>OY992876.1:132512496-132602496 GCA_963921405.1 Cepaea hortensis | reverse complement strand
CATTCGCCGCCTACCTAAGCAATGGGATGCTTGTCTGAATGCCTACGGCGAATTCTTCTGACCATCCCATGGTGCATAATTCATTAAAAACGAATGCTTGGTTTAATTCTACCACACCTGTTAATGTTTCTTTCATGCGTTTGTAATAAAGCCATTGGAACGAGTTTCAAATGAATGCCCTAATATATCCTCGCAGCCATATGCTTTTATTATTAGAAGCCACTTACTCTCAGAGTACCCCGCGTGCACTTCAGGGTTCGTGCACTGAGCTGAAAACCAACAGTATAACCAAAAACAGATTAAAATCGAAGCATTAGTGGATTATTTCAAGTGTGATTAAAACATTAAAACGACTTCTGAATTCAGCCCAGTCCATTACCCTCATTTTTTTTTTTTTTTTTTGAAGTTTTAACTTCGGATAAATGAAAAAAAAAAAATATCCCGGACATGGCAACCATTTTAAGATTTCATCTGCAGGTAGCTAGAACAGAAATCTTGAAGGTTCGGTTGTAGGCGGTGACATCTGCGCAAGTTGATTATTCCCGAGACGTGAAACATGAGATAGTGTGTGGGCGTGATGAGAAATATGGACCATAAGCAGACAGGATGAGAAAGATATAATGACAGTGGATGTGTGGTTTCTGTTGTACAACATGGACTATAAACAGACAAGCCGGACAATAAACTGACAAGCTGAGAAACATGGACAATAAACAGACAAGCTGAGATATATGAACAGTAAACAGACAAGCTGAGAAACATGGACAATAAACAGACACGCTGAGAAACATGGACAATAAACAGACACGCTGAGAAACATGGACAATAAACAGACACGCTGAGAAACATGGACAATAAACAGACAAGCTGAGATATATGAACAGTAAACAGACAAGCTGAGAAACATGGACAATAAACAGACACGCTGAGAAACATGGACAATAAACAGACAAGCTGAGGAACATGGACAATAAACAGACATGCTGAGAAACATGGACAATAAACAGACACGCTGAGAAACATGGACAATAAACAGACAAGCTGAGAAACATGGACAATAAACTGACAAGCTGACAAACATGGACAATAAACTGAGAAGCTGAGATATATGAACAGTAAACAGACACGATGAGAAACATGGACAGTAAACAGACACGCTGAGATATATGAACAGTAAATAGACACGCTGAGAAACATGGACAGTAAACAGACACGCTGAGATATATGAACAGTAAACAGACACGCTGAGATATATGAACAGAAACAGACACGCTGAGATATATGAACAGTAAACAGACACGCTGAGATATATGAACAGTAAACAGACACGCTGAGAAACATGGACAGTAAACAGACACGCTGAGATATATGAACAGTAAACAGACACGCTGAGATATATGAACAGTAAACAGACACGCTGAGAAACATGGACAGTAAACAGACACGCCGAGATATATGAACAGTAAACAGACACGCTGAGATATATGAACAGTAAACAGACACGCTGAGAAACATGGACAGTAAACAGACACGCTGAGATATATGAACAGTAAACAGACACGCTGAGAAACATGGACAGTAAACAGACACGCTGAGATATATGAACAGTAAACAGACACGCTGAGATATATGAACAGTAAACAGACACGCTGAGAAACATGGACAGTAAACAGACACGCTGAGATATATGAACAGTAAACAGACACGCTGAGAAACATGGACAGTAAACAGACACGCTGAGATATATGAACAGTAAACAGACACGCTGAGAAACATGGACAGTAAACAGACACGCTGAGATATATGGACAATAAACAGACAAGCTGAGAAACATGGACAATAAACTGAGAAGCTGAGATATATGAACAGTAAACAGACACGCTGAGAAACATGGACAATAAACAGACACGCTGAGATATATGGACAATAAACAGACAAGCTGAGAAACATGGACAATAAACTGAGAAGCTGAGATATATGAACAGTAAACAGACACCATGAGAAACATGGACAATAGACAGACACGCTGAGATATATGGACAATAAACAGACAAGCTGAGATATATGAACAGTAAACAGACACGCTGAGAAACATGGACAATAAACAGACACGCTGAGATATATGGACAATAAACAGACAAGCTGAGAAACATGGACAATAAACTGAGAAGCTGAGATATATGAACAGTAAACAGACACGCTGAGAAACATGGACAATAAACAGACAAGCTGAGAAACATGGACAATAAACAGACAAGCTGAGAAACATGGACAATAAACAGACACGCTGAGAAACATGAACAATAAACAGACACGCTGAGAAACATGAACAATAAACTGAGAAGCTGAGAAACATGGACAATAAACAGACTCACTGAGAAATATGGACACCAAAAAAAAAGACATGCCGAGAAACAGGCACAATAAACAGACAAGCTGAGAAACATGAACAATAAACGGACAAGCTGAGAAACATGAACGATAAACGGACAAGCTAAGAAACATGGACAATAAACGGACAAAGCAGACAATAAACAGACAAACTGAGAAACATGAACAATAAACGGCCAAGCTGAGAAACATGGACAATAAACGGACAAGGCAGACAATAAACAGACAAACTGAGAAACATGAACAATAAACGGACAAGCTGAGAAACATGGACAATAAACGGACAAAGCAGACAATAAACAGACAAACTGAGAAACATGAACAATAAACAGACAAGCTGAGAAACATGGACAATAAACACACAAGCTGAGAAACATGGACAATAAACAGACAAGCTGAGAAACATGAACAATAAACGGACAAGCTGAGAAACATGAACAATAAACGGACAAGCTGAGAAACATGGACAATAAACTGACAAGGCAGACAATAAACAGACAAACTGAGAAACATGAACAATAAACGGACAAGCTGAGAAACATGGACAATAAACGGACAAGGCAGACAATACAGACAAACTGAGAAACATGAACAATAAACGGACAAGCTGAGAAACATGGACAATAAACGGACAAAGCAGACAATAAACAGACAAACTGAGAAACATGAACAATAAACAGACAAGCTGAGAAACATGGACAATAAACAGACAAGCTGAGAAACATGGACAATAAACAGACAAGCTGAGAAACATGAACAATAAACGGACAAGCTGAGAAACATGAACAATAAACGGACAAGCTGAGAAACATGGACAATAAACGGACAAGGCAGACAATAAACAGACAAACTGAGAAACATGAACAATAAACGGACAAGCTGAGAAACATGGACAATAAACGGACAAGGCAGACAATACAGACAAACTGAGAAACATGAACAATAAACGGACAAGCTGAGAAACATGGACAATAAACGGACAAAGCAGACAATAATCAGACAAACTGAGAAACATGAACAATAAACAGACAAGCTGAGAAACATGGACAATAAACAGACAAGCTGAGAAACATGGACAATAAACGGACAAGGCAGACAATACAGACAAACTGAGAAACATGAACAATAAACGGACAAGCTGAGAAACATGGACAATAAACGGACAAGGCAGACAATAAACAGACAAACTGAGAAACATGAACAATAAACGGACAAGCTGAGAAACATGGACAATAAACAGACAAGCTGAGAAACATGGACAATAAACAGACAAGCTGAGAAACATGAACAATAAACGGACAAGCTGAGAAACATGAACAATAAACGGACAAGCTGAGAAACATGGACAATAAACGGACAAGGCAGACAATAAACAGACAATCTGAGAAACATGAACAATAAACGGACAAGCTGAGAAACATGGACAATAAACGGACAAGGCAGACAATACAGACAAACTGAGAAACATGAACAATAAACGGACAAGCTGAGAAACATGGACAATAAACGGACAAAGCAGACAATAAACAGACAAACTGAGAAACATGAACAATAAACAGACAAGCTGAGAAACATGGACAATAAACAGACAAGCTGAGAAACATGGACAATAAACGGACAAGGCAGACAATACAGACAAACTGAGAAACATGTACAAAAAACGGACAAGCTGAGAAACATGGACAATAAACGGACAAGGCAGACAATAAACAGACAAACTGAGAAACATGAACAATAAACAGACAAGCTGAGAAACATGGACAATAAACAGACAAGCTGAGAAACATGGACAATAAACAGACAAGCTGAGAAACATGGACAATAAACAGACAAGCTGAGAAACATGAACAATAAACGGACAAGCTGAGAAACATGAACAATAAACGGACAAGCTGAGAAACATGGACAATAAACGAACAAGACAGACAATAAACAGACAAACTGAGAAACATGAACAATAAACGGATAAGATGAGAAACATGGACAATAAACGGACAAGGCAGACAATAAACAGACAAACTGAGAAACATGAACAATAAACGGACAAGCTGAGAAACATGGACAATAAACGGACAAGGAAGACAATAAAAATAAACAGACAAACTGAGAAACATGGACAATAAACAGACAAGCTGAGAAACATGGACAATAAACGGACAAGCTGAGAAACATGGACAATAAACAGACAAGCTGAGAAACATGGACAAAAAACGGACAATGCAGACAATAAACAGACAAACTGAGAAACATGGACAATAAACTAACACGCTGAGGAACATGGACAATAAACGGACAAGCTGAGAAACATGAACAATAAACGGACAAGCTGAGAAACATGAACAATAAACGGACAAGCTGAGAAACATGAACAATAAACGGACAAGCTGAGAAACATGGACAATAAACTAACACGCTGAGGAACATGGACAATAAACAGACAAACTGAGAAACATGGACAATAAACAGACCCATTGAGAAATATGGACACAAAAAAAAAGACATGCCGAGAAACATGCACAATAAACAGACAAGCTGAGAAAAATGAACAATAAACGGACAAGCTGAGAAACATGAACAATAAACGGACAAGCTGAGAAACATGAAAAATAAACGGACAAGCTGAGAAACATGAACAATAAACGGACAAGCTGAGAAACATGAACAATAAACGGACAAGCTGAGAAACATGAACAATAAACGGACAAGCTGAGAAACATGAACAATAAACGGACAAGGTGAGAAATATGAACAATAAACGGACAAGCTGAGAAACATGAACAATAAACGGACAAGCTGAGAAACATGAACAATAAACGGACAAGCTGAGAAACATGAACAATAAACGGACAAGCTGAGAAACATGAACAATAAACGGACAAGCTGAGAAACATGAACAATAAACGGACAAGCTGAGAAACATGAACAATAAACGGACAAGCTGAGAAACATGGACAATAAACAGACAAGCTGAGAAACATGGACAATAAACGGAGAAGTTGAGAAACATGGACAATAAAATGACAAGCTGAGAAACATGAACAATAAACGGACATGCTGAGAAACATGAACAATAAACGGACAAGCTGAGAAACATGGACAATAAACAGACAAGCTGAGAAACATGGACAATAAATGGAAAAGGCAGACAATAAATAGACAAACTGAGAAACATTAACAATAAACAGACAAGCTGAGAAACATGGACAATAAATGGAAAAGGCAGACAATAAATAGACAAACTGAGAAACATGAACAATAAACAGACAAGCTGAGAAACATGGACAATAAATAGACAAGGCAGACAATAAATAGACAAACTGAGAAACATGAACAATAAACAGACAAGCTGAGAAACATGGACAATAAATAGACAAACCGGTAAATAAATAGACAATCTGAGAAACATGGACAATGAATAGACAATCTGGACAATAAAGAGACAAGCTGAGAATCTTGGACAATAAACAAATAAGATGAGAAACATGAACAATAAACAGACAATCTGGAAAATCAACAGATTCGTTGAGACACATGGGCAATAAATAGACAAGGCAGAAAATAAACAGACACGCTGAGAAACATGGACAATAATCAGACACGCTGTGAAAGACGGACAATAAATAGACAAGCTGTGAAACGTGGACAATAAATAGACAAGCTGAGAAATATGGACAATAAGTAGACAAGCCCGTAAATAAATATACAAGTTGGACAATAAACAGATACATTGAGAAACATGGACAAGCTGAGAAACATGGACATTAAACAGACAAGCTGAGAAACATGAACATTAAACAGACAAGCTGAGAAACATGGCCAACAAACAGACAAGCTGAGAAACATGAACAATAAACGGACAAGCTGAGAAACATGGACAATAAACGGACAAGCTGAGAAACATGGACAATAAACTGACAAGCTGAGAAACATGAACAATAAACGGACAAGCTGAGAAACATGGACAATAAATAGACAAGGCAGACAATAAACGGACAAGCTGAGAAACATGGGCAATAAACAGACAAGCTGAGAAACATGGACAATAAATAGACATACTGAGATAACAATAAACAGACAAGGTGAGAAATATTGACAACAAATAGACAAACCGGTAAATAAATAGACAAACTAAGAAACATGGACAATAAACAGAAGAGCCCGACAATAAATAGACAAGCTAAGAAATATGGACAATAAACAGACAGGCTGAGAAACATGGCCAATAAACAGACAAGCTGAGAAACATGGACAATATACAGACAAGCTGGACAATAAACAGATACGCTGAGAAACATGGACAATAAACAGACAAGGTAAGAAAAATGGACAATGAACAGACCAACTGAGACACATGGACAATAAGAAGGCAAGATGAGAAACATGGACAATAAATAGACAAACCGGTAAATAAATAGACAAACTGAGAAACATGGACAATGAATAGACAATCTGGACAATAAAGAGACAAGCTGAGAATCTTGAACAATAGACAAACAAGATGAGAAACATGAACAATAAACAGACAATCTGGAAAATCAACAGATTCGTTGAGACACATGGGCAATAAATAGGCAAGGCAGAAAATAAACAGACAAGCTGAGAAACATGGACAATAAATAGACAAGCTGTGAAACATGGACAATAAATAGACAAGCTGTGAAACATGGACAATAAATAGACAAGCTGTGAAACATGGACAATAAATAGACAAGCTGTGAAACATGGACAATAAATAGACAAGCTGTGAAACATGGACAATAATCAGACACGCTGTGAAAGACGGACAATAAATAGACAAGCTGTGAAACATGGACAATAAATAGACACGTTGAGAAACATGGACAATAATCAGACACGCTGTGAAAGACGGACAATAAATAGACAAGCTGTGAAACATGGACAATAAATAGACAAGCTGAGAAACATAGACAATAAACAGACACGCTGTGAAAGACGGACAATACACAGACAAGCTGAGAAATATGGACAATAAGTAGACAAGCCCGTAAATAAATATACAAGGTGGACAATAAACAGATACGTTGAGAAACATGGACAAGCTGAGAAACATGGACATTAAACAGACAAGTTGAGAAACATGGACAACAAATAGACAAGCCGGTAAATAAATAGACAAACTAAGAAAAATGGACAATGAATAGACAAGCCCGACAATAAACAGACAAGCTGAGAAACATGGACATTAAACAGACAAGCTGAGAAACATGAACATTAAACAGACATGCTGAGAAACATGGCCAACAAACAGACAAGCTGAGAAACATGGACAATAAACAGAGACGCTGGAACACGTGGACATTAAATAGACAAGCTGGACAATAAACAGACAAGCAGAGACACATGGACAATAAACAGATAAGCTGAGTAACATGAACAAAGAACAGACAAGCTGGACAACAAACCGATAACCTGACTCTTAAGTAGACAAGCTGAGAAAGATATAATGGCAGTAGAAATATGGTATCTGGGAAAACTGCAAAGGATCACACGGGCGGACAGAAAAATGAGCACGTCTTACAAGAAAGTAACAAAAACTGTATATTGATTAGTGAGATCAAACGTAGACAGTCGTGAATGATTGGGAACGTTCTGGGGAGGGATACAGTATACAATGCAGAAACTGGCAAAATCGACGGGGGAAGAGCAGTAAGATGAATATATGAATGGCCGTCAATGAAACATGAATCCGTGTCCATTCACAACTGGTAATCGCGTGAACCGGTTAATCATGACTGCCGCACCTATTTACATTGCACATGATGGTGCTGGTGGTGGTGGTGGTGGTGTGTGTGTAGGTGTGTGTGTGTGTGTGTGTGTGTGTGTGTGTGTGAGGGTGTGTGTGTGTGTATGTGTGTGTGTGTGGGAGATTGAAGGTGAGGGATATTAGAACTAAATACTGATGGAAAGATGTTGCTAATGTACGTGTGTGCGCGTGAGAGGAGGAGGAGGAAGAGGGAGAGGGGGATAAGAACGAAATCCTGATAGAAATATATTGCCAGTGTGTGTGTGTGTGTGTGTGTGTGTGTGGGTGGGGGTAGGGGTTAGTGGGTGTGTAGTGTGTGTGTGGGGGTGTGTGTATGTGTGTGTATGTATGTGTGTGTATGTGTGTGTATGTGTGTGTGTGTGTCTGTGTGTGTGTGTGTTTGCGTGTAAATAGGGAGAGGGATTTAAGTACGAAATACTGATATAAAGATGTTGCTAATGTGTGTGAGTGTGTGAGAGAGATAGAAAGAGAGAGAGAGAGAGAGAGAGAGAGAGAGAGAGAGAGAGAGAGAGAGAAAGAGAGAGAGAGAGAGAGGGGGGGGGGAGGGGCGGGGGAAGAAGAGTAAGAGGAAGCTGAGAAATATAAGAACCAAAGGTACTTCAATTTTAATTCACCGCAAACAAAGGGAATTCCAGGGCACACGTCATATCCTGGAGTCCCCTTATTCGCGCTGTATCTCGGTGTGCAATGTAGTCGGTGTGCAAATGGTTTAGTTATGTGTGTGAGTTGACCTGAATATTTCAGTGGTTGTATACTCTTGTGCACACTTAGGGGCTGTTATTGTGTGCTAATTTGTAACCCTGAAAAGGGCCCGTTATGGCATTCTTCTAGTGGCCCTGAAAAGGGCCCATTGCTGGAACCCTAACCCTAACCATAACCCTAACCCTAACGCCATGACACGCACTGAAAAAAACTTTAATTGAACGGAGATCCCCCGCCAGTGCTATATATAGCTGCTAACTACGCTATATATAGCTGCTAAAGCTAAATATAGCCTCATGACGTCTGTTGCGGTGAATTAAAATTGAAGTACCGAACCAAATGCTAATTTAAAATATTGCTAATGTTCGTGTATATATGAGATTGCAATCCAATAAACATTTTTTTTCCATTTTGTTTTTCCGTTGTAGGTGGAACTTCCCAAGTGTTCATTTGTGAACGAAATGTAACTGGAAATGGCAGAGAGGCAAGATGGGGTTGAGACACACAATAAGAGGCAGACATAGACAAATGGGTAGAGATCGAGGAAGACAGACAGCCAGATAGAGCTACACAATGTCAAACAGTCAGACAGAGGCGTAGAGATACACAATGTCAGATAGACAGACAGACTTATATAGGCGTAGAGGTAGATACACAATATCGAACAGACAGACAGACAGACAGACAGACAGACAGACAGACAGACAGACAGACAGACAGACAGACAGACAGACAGATATATTAAATGTTAGTGAGAAAGACAGAGGGGTAGAGATACACAATGACAGACAGACAGACAGACAGACAGACAGACAGATAGACAGACAGACAGAGGGGTAGAGATACTCAATGACAGACAGACAGACAGAGACAGGCAGAGACAGACAGACAGACAGACAGACAGACAGACAGACAGACAGACAGACAGACAGACAGAGTTGTAGAGATACACAATGAGAGAGGCATAAAGATGGATACAGACACAAAATGAGACAGACATATTTGTATGAAGTTCTATTGACATCGCTGGAGCTACAGAGTTGGTTCTTTGTGTGATGCTCTCGGTACACGGCTTGGCGTTATGCGGAGAGAGATTGCACACGCCTTTTACTGCACATACTTGCATACCAAGTACACACATCCACATAACAACACATCCACAATAAATAAAATAAAAATGTTTTGCGTATCCTTTTACAGGACTTAGCTGTCAACAGCAGCATCTTTCAGCTGTCTGTTGATCTCTTGGCAAGATTACGCTCAGTAGTTTGCCATTGCTTTCTGAGCGGCCGGCTCAGTATCCCGCAAGTCACGAGCGGGGGTCGAACCACCTCAGTTCTCGCTCCGCTGCGAGACTCTGCGTGATAAACGACATCCACAATACCCAGACCTATTACTGCACATACGCGTATAACAAGTGCACACATCCATATATCTACACACACACACACACACATTACTGCACACATATACTAATTCCACATGCCCACATACCAACAACACAAGCATAAATAATGTTTACGTTCACACTCCAACTGCACTAAACCAACTGCACATGCTCACAAACCCCACATAACTGCACATGCTTACACACCAACTGCGCAGCTGCGCACACGCCAACTGCACACACACACACACACACACACACACACACACACGCGCGCGCGCCAACTGCACATGCTCACACACAACTGCACATGCACACAAACCCCACATAACTACACATGCTCGCACACCAACTGCACGTGCATATCAGCTGCACATGCACACCAGTAACATATACACACCAACAACATATACACGCCAACTGCACATACACACCAACTGCACATACCAGTTGCTCGCATACATGCTTTCGTACCAAATCAAATCAAATAAGAGACACAGCTCTGACCTCACCCCCAACTCGGGCCTCCTCTGGGACTTGCCCCACCGGAAACAGAACTTTCGATGATAATAAACCTCGACTCTTTCATTAGCATACATTTCATTATACTGATTGTCGCCCTTGTTTGCGTAGCAGAATCCTGACAACAGGGTAAACACGAGTTAGTGGCAATACGAGGCAGAGTTCACAGGGAGTGCGCAGATATTAAATGAACAAAACCAGAGAGTCATATGTACTAAATTAGCATAAAACGTTTTATAATTATGCAAATTCGTCTTACGTTGAAGTTACTCCCATTCTGGGGCGATTGTGAAACACTAATGTACATGGAGTGAAAATGGAATGAGGCAACGCGTTACGTTACTTTAAAAACGAATTCTATATAAAGCAAATTAGTTTATATTGACTTGTCTCATATAATTCTACGTCATCGCATGACATTAAATAAATCACATTACACAAAGCACATAACATCACATCACACTATATCCCATCCTAATTTATCCCATCAAATCACATCACACCACATCCGATACCATCCCTTCACATCCCATCCTATCCCATTTTCTCCCATATATCCTTTCCACTCCCCTCACATCACACCACATCACAGCCGATACTGCCTAATACGGCATAATCCTATCCCCTGTTATCCCATCAACCCCACCCCTCACATCACACAACATCCTATCCCATTTTATCCCATCAACACCACCCCTCACATCACACCACATCCTATCCCATGCCATGTGATCCCATCAACCCCACCCCTCACATCACACAACATCCCATCCTATCCCATGCCATGTTATCCCATCAACCTCCTCCCCTTACATCACACCACATCTGTGGTATGTGGGAGAGGGAAGTGCAGTACCCACCAAAGCCTGCCCCGTTATAAAGTCAAGCTAGAGTAATGGGACTACTTTTCAACGGAGTGGACATGTCGCTAGAAGACATAGTGACCCATTGTAGCTCAGGTTATCTAGGGGAATCCCGAATAAATTGATGGTTCAACTCCTGATTAAACTTCCCCAAAAGAAATAGGAGAACAGAAAATGTTTAGCTCATTGAACCCCCACTTGTATATCCATTTTCCCTATAAGGTGAAACGGTTACAAGAATTATATAAAATGTAAGGTTCTCCCTTATGAACAATTTGGAACCTGGGAGCTTACAGTGGAACAGGAATTTACTGGCCACTCGTGGCTACCCAGCCACTTAACGTTCCAAATTCTTCAATGTTGTTGTTTAATACTTAATTAAACAGATATGAAAAGTTGGCACATCACGAGGTACTTGATAAGAAAAGAGTTAAATTGTCACAAAAAGTTCAATTCACATTAAGGCCTGTGGAAGAAGAAACATTTGGTGGTTCAATAGAATACAAATTCAACATCAGTACACACAACATTAAGGATTATATAAAGTAAATTTTGAACATTAATACCACAGTTGGTTCCCTGAGTGCCAATTTGTTCAGAGAAAAGCCACACATTGTTCTTTACACAAGTCACTTATTACTACTAATAACTGTTCTGTTGGTATCGTGATTCATTTCTGGATATATGATTTCATGTTTGCTGAAATAAAGTTCTTACACACTAATGACTAGAGTTTTGTTGGTAAAGTGTTCTCTGTCCTTGTTATGATAATAGAGAGAATCAGTCATATGTTGACAATGGTTCTTCCTTGACTGGTAATTGATTTTAGGAATGACATGATGTTGTAGGCAGGACTTCCAAGTAACAAGGTTGCATCTAGATACTTGCTGGAGACATTAGGCTGGCAGTTCCACTGTGGAATGTATCACCATCTTGGAGTATCATTGATCACTTTAGGCATAACACAATCTGGGAAAACTGACCATTACTCGGACATAATGCTGAGCTTCTCATAATTTCTTCTCAGGCTAATCTTGGCATTTTTGTACTAGATTTGTCCGTCCTTTATTCATCCTTCTATCCTTCCATCTATCTGCGAACACCGTCTTTCCTCTCTAAATGAATAATCATAATGCTCCCATTCATATGTGGTCAAACTGAAGATGTTAGTGCAGTTGACAAGAATGCAAAGGGGCTACAGGTAGAAGGTTCAGAAAGAAGATTCAGGCAGTACCAATAGGTGAGATCTACTGCAGTGTGTCTCTCCCATGTACTGGATCAATCTAAACTGCTGCTGGCAATATTCATCTGCAAAGCCATATCTTCTTTTGCTCTTGTTGGTATAATGGTCTGAATGTGCTGATATTCTCATAGAGGACCTAGCCATTAGAGAATGACAAGGCCTAGAAGTCTGATGGAGAATTACATGAGCAAGCATACACATCCATGTTTGAACCTAAACTGCAATGATACAGAGTGGAAGCTGTGATGGTATGATCATTCATATTAACTCATATTCATAAATCAGAGCTGCATCAGATTGTTTGTTTGCATGTGTACAGTTCATGTGTGATTCTCGAGTGTCTTCCACCTATCCTGCAATTTCCCTTCCTATACTTACTTTCCCAACAGGGGTGTTATATTCTAAATGATTTTCCCCATGCTGGTTTGAAGTTATAATGCATGAAAGCATATTATGAATATCTCCATTTACTTACTACTCCAAACAGGGTTGTGATATTCTAAATGATATTACCAATGCTGGTTGGAAGTATAATGCATGAAAGCATATCATGAATATGTTCATACTTAAAATGGTACAGTTATAGTTAAGTTCATGAAATAATCCCATTAAGTTACCGGTGAAATATTCATTGAAGAAATCCACTCAGTCTCTCACTCATGGACTTACAACATGTACATATAGATACAGATATGAGATTGACAAATCACAACGTTATCTCTCATACTATATTATAATCTACTTCTTCATTAGCCTGAAGTTATATGCATTGAGTCCTTTAAGTCAACGCCGAGGACTAAGGTTTGTTTCTCTAGTCTGGTAAAGACGGGTGTTCAGTCATTAGGCATCTCTGAACGAATATATCACAGCATGGTAACTTCAGCTGGACTTGAAAATCAAAACTGCCAGTCGTGCCATATAAATCTCTCTCAACGCCACGAATACATGAAGACAGACAGGGGAGAAATACTTCTACACCTTCTCTCATTCAGCACGTGGTTTAAGATTAACTGTGTAACGTAAGAAAATGGCTGTCGGTGTACAGAAGGCTAGGTTTGTCCCTCCAGAACCAGGCTATTGAATGAATCAAGAGACTAGCAAGTTTTCATGTAAAGTAAAGCATGAAAGCGCCTCTCCCTACAGTCTTAGATATTGTGCATTTTCTTCAAGGCTGAAAGATTACAGATTAGATCGAATATATTCAGTTGAGGTGCTGGCAGCAGCAGCCATTGCGTCAGACAGGGACAAATGATGGCTATCTTCAAATAGGGAAGAATATTTCGATGTGCTGGAACCGTACACACATACATAAACTCACGGTACACAGGTTACCTTCACGTTATCGTCATAATATATCCATTATAATATCCATTAGAGGTAGTCCTAACCCTTTAACTGAAGAGGGTTATAGTATAATATAAATTACAAGAAAACACATCTTATTCCTTTGATATTTCAATACTTCTGCGCGGTATAAGCTTTGGGTGATCCCGTCATGCATTCTGGCAAGTTTTGGGGTTAACTCTCCTCCAATCAGCTATGGTGTTTTGAACGCAACCTCACATGTCAAAATTATGACACGTTCATGAACGATGTAATATTGTTTCGAAGGGTGTGTGTTTTCCCGTTTATGAGTTTACTTTGCAACGTGGAGCGAATGACCGTAGACGTCATATTATAACATCCCATCCTATCCTATGCCATGTTATCCTATCAACCCCATCCCCTCACATCACACCACATCCCATCCATCCCAGATCACTTTATCCCATCAAAACCTATCCCCTCATATCACATCCCATGATATCGCAAACTATCCTATCACCATCTCGCTATCGATCAATCGTTATACGGTAGGTTGGTAGGATCGAACGTCCATCCATCTGTCTGTCTGTCAGTTGTCCGACCATTCGTCCGTCCACCCGCCATAGTGGCCACATCTAGATTCGAACCCGTCCCCTCCGAGTGATGACACCATGTAGCTGAAGACACGGATGTATTTCGACACACGGTCAGCTAGACCCATTCTTCATGATAAAGTATTCAATCTGAAACCTGGGAACATACACGCTTCAACCCCTCAGTGACACACCCAGAGCCTAGCCTTGTGGCTTCAATAAACTTCTCCTTTGGATTACCAGGCCTAACCCCAGCCGATTCGCATGTGCCATGCTAGATCATGCCAGGCCCCTGTATCTTCTTCTGTATCTTCTTTTCTTTTTCCTCCTCTTTTCTCATCCTTTCTCCTTCTTCCTCATCCTTCTCCTCCTCCTTTTTCTCCCTTTTCTTTTTCTTCATCCATCTTCTTGTTCCTACTACTTCTTCTTGCTTCTTCCTTAATGTGCTGCTGCTGCTTCATCATAAATCATCACCACCACCACCACTCATCATCATCAATCAATCAATAAATCACCATCAATCAACCATCATCATTAATCATCATAATCATTCATCATCTGCCGTTGCTGCTGCTGCATAGGTAGCAATCCGACATTGGTCACAAACTGAATGGTTCTCTCGAGGTCTTCAGTAGTCCCCTGGAGTGTTTCTCGAATGGTCGCTCCTGTCGGCCAGATTTCCTCCCTCGGTTCGGCCAAGTCAAGTCTGCTTTGTTACATCCTAGTAGGCTCCAGCCGCAGATGTGAAGCTTCAATACCGGCTGTGCACACCCTGCTGGTTTGTGAGCTTGAACAGAATCAGTAAGCTAGTGTAGATGGTACATTGGTACCGGGCTGGCTCATCATCATCTTCCACATTTGCCGTCAAGAGTCGTGGAGAGGAATAATTGGCGTTACATTGCCCGATGAGTGGCACTGGATAGTGTCATTGCTTGCCATTGTACAATTTCTTAGATGTCGTCAATTCAGTTTCTTCTCGGTCGTTCTCTTGCTCGCAGATGATCTTTGATGTAGGGCCAGTCCTGGTAGTTGATGGTGTTGCAATCCAACGAGATGGCCAACCCATTTGATATTCTGTCTTTCAATAAATGTGGCAAAATGTGTTGATCCCATTTCTTATTCTGTCTCGGATTGTTAAGTTGGCAGCGCTCCTTGGGCATCTCATCTCACAGTTACTGATTTTACTTAAGTGTGATTATATCAACCTGAATCTGATAGATGCAGGCCGTTTTGTGGACAAAGGCGACATGAACGCCAATGCATCGGATGTTAAAGTCAAAACTCAGTTTCTTTGTCACTTTTCGTACTAAAACATCCGATGTGTTGATGCCTAGGTAAGGGGTTCAACCTCTACACCGATCAGTTGGACTAAAATGTTGAATTCTCGTCCTTGAATTGGGGACGTAAATTACAAGTACCTCTGAAGTCGGAGTGGGTTCGCCTGATGGCGAGGGACACTGGTAATAGGGAAAGCTAATCTACACGCAAAATTCAGTTCAGTTCTATTAGAAGTAGTGTGTGATTACGCTTGAGTTCGAAGCGAAACAAAAACAAATTTCCCATGCAAATTCCCAGAAATTTCTGAAACATTTTCTGGCACTCCATTTCATGAGACCGTGTCGACTCCAAAACAGAACTAAAATAAATGTTGCATATCCTTTGCAGGTTGATTATCTAGCAATGCCAAGATTCAGTAGTTTGTCATTGGTTTCTGAACGAGGAGTCAACGTTTAAGTCATATTGACCGGTGTGTGAAATGGACCCCGTCGTTAGATCACATGACATTTAAGTGCTTTAAACCTCTCGGCCACGGTAAGGTCGGGAACTGTTCTAGACAGAAAATAACATCATGCCTCTGGTGGGGATTGAACCCCGTGCACAGAATAACCCATCGCGGATCCTGATGAAGATTTCTGCCTTCAACAGAGAGCAGGTAGGGCTGGCTAAACCACCACGTTGAACACCTCAGGCACAAAATCCCACCAACCAAATTTGAGTGAGGGATTATGGCCCAATGGTGGCATAAGAAATTGGGAAGGAAGTGAAGGAGGAAAAAGAGACAGAGGAGAAAGAAGAAAGAGGAGAGGAAGAGTAAGAAGAAGAGGAAGAAGAAGAGGAAGAGGATGAAAAAGAGGAAAGGAAGAAGAAGAGGAAGAGTAAGAAGAAGAGGAAGAGTCAGAAGACAAGGAAGAGTGAGGAGAAGAAGAGGAAGAATAAGAAGAAGAGGAAGAGGAAGAAAAAGAGGGAGCGTAAGAAGAACAGGAAGAGTAAAGAGTTAGAAGAGGAGGAAGAGTAACAGGAGGAAGAATAAGAAGAGGGGGAAGAATAAGAAGAGGGGGGGGGGGAGAATAAGAAGAGGAGGAAGAATAAGACGAGGGGGAAGAATCAGAACAGAAAGAAGAATAAGAAGAGGAGGCGGAAGAATAAGAAGAGGAAGGAAGGAAGGAAGGAAGGAAGGAAGGAAGGAAGG
This sequence comes from Cepaea hortensis, assembly GCA_963921405.1. Lineage (NCBI taxonomy): Eukaryota > Metazoa > Mollusca > Gastropoda > Stylommatophora > Helicidae > Cepaea > Cepaea hortensis. Next base: position 132,585,235 of record OY992876.1, on the reverse strand, counting down.
AAGGAAGGAAGGAAGGAAGGAAGGAAGGAAGGAAGCGGGAAGGGAGGAAGGAAGGCAATAGACTGTCAAAATAATTACATCGTATCATTATATTTATCACCATCCTCATCGTCGCTATAATTCCTGTCATTACTTAGTTTTCGGCAAAGCATCTAAAGCCATATAAAATAATAATGCAAAGACTTTACGAATGACAGATTAAATCCAGCTGAGATAAATAAATAACTTATCCCCCAAGAGAGGAACCAAGGAATAGGTCAGTAGTAAATGCTGCTTGTGAAATGACCAGTGGTACGACGTTATGTATCATTAGTTATGTGGCATTACTGATGGAGTTGACTTGCACTAATCTATTCTTATATATATATGGCGACGACATGACGCGTTTATTCTTCGGGAGATGTTGTTTTAGTGTTTTCCTGTGGATTATGTGGTGTTATTTCGTATTCGTTTATTGGAAGTGTTCAAACGAAGCCACGGAAGGCAGGTGGTGGATGAAATTTTGAGGGTAGCTGACATATATTTGTTGGTTATGGTCTCAAGTTTCGCGACGGCAGGCAGAAGATCTCTTTAGGTTGACAATGGCTGCAGTCACCCGGCAAGTATGGTCACTGCCATGAAGGCAAGCAACGGCAAACTACCTTATTTAAAAGTGCCTAGTTCATTATGATTCGCCTAAAGACAGATCGTCGCAAGACAAGGACAGAGACATTAAAATTAGCAACATGGAATATTAGGACGTTAAATGACGACGACAAACTAGATAACATCAAACAAGAAATGGAAAAAGAGATAATTAATATTTTAGGGAAGTGAGAAACGAGATGGACAGGAGCAGGCATCAAGATATATGAAGATTTTAAGATTATTTATTCTGGAGGAGAAGATCGACAAAAGGGGGTAGCAATTATCTTGGACCGGCAAACATCAAAATCTGTTCAAGGATATTGGGCCGTGTCAGACAGAGTTATACTAGTTAAATTAAGCGGCAGACCTTTTAGCATCAATGTTATTCAAGTATATGCCCCAACAGGAGAATCCAGTGAAGTCAGTGTAGAGGGAATTGGAATGGGAAATGTTGAAGAATTCAATTAATTTGGCTGCAGAAATAACTATTTCAAAATTAAAGAAGGTGTGTCGTAAGAAATGAATGACTGGAGAAATTTTACAACTAATGGAAACAAGAAGATTCGACAAAAATAATTCTGCCAAATATGAAGAAATTCACAGACAAGTCAGAATGTTATGTTAGGAGGCAAAAGAAGCATGGGATGAGAAAAATTGCTTAGAAATTGCAAAACAACACAACAGTCAAATTACCAAATTTGTGCACAAAAGAAATCAGGAACTTGCTAATAAAAGAACAAGTACATCAGCAGGCTGTCTAAAAACAAAAGATGGCAAAATCATAATAAACAAAGATCAGATTCTACATGCATGGTCAGATTATGTGAAAAATCTTTATGATGATAACAGAGAGGAGCCGTATGATATTCGATTTAATAATGAAAGACCGCCAATTTTGAAGTTGGAGGTTCGAAATGTTCTTAAACATATGAAAGCTGACAAGACCCCCGGTGCAGATAACATCACAACAGAAATGATTAAAGCTTTAGAAGAATATGGAATAGATCAAGTCACCAGACTGCTGAACAGATTATATGATACCGGAGATATACCTTCTAAATTATGTAACTCTGTATTTATTGCAATCCCAAAGCAATCAGGAGCCTTGGAATGTGATCAACATAGAACAATTAGTATAATTAGTCACATCACAAAGATTTTGCTACAAATTATCATGCAAAGCGTGAGAAAGAAAATACAAAGTGAAATAGGGGAAGAACAATGTGGGTTTGTAGAAGGACAGGGTACAGTAAATGCAGTGTATATGCTGCGATCAGTTATTGAACGTGCTATAGAAGTAAACAAGGATATACATCTTTGCTTTATTGACTACACAAAGGCTTTCGATAGAGTTAGACATGTCAACATGGTGGATATGCTTGCAGATCTACAAATTGATGGGAAAGACATTAGACTTATAAATAACATATATTGGAAACAACAAGCTGCCATAAGGATTGATAATGAAGTGGGACAATATCAGCCTATTAAGAGAGGTGTTAGGCAGGGATGTGTAATGTCTCCAGATCATTTTTCCCTATACAGGGAAAATATTTTCAGAAATGTAGAAGATATAAATGGAATCAGCATTGGAGGACGAAACATCAACATTAGATATGCAGATGATACAGTATGATACGTTATTGATTGCAGACAATGAGCTGGATCTGCAACAATTGGTAGATGCGGTTGTTGCACACAAAACGAACGAACGAACGAACGAACAAACTTTATTTTAAAAGGGTAACAAATTGGGCACGCAGGCCCGTCTTACATTCGGCCCTTTCAATCACTCATCTTTCATTCATCAAATGTGCATGTTACATTAACATAGGGGGAAAAATCATTGTCAAATGGATTTTGTAAGCATAAACAATGCATATTACGCATGATACATTCACATGAGAAAACAAACACAACATTGTCAAATGAAAGTTGTAAACATAAGCAGTGCACATTGCAATGATGTGAGACACACCCCACATCCACCCTCATATCCCGCAGCCACCAACACATCCCCCACCCACCAAACCTCCCCCACCCACACATACCTCTACGCACTCACACAGACCCAGGCAAACATACATGCCGCCACCCACCCACTGATCCCCCACCCACAAACATTTCCCCACCCACACACATTACCCCACCCACACACACATCCTCACACACGAAGAAGAAGAAGAAGAAGAAAAAGAAGAAGAAGAAGAAGAAGAAGAAGAAGAAGAAGAAGAAGAAGAAGAAGAAGAAGAAGAAGAAGAAGAAGAAGAAGAAGAAGAAGAAGAAGAAGAAGAAGAAGAAGAAGAAGAAGAAGAAGAAGAAGAAGAAGAAGAAGAAGAAGAAGAAGAAGAAGAAGAAGAAGAAGAAGAAGAAGAAGAAGAAGAAGAAGAAGAAGAAGAAGAAGAAGAAGAAGAAGAAGAAGAAGAAGAAGAAGAAGAAGAAGAAGAAGAAGAAGAAGAAGAAGAAGAAGAAGAAGAAGAAGAAGAAGAAGAAGAAGAAGAAGAAGAAGAAGAAGAAGAAGAAGAAGAAGAAGAAGAAGAAGAAGAAGAAGAAGAAGAAGAAGAAGAAGAAGAAGAAGAAGGAGGAGGAGGAGGAGGAGGAGAAGGAGGAGGGGGAGGAGGAGGAGGAGGAGGAGGAGGAGGAGGAGGAGGAAGAAGAAGAAGAAGAAGAAGAAGAAGAAGAAGAAGAAGAAGAAGAAGAAGAAGAAGGAGGAGGAGGAGGAGGAGGAGGAGGAGGAGGAGGAGGAGGAGGAGGAGGAGGAGGAGGAGGAGAAGAAGAAGAAGAAGAAGAAGAAGAAGAAGAAGAAGAAGAAGAAGAAGAAGAAGAAGAAGAAGAAGAAGAAGAAGAAGAAGAAGAAGAAGAAGAAGAAGAAGAAGAAGAAAACCACACACACATACCCCCGCCAACACACACATCCCGCACCTATCCACACACATATCCCGCACTCTCACAATTTTCCCCACCCGCCCACACACACACATCAGCCAACCTACACTCATTCACCCACCCAATATTCGCCACCTCTCAACTACACATCCCCACCTATACACACATTGCCACCGATAAATACATCTCCCCACCTGCCCACACATATCCCTCACCCATAAACACCCCAAAACACACACCTCCCACCCACACACACCCCGCCACCCACATATACCCCACCCACACACATCCGCCGCTCACACACATCTCACAACTACACACCTCCCCCAAACATACACTCTTCTCTCACACACATCCACCCACTAACGTACTCATCCATCAACCACTCACACCCACACATCACCTACGCGCCCATCAACACATGCATCTCTCATCTACCCTCTCACCCACACACACCCCAACCACTCAGCCAAACACACATCCCCCATCCTCGCATACATCCTTCAATCACCTGCACATCCCACACCTCCCCCACCCCTCACACATCTCCCCTCCCATACAAAACTCCACCCATAAACACATCCCCCCCACACACACACACACACACATCCCCCACATACATTCCCCATACACATCCCCGCCAACACATCTCTCCACCCACTCACACTTCCTCCACCTACAAACATCCTCACCACCCACACATACATCCTTCACCCACTCACTTTTACCCCATCCACACTCACACACTCCCACCCACACAGACATATCCCATTCACAGACACCCCCACACTCATCCCCACACCCATTACACACCCATCCCCCAACACACACAATCTCCTACACACCCATTCACCCACCCAAACACACATCCCCTACCCGTACCCCCTCCCAACGCACCAACACCCACATACTTCCAACTATCCTCTCAAAATATCCCCCCACACACACACATATATCCCTCACACACACATACATCCACCACCGACTACACATCCCTTCACACATCCACACATCACCCATTAACCCATACACATACACACCCCCACACACAACCCCTCCACACATACATTCCCCACACCCCCACACAGACATATATCCCTCACATACACACCCATACACACAGTTAACAACTTGGGTTAGAATTAATTTGTAAAAAGACACAGATTATGGTCGTCACTAGGAAGAACGAAATACTACAATGTAATTTACAAGTAAATGGGAATATTCTTCAACAAATGAATCGGTACAGTTATCTCGGAACAGTCATACCATCTGACGGGAAATGCCTGGAAGAGATTAGAACAAGAATCGCCATGGCGACAGTAGCCTTTAGCAAGATTTAAAATATACTGGCCAATAAAAAGATGTCAATTGAAACGAGAAAAGGAGTGTTGAGGGGCTACATAGAGCCTGTTCTTTTGTATGGATGTGAAACTTGGACATTGAGCAGTCAAGCTGAAAAACATCTGAAGGCTGCAGAAATGTGGTTTCTGAGGAAAATGCAAAGAATACCATGGACAGACAGATAAACTAATGACCAAGTACTACTGGAGACAAACGAAAATCGTAGATTGATTAGAGAAATTAGACGTAGACACTCAACATTTTTTGGACATGTTATGAGAAGAAATGGATTGGAGAACTTGGTGACAACTGGCAAGATCGAAGGAAACAGACCAAGGGGAAGACCGAGAAGAAAATACCCGGATGGCTTGGCCACATGGCATGGACGAGACAGGAACACTGAGCTGATCCACGACTCTGGTGATCGAGTGAAATGGCGAGTCATGACCGCCCACGCTTTCCGGCATGGCACATTATTGATTAATTCTTATATTATTGTACAAGTGTATTATGTCTGTGTCGTTGAAGATAATCCTTAATCTGTATCTTTCTTTATATCATCCCTATAATTCTTCTTCCATATTTCTTCTTTATTTTCCTCACCCTTGATTTGTTTATCTTTCTTTTTATCATCCATATATTTATTCTTCATTTTCCTCACCCTTGATCTATTTCTTTCTTTTTATCATCCACATATGTCATCTTTATTTTCCTCATCTTTCTTTTTATGATCTCTATATTTCTTCTCCTCCTCCAGCTGCTGTCGTCATTTATGAATCTTCTTCCTCTTTTTCTCCCTTCTTTCCGTCCTCTTATTATATATTATTATTTTTTTTTTCCTCCTCAACTTCTTTCCCCTTTTTCTTTTCATCCACGTCATCTCCTACGTTCTCTTTTCCTTCATTCTATCTCTCAAGTCATCTTTTCTTCCAACTACCATAGCATAGCCCACTCTGTTGTTGCTGCTTTTGCTGCTTCTTCTTCGTCTTCTTTCATTCGAGTGAAGTTTTGTTTGCAATTTCCTGCCATTTGGGTTAGCAAATACCATAATTACTGAAAACAAAACCACATTCTCGTTAACCCTGGAGAAAATACCGAATTTCTCTCTTGCTATGAAGAAAGCGCTGAATTCTTTCTGACCCCGGTAAAAACACAGAATAATCCCTGGCCATAGAAAAAATCCTGAATTCTCTCTTGCCCTAGTGGAAACACCAAAACCTCTCTCGCCCCGGAGAACACCGAATTCTCTCTAACCTCTAACCCTAGAGATCGAATTCTTTCTGATGCTGGGGAGAACACTGCATTATTCATGGCCATAGAGAAAACAACAAATCCTCTCTGACAATGGAGAAAATTCAGAATTTCTCCCAGCCATAATAAGAGCCTATAGTTTACCTCATAAGAGAAAGATAGCCATACAGTTTACCTCATCAGTAAATATACTGGAGTGAAATAAGAGCAATATAGATTCCCTTATTAGTAAACAGATACTGGAAAGGAATAAAAGCCAAATATTATACCTCATTAGTAGAAATACTGAAATGGAATAATGGCCAAATAGTCATACCTCATCAGTAAAAATTATGGAATGGAATAGAGCCATATAGTTACACCTCATCAGTAGACATTATGTATGGAATAAGAGTCATGTGTTTTATCTCACATGGACTTGTAGTCTCAACTACTGAGACCATTCTAAGATTAAGTTAGTTGCATACCCTTTACATGACGTCGCAGTCAATCCCAGCATTTTTGGGCTCTGTGATTTCTTGGCACGTTTACGTTCGGTAGTTTGCCATAGCTTCTGAACGACCGGCACTCTCACAATTTAAAACCAACGCAAATCACCCCCAACTGTGCTTCGAACGCGGTATGCGAATTGAGTCCGTAACACCTTGGCCACTGAACCGGCTTATTCTAAGATAAGTCTGGTAAATTTGGCGCAGTTGTTAAGCCACATCAAGTGACGCAGTGTATTTTACAAGTTAAATTACCGCCTAGCCGGCCACCTGGCCGAGGAGATAGCAGCTTTCTCCGTTAATCCCGAATATGCTCGTGGTTGACGTGAGCGCACGAGAATTAGAAGTGGTTCGAGTCGCGCCAGTGACTTATGAAGAGTATGGAGCCGGTCGCTCAGAAAGTCGTGGCGTGCTGATGAGCGTAATCTAGCCTAGGAATCAACATACAGCTGAAAAATGCTGGTGTTAACCGCAATATCCTGAAACAGGATGGAAACGCGGGAAAAAAATATTACCGCCTGTAAATTTAGTTCTTCGAGGCGGCTTCATTAATTAAAATCAATATAAATAATTGATTAGCAAGGGGAACTTACTTTCTACACATTTAACAATTATACTAGGCGGTAATTATACAATTCATTGACATATTTTAAGGTAATATTACTTCCCTTTATTTGCTCTCAATCTGGACACAAGATTTCTTTCTTGCATTAAAGTTTATTCATGAGCTTTACTTCTAAGGCAGCAACAAGGCTGTCGATCGTGAAGGGCAAGACAGTTTCATCAGAGTTCATGGTGGCAAGGCGGCAGTCAGAATTATCTTGGAGGATTATACTTCTTAAGTCCATGCCGTGTGGCGTTGGTGATCATTTCCGCCCACAGCCTTCGCTGTCTCGTGTGCTGGCAGTCATACTGATACCTATGTTCCTCCAAGCCAGAGGTGGGCAATCTACGGCCCGCGTGCCGCATGCGGCCCGGCGATTGATATTATGCGGCCCTCGAGGGAATTTAGAAATAAAAATGTTACTTCGTTTTTAAGTTATTTTGTTGAATTTTACAGAATTGCATGTACCGTTATGATTGTTTAAACATTTTTTATAAATGTCTATCTAATTTTCTATTTTGTGAACATTTATCATTGCTTGGATCAACATACATTTGCCAACAAACATTTTCTTGCTTGTAGATAAACAAATCTAAGAATAGGGTTTTATTGTCGGACTGCACCTTGCATGCTGTCATGCGAATTTCAACAATTAAACTTGCTCCGGATTTCAAGAATATTGTCATATATTGCAAGCAGTTACATAATCTCTTTATAAATCAACAATTGTAGTGACAATGTAGTCGGATTCTGTCTAAATTAAAGCCATTGATAGATAATTTTTAAAAAGTATATATTTTCTACTAAGAAATTGTAACGTCTTGTTAACAAATAGGTAAAAGTGTCCATATTGTAAAATATAATGTAAAAGTGAATAAGTAAAATAAAATTGCAATAATTAGTTATTTATGCTGTTTAGAAACCTATAAATAATTCATAATTACTTATTGTGATAGGTTGCTGTAAACAAAAATAACATAATATATATGCGCCCCCCCCCCCAATAGCTTTACATTTGTCAATGTGGCCCTATGCACAAAAAGTTTGCCCATCCCTGCTCTATGCCATGGTGTCAGCCTGTCCAGCATCTGCTCTCTTTGTGTCCCTCTGCTTCTTTTTCCCTTCAACTTTTCTCTTCCCATGACATGCCCAATCAATGTGGACTGTCTCCCTCTGATGCGAGTAACGAATTCTCTTCTTTCAAGATATCTTCATTCCGTCTCAAAGTACAATCTGTGTGTTAATAAATTAATAGTCCCACTAAAAAGAAGAAAAGAAATAATAATAATAAAATCAAATGCCGAAAGAGTAGACCTGTTGAGGTTATCTCTTTGCACTCCGGACAAAGCGTTCGGCGGCTAAAAGTGTCAGTTCAAGGTTGGTTGACGAGACTCCTAATTACTCCTAATGACGTCATCACGATGGGGCAAGATGGTTGCTCATTCTTTCGCTTGTTAGGCGCAATGTTTAGTTTCATTGTGTTTCTTGTGATCCGCTAGTTATTGTCGCTAGTTCTGTCGCGGAGTGCTGTATAAGAGCTCAGATCAAAGGTAATGTTGCCTAGTAAGCATAACAGAGATTCCCAGCTAGTTATCGCGAGCTACAGTTCTCAAGTCAAGCATTCCCATGGTAACAATCGCATATCGTTTTCAGTGATCAGCCAAGTAGTGAAAACTACAACACATTCACGACGAGTTGCTAGACGCCCCACGAGCTCCTGGGTCTCCTCAATTACGTTTTGAACAATTATGTATCGATATTTGGCCACAACAACGCCACATCTGTGAGAAGTTTCCCCTTAAATCACTATCAGAAGCTCTCAAGCCGTCGCTAGGCGCATATCCACAACATGCCTCCCCCGAGACTCCCTAAGCCAGACCCTGACGAGAGTAGTTACTCGAACTATCCTGGCACACGGATCTCGGCTCCAGAATCTTGAGGCAGCGTACATGTGGATTTACCACCCTTAAGACACTCTACCCCAGAAAGTAGCTTGATAAAGGAACTTGAGTGGCACTGTACCGGCCAATGAAAACGCATACTCCTTGAACTTCTTCAGGCTCTGGACAAAAGTGGTGATGAACGATTTGTCTGTGAAGAATAGCTACGCCCAGGGCAACAATCAATTCTAGGTTACTCATCTCTAGAAGATAAAGATCCTATGATGTTTTCTTTGACGGTCAGTAAGTGTTTGGGCTGGACGATGATAACTTGCATGCCGTTGTCATGCCGTTGTTTCGTTGTCAAATAAAAGGATCTGGCAATGATTATGTTTTATGATCCACTCGACCCCCAAACTAATGCAACCTAGGCCAATTTAAAAAAAAAAGCGGCAAGACATCAAGACAGCGATCAATTTGTGGCAGTGGACTGCCAGTGATATTCCGATCTATGTAAGTGCCTGGTTTTAATACAAATCCCGCCAATGTTCAGAATCCACTCTTTTGGGAAAGTCCTGGGCACCATCCGAGAGACGAGCATGTTCGATGACAAGTCCTTGATACAACATCTGGACATTCTGAATGAAACTCTGGTTACAACTTCCAAACGAACCTTCAATGCACCCAAGCTGCCGGTTACAGAATCTATATGCACTGTGGCTAGAATATGTGGCTTAATAAAAACACAAGGCTAATTCATAAATCCCACCTCATCTATTGTCATACGGCAGAAGTCATGTGGATTAGCCTGATTGTCAGTGTGTATTTTGGTCACATGACGTACTGCAGAGCTCAACGTATATAGTTTAGTGTACTGATTATCAGATTACTTTTGTTGTCACTGCTTCCTTTGGTGACGACAGTTAGGTTTCCATTGTGTGGTGACTTTCACTATGTACTTACAATTTGATAGATGTTTTATTACATTGGTTTTGTTCCCTGTATACATGTATATACTGTGTTTGCCAGGAGTGAGGTGCTGGAATCTCTTGCCCCCGGGTAGATTGGGCCCGTTAGCTAATAAAGCGGCCAATCTAGGAGATGGAAAACTCCGATTATAAACCCCTAAGTTTAAGGTGGACCGACGTGCCGAGGACTGAATGGCCACGGGTGAGTTGGTCGTGAACGTGGAACGTCTGGTATGCGGGCGGGGCGGCGCCAGGCGTATGGACTCCTGAGGGACATCCCCTGCCCCTTCCCTAGTAAGCAGGCAATGCTAGGGTGACCGTTTATTTCCTGCAATATCCAAACTTTGCCTATGAATTTATTTAAACACGGGAATCGTCGCCGGAGCTACGGAGCACGTGCTCTGCGCTTGACACATCACTCAGTGGCTAGCGAAGAGAGAGTGAGGAGGAGAAGACGAGGAAAAGGTGTGAAAAGACGGCATAGAAATAGGAGGGCAGGCGCCAGGAGAACAAGACGAAAAGTGGAGAGACTAGGTTTCAACCATGTAAGAGTTGGATACTGGAACTGTCGTAGTGCCAGGCAGAGAGGTCCTGTATTGGAGAGGCTAATATATGATTTTGATGTCCTCATGCTCCAGGAGTTAAATACAGATAAATACCATTGCCCTGGGTATGTCAGTTATATAAACCCCACTGGGCAGAAGAGACATGGGCAAGGTCTGCTGGTGAAGAAAGGAGTAAAGCATGTGGCACTTGACTTGAGCCAGTGGAATCACAGTGCAAGAGAGGTCCAGGGTATACAAATGGAGATTGGTGGCTTAAGTTGGAACATCATAAATGTATATGCCACAGTGGACTGTTTTGTCAGAAAGGAACAATGGGACTGGCTTAAGGAATTAGAGGACTTACCAGGTGATAGGCTACTCATATGTGGAGACTTCAATGCGAGAAACAGAGATTGGGACAGTAGTGGAGAAAATCGACAAGGAATTGCACTTGCGGATGCCATGGTGGACTCCGATGTGGTCTGCATAAATGATGGTAGGCCGACTAGAATGGCAATGAGGCCTGGCGATGCAGATACTGCTATTGATTTGGCACTTGTCTCCCAGTCATCAGTCCTTGATGTAAAGTGGACTGTTTTGAATGACCATGGGAGTGATCACATGCCATGCTCAGTCCTGATCTCTAAGTCCAGGAAAGTTAAGGCTGGGAGAGCGCGCAAGACCTTCCGGTATGAGCGGAGCGACAGCCTTCTTGGACGCCTCAGACATGGGGCATGCAACAGGACTGTTAAAACTCCTTTTTTGCAGCCCCCATGGTGGACCCCAGAAGTAGACAATGCGTGGAAAGCAAAGAGAGCTGCAGTGAAGCAGCTAAGGAAATTGCGACAGACACCCCTAAGCTCACGAGAGGAAGTGGACATAGCGGAAAATGACAAGAAAGACAAGGTGGAAGCTTTCAAGCGATGTGCTGCAGAGGCCAAAAAAGTAAAATGGGAATGTTTTATGAAGGAGATTGGAGGTGATAAAACACTGCATAAATTCTGGAAACTGTACAGACAAATGCAGAGAAAAGATCGGCCTATGACAGTGGGAACAATTTATAAAGAGGATGGGGTACGCGTGACAACAGACAAGGAGAAAGGGGAGGCGTTTCTCCAGAGATTTTTAGAGCAGACCAATCATAGTGATGCGGATACCAGGGATGCAGTTAGAGTGGAATTATCTGGCACAATAGAGAATATACCTTACGAAGACATCATACTGTTTGAAGATGTTAAACATATTTTGCAAAAGGCAAAAGACACGGCACCAGGGCTTGATGGTGTCAGGTATGGCCACATGAAGGCTTTGAGCGATGTAGACCTGAAGGAGATGGCCGGCTGCTTTAATCAGAGCATTAGGACAGTGTCAGTACCGCAGGATTGGCTGCATAGCTATCTCATCCCTCTCCCAAAACCATACAAGGATCATTCAAAGCTTGGCGGCTTTAGGATCATCACCCTTCAAAATACATTTGGGAAGGTTTTAGAGAAGATAGTCGCATTTAAGCTGCAGGATTTTTTGGAAAGGGGGAAGCTTCTTCCAAGAGGCCTGGGGAGCTACAGGCCAGGAAAAGATACCTGGTCAAATGCAGCCACCTTTGCCTTTGACGTTTATGAGGGGTTCCAGAGTAGACAGGAAACGATGGCGGCAGCGCTTGATCTTGAAGATGCGTACAATAGAGTTCGCTATGATATTTTGATGACCGCACTTATGGAGAAGGGGGTCAATCCCTGGTTAGTGAACTGGATAGCAGCCGTCCTGCATTCTCGTCAGGTTGCTCTCCGTCTGGGCGCATGGACCTCAGAGCCACATATTTTAACCCCGGGACTACCACAGGGATCTGCAATCTCACCGGTGCTCTTTAATGTGTATACGAGCAAGATTGCATACCTAGAAGCACCAGGGGTTGGAAGGATTCTAACATTTGCAGATGATATTCTTGCATACAGGCAGGGGAGAAATAGGGATCAAACAGCCCAGGAGCTACAGGTGACAGTAGACAAAGTGATTGACTGGTGCACTGAAATGAGTGCTGTCATCAACCCGGAAAAGGCGGGGGTGTTGTGGTGCTCTCTGGACAACAGGATTGTGAGAGATGATACCCCAAGCCTCACGATAGATGGTAGAAGCGTCAACAGAGAGAACAAACTGAAGTATCTGGGAATCACATTTGACAGGAGCCTGTCCTTCAAGGACCATGTGGAGACGGTTGTGACAAGATCTCAAAAGGGACTCAATGCACTTAAAACTATGGCTGCAATGGACACAGAGCAGAGAATGCTCTTCACACTATACCAGCACTTGATCCTCTCAGTGATTGATTATGGACTAGGACTGCTCACTGTCTCAAAGAGTCAGCTGGTGAAATTAGAGCGCATACAGAATGAAGCGATGCGGGTCATTCTGGGATGCACCAGAGACACTCCAGTAGTGTGTATGCGTTACATCCTTGGTCTGCCTACTGTTGCTGGTAGGCACAAGATGATGCAAGCGAAGGCATACCTCAGAGTAGCTGCAGACACAGATCACCCGTTGCATGAGGCGCTGGACATAGTTAAGGGTCAGAGACTGATAAGAGGGAAATCATGGATGGCTCAGGCGGAGGATACGATCAGACAGGTGTGCCCCTTGGAGAACATCAGGCGAGGAGAGGAGTGGGTCAGAGTGCCAGCCGTGCAGACAGACTTGTGCAGAGTTGTAATAACATTGAGCCGGGAGTGCAGGAAGTGGCCAGCAGGGGCCACGGAAGTGGAATTTCAGCAACTAATTCAGGAACATTCTCGCCCGGGTGATGTGATTATCTACACGGATGGGTGAGTGTTGAGAGGTAGGAGAAGTGCCTGGGGGTTCTTGGCAAAAACTAATGGTCGGCGTTTGGTGCAGGAGAGCCTGGCGTATGATGACACTACATCTAGCTTAAGAATGGAGGTGGAGGCGGTAAGTGCAGCTTTCCGCTGGATAGAAAACACGATACATACACACATTGTGATTGTAACTGACTCAGAAAGCATGCTGAGAAGGGTGAGAACAGGCAAGCTTCGTGCGGAGTGGCTTGCTTCGCTTCGGAGGTCACGGGTAGCAAGCATCACCTGGATCTTTTCTCCTGGGCATGACGGTGTGCTGGGGAATGAACAGGCGGACAGATTGGCTGGCTCGGCAAAACTTGGTGGAGTATTGATGCATGACAAGGCAGACGTGGTTGCGGCCTTGTGGGAGCACGTGTACACCTCAGAGGAGCAGATGGATCACCATAGTCTGGTAAGAATGAGACAGCGAGGTGTGATGAGGGGATCTGGCCAACGCTCGACGCTCAGAGGAAAGGCGAGACGGACATATAATCAGATTGCTACTGGAACTATTAGTGTTGGAACTCTTCGCTGGCTGCTGGGGATGGGGACGGAGCGCTTATGGGAATGTCCCGAATGCTGTGATGTCGGTTCCTAAATCAATCAATCAATCAATCAATCAATCGACTCCTAATTCTCCCGTTGTGCATCTCTCAGTTTTTATCACCAAGTCTCTCAGATGTGAATGCATTGTCAGCAAAGAACACATAGGGTTGGGTCGAACCAAGGCTTTGCACCTGAATGAATAAACATCAGTTTAGTTTACTCGATGGGTCAACATCACGGCACACGGATGTAACCCATACGTGCTACGTTCTACTTCTAACTCAAGCCTGGGTACGGAGAATCTCAGCTCAGTGCACGAACTCCGTAGCACCGGCGATGATCCTGAAATACTTTGGGTAGATTTTTAACCCGAAATTTGCCCAGGCAGCGCCGTTAGGCTACTATTTTTCGATTTCAATATGCCAAGGGATTTTTTACGTGCCCAACAATACACACGGGGTCCGATCACACTATCCAGATACCAGGGGAAATTTTGTTACTAGAAGTCCACGTGAAAAATCCCGGCCCTCATCGGGTCTTAAATCTGGGACCTCCAGCACTCGAGGCGGATACCATACCTTAAGACCACTCAACCCCCTGAAAAAAAAACCCATCAATAGTTAGAAAGCAAACATTCGGATTAAAGATAGAGGTAGGCAGAAAGCCTAATAAAAACACGAAATATTACCGAGAACGAGAGTAGTTAGGGGGTGAAAAATGATTAGAAGTTGTGGCGGTTTATGTGGCGGCCTCCGCCATAATTCCTTATATGTTTGCTATCCCACCCCTGCTTGACCTTGCAAAAACGGACCTCAATTGACCTACTTATCTCCCTGCGTTCTAGTACTTTCGGCCGAACCGGCTTGGGGTGATCGGCGCGCGGCTGGGCGGTGACGCGTGGCAGAACGAGCGGGACAGGCGGTGGCCGGGCTGGACGAGTCCTATAAAATATGTGGTATGGATGGGTAGACCAAATATGCAAGGGCACGGGGGTCTACAGATGTATATATACGTGTGTGTGTGTGTACAGGGATAGGTCGATGTGGGGGGTTCGGGACGCATGGAAATGAGCCCCTGGCCTTACTATTAGCCTTTGACCCCCAGAGGGGGTCATCAAATCAATACCTACTGTGAGGATGTATAAAGTCTGATTATCAGCGATACCTCAGGCCAGACTAAGTGAAGTAAATACTACACTTTGATCTTAGCCGAAAGGACCATATAAATAATATATCAATGAGTAAATCGGGGATTTTCAACTTCAGGTAATAGACTGAGGGGAGAATATGGTTACTAAACACTAGCGAGGTTAAACACTATTATAATTTTCTAAATGTTGCATATCCCTTACAGAATTTTGCAGTCAACAGCAGAATTTTTCAGCTGCTGTTGATGTACTAGGCACCTTTTACGTTCAGTAGTTTACCATTGCTTTCTGAACGACTGGCTCCCATACCAACACGATATAACACAACGCGACACGGTCTGCTCCACAAATCATTCGCAGCTGAGTTTCGAACGCCTGATAATCTGCTCACGAACCCTGTTCGCAAGACTTTGGCCACGGAGATCATAATTAATAAACACTTAATTGCATATAACATGGATTATTTTCAGAGAATCTATCATACAATATTTGTCTCATTAGTATACAATCAATTTAAATAACATAATTAGTGAAATGTGTTTAATGAATGATACAATTTAAAATTATTATAATAACGCGAGTTATTTCCATATGCATATTTTGGAATTAATTGTACCCCCTGATGTCTCCAGTACAAGCTCTTTGCATATAACTGAGAAGCGGTAATGGAACTTAGATAGCGTTAGAATTAACATACGATAATGAAATTTGCACACAATACAGAGGCATTTCGCTGTTGAGTAAAATTGGGAAAATATTTTGCCAAATTCTTGAAAAAAGATTACGAACTACTTTAGAACCCCAGCTAAGCGAAACCCAACTTGGATTTAGGAAAAACAAAGGATGCACAGATGCAATTTTTGCTCTTATACAACATATAGAAAAATCAATCGAATTCAATGAAAAACTATAATTTAGCCTTTGTCGACCAAGAAAAGGCATTCGATAGAGTAAATAGAAAAAAGCTTGGGAAACCTTTAAAAAATATGGAATGAGTACACATCTAACAAAAGTATGTAGAAGTTTATACAACAACATTGAATGCATAGTGAGAGCAACTGGAGGACACTCAGAACCCTTGACCATAAGATCTGGAGTACGACAATGTTGTGTCCTGTCCCCTCTCTTGTTCATAACTTATATAGACAACATATGTAAAGAAACCAA
This sequence comes from Cepaea hortensis, assembly GCA_963921405.1. Classification (NCBI taxonomy): domain Eukaryota; kingdom Metazoa; phylum Mollusca; class Gastropoda; order Stylommatophora; family Helicidae; genus Cepaea; species Cepaea hortensis. The sequence continues at coordinate 132,568,933 of OY992876.1, read as the reverse complement.
CCAAGCAGAGATAGCAAAAATACCGCATGACGAGAACACAGAAGAAGAACCATCCGCAAATCTAACCATTCTCCTGTTTGCGGACGACCAAGCACTAATAGCAAAATCAGAAGCTGAATTACAAGACCACATGAAAAGTCTAAACGAATTGTGTAAGAAACATAACATGAAAATTAGCACAAGCAAAACAGAGGTAATGACTATAACTAAAGAAGAACAAACAACAACAATTCACCTAAACGAACATCCCCTGAAATAAGTAAAGAGTTTCAAGTACCTAGGGAGTATAATATCATCAAATGGCAGATTAGAAGATGAGATCGAAAATAGGTGCAATAAGGCACATCAATTCATTGGACAAATGGCACCAATACTAAAGAACAAACAATATCAATAACTACTAAGAAAGCACTTCACAACACAATCTTCTACCAACTCTATGCTACCAATGCCAATCCTGGACAATGAAAGAAAAAGAGAAAAGAAAAATCACAGCAACAGAAATGAGGTACCTGAGAAGAATACTCAACGTATCAAGAAGAGATAAGATCAGAAATGAAGAAATCAGGACTAAAGTGGGGGTTAAAGCAGCACTAGATTTTATTAGAATGCAGCAAGTCAAAAGGTTTGGCCATGAAAGTAGGTTACCAGTCAACAGCATACAACAACAAGCAGTGATGTACAGACCAGATGGAAACAGAGGATGAGGCCGATCACGTAAACGTTGGACGGAGGGAATAGCAGAATCCATGGGAATATCGATATATGAAGCCCATAATCGGGCACTCTTGCCTTGAGGTAACTCCCGTAATTAACAAAGGAAAGTTAAACTCAATGCTCTACAGCTCGAATACAAATGAGAAATAATAAAGTCTTACCTCAACTGTTGGAATTCAATGCGAATAAGCAACTGACGCCATCCAATGGAAATACTCACACACGTTTTATTAATGCGCTAGATTCTTACAATGGTTTGTCCAGATCATAAATCTCCCTTTTAACACAGGGTCAGTATTTACAAAACATCTGTGACTAAACCCCTATGCTAATCCGACTTCCCTTTGGAGCGAAATCTATCTCGCCATTCCAACTTTAAATTCAGTCTAGGTTTTCCGTGCCTTCGGTTCTTTCTATTTGATATTGATCATTTCCTCGTCAGACTAATCCTCCTCCTATTATTTCCAAGTCAAGCTTCGCACTCCTCACATCCAGATCTTCCAACAAACACGGGCTTCACGAAATCACATCCGCGCTTCCGAAGAATCACATAGCGTCTCCCTATGTTGTCGTCTGACGACTTCGGTTACTAAGTTTTCCCTTAGTTTTTGTGTTCGTTGTTTATTTTGGTACGTCCTTCTGGATCATTATGGATAATCCCTTTTTCTCCTTTCATCTATTTCCTTCTGGTGCGTACCAGTCATATGGCATAATGCCCCCTCCTAGACAAAAAAAAATGATAACATCATTTTTTTTTCATAACTGTATATATATATATATATATATATATATATATATATATATATATATATATATATATATATATATATATATATATATATATATATACTTCTTCTTCTTCTTCAGCTTTCCGAGCCATTGAGGTTCTTTGCTCCAAATACAATCCGTCTCCATTCGTCTCTCTGGTGGACCTTCTCTTGCCAGTCGTTGATTCCAAGTGCTTGTAGGTCTGTATATGTATTATCTCTCCACCGTCTTCTTGGTCTACCTCGGGGTCTACGGTCATTTATTTCCTGAGTGTAAGCGAGTTTTGTTTCCCTATTATCTTCCATTCTTTCTATATGCGCCAGCCATTGTAGTCTATTAGCCTTCATGATACCAGTGATTAGCGGAGACTTAAACAGATCATAAATGTCTTTGTTACTTCTTCTTTTCCACTCTCCACTTTGTGTATCCCTAATGGGTCCAAAGATGCGTCTTAAAATTTTGTTCTCAAAGGTTTGTAACAAGGCTTCGTCTCCTTTCGTTGTACTCCAGGTTTCAGAGCCATACAGCACAACTGGTCTGATCAGTGTTTTGTATATTGTGATTTTGGTGTTACGAGATAGCGCCTTTGATTTTAGTAGATGTTGTAGTGCATAGTATATCTTATTTCCAGAGTTGATTCTAGTTTGTATTTCTTCCCTTATGATGTTGGAGCAGTTGAAGATTGTACCCAGGTATTTGTATGTTTCCGTTTTTTTTAATGGCCATATTATCTATTTGTATGTGGCCAGAGTTTCTAGCCATTCCGTCTCTTGAAATTACCATATATTCTGTCTTATCTTGGTTGATAACCAGCCCCATCTGTTGAGCTTTTTCCTTTAAGTGAGTCAATATTTCCAATGACTTTTGTTCACTTTGTCCTATAATATCGATATCATCTGCATAACCAAGCAGCTTGGATGTTCCTCCAATATCACATTCCTCCTTTATCTTCCTTACAACTTTCTCTAGAGCCAGATTGAAGAGTAGCGGCGATAGTGCATCACCCTGTTTCAAGCCAGATGTTATTTGGAAGGGGTCTGATTTCCTGCCTTTATATGTTACTATATTATAAGTATCTTCCATGCATAGTCTGGTCATGTTGATTAACTTCCTTGGTATTCCAAATTCCTGCATAGCATTCCATAGACTATTCCTATGGACACTATCATAAGCCTTTTTAAAATCCACAAAAATGTTATGGAGATCTCTTTTATATTCCCAATGATTCTCGGCTATTTGTCGTAAGATAAATATCTGATCTATTGTTGATCTGTTTTGTCTAAAACCTGCCTGGTAGTCACCTAATATGTCTTCTGAATATGGTTTTAGTCTATTTAGTAATACTGCGGATAGTATCTTATAGCTTGTGGACAGTAGTGATATTCCTCTATAATTTCCACATTGGAACTTGTCTCCTTTCTTAAAGATAGGTATCAATAATGACTCTTTCCAGTCATGGGGTAATTCTTCTGTCCTCCAGATTTTTATTATTAGTTCGTATAGCTTTAGATGTAATGCATGGCCACCTGCCTTTATAAATTCAGCAGCAATTCCATCAGTCCCAGTTGCCTTATTGTTTTTAAGTCGTGTGATTACATATAGGCCGGTCTCTCTGGCTGTGGGGTTACAACACTTTCTCTCTGTAATCCCGTTTATCACGCAGAGTCTCGCAGCGGAGCGAGAACTGAGGTGGTTCGACCCCCGCTCGTGACTTGCGGATACTGAGCCGGCCGCTCAGAAAGCAATGGCAAACTACTGAGCGTAATCTTGCCAAGAGATCAACAGACAGCTGAAAGATGCTGCTGTTGACAGCTAAGTCCCGTAAAAGGATACGCAAAACAAAAAATGATTACATATAGGATTTCTTCAAATGTAGGTTCTTCAATTTGTGGTTCGCATGTTAGAGGTTAGCGGGGGTAGGGGTATCCCCTATCAAAGGAGATGTAAGACGCCTCCTTTCCTCCGTTAGTCTACGGGACACCCTTGGGCAAGGTGGAGTACCCGTTTAGCCCCCCGATCAGGGTTACGTGAAGCCATGGAAGCAGGTGGTGGATGGAGTGTGAGAGCAGCCGACAGATTGTTGTTGGTTATGGTCTTGCACTCTGCGGCGATAGGCAGATGATCTCATCAGTAGAGACAATGGCTATGGCCACCGACTAGTACAGTCACTGCCCAGAAGGAAAGCAACGGCAAACTACCTTCTGCAAAACTTGCCAAGAAACCATAACAACCATGAAAGAAAACATAATAAGAAAGAGATCTGGTGGCGAGAACCCCAGGCCAGGCAGATCAGATAACACTGGGGAAGAGTGTGACGCAGGGACCAGTACTAGTAATCGTGATGACGGAGTTAATCCTGACTGTGTTACCAAGGAAATTCCCTGTGTCAGACTAAGAAACAGAGTGAGAATGGCAACGTGGAATGTGAGAAGTTTGTATGAGGGAAAGCTTAAAGTAGTGTGTGATGAGATTGAGAGGTTAAACATTCACATTTTAGGAATTAGTGAACATCGCTGGAGCGGCAAGGGACATTTCACAACTGAAAATGGAAGTATTTTCATTTATTCTGGTAGAGATGTCGGAGGCCAGAGTGGAGTGGCATTTTGTTTAGATAAGACAACTGCAAAAGCTTTAATGGGATATAATCCAGTTAGTGATAGAATCCTCACTATTAGACTTAAAGGCCGTCCAAAAAACACAACTCTCATACAGATATATGCACCTACTTCAACAGCAGAGGAGGACGAAATTGAAGATTTTTACAACACACTACAAGACACATTAAATAAGATTGGTCATAATGATATAGCAATAATAATGGGAGATTTTAATGCTAAAGTAGGTGCAGGAAGAGCTGAAAATGAGAGACACATTTTAGGAAAATTTGGATTAGGAAATAGAAATGATGCAGGTGACAAATTAATTGAATTTTGCACAGAAAATGAGTTAACGATAGCCAACACACTTTTTAAACAACATCCAAGAAGACTCTTCACATGGAAGTCTCCAGACAGTTTTACCAAAAATCAGATAGATTATATTTTAATACAAAGAAGATAACATCTGCAAAAACCCTACGAAGTGCAGACTGTGATACAGATCATCAGTTATTAGAAGCAGATCTGAAATTAAAACTCAAAAAGCTTACCCGAGGACCAAGACCACTTCGTTTTGATCTCACACAAATACCGGATGCATACAACATAGAAGTTAGGAATCGCTTTGGGGTCTTGATGTCTGTACAAGAAGAAATGACACCTGATGAACTGGCAGTACAAGCTAGAGATATCTTGATAACTGCAGCCAAAGATTTCATTCCGACCAAGAAAACGCAACGTAAGCCATGGATTACATCAGACACGTTAGAATTAATAAAACAACGAAGGGAGCTGAAACAGAAAGGAGATGAATCCGATAGCAGGATGAAGTATAAATCTTTAACTCGAGAAATAAGAAAGAACACAAGAAAGGACAAAAATCAATATATACAAGATAGCTGTACCAGAATAGAGCAATATCATAAGGCTGGAAGAGATTATGAAATGTTCAAGGAAATGAAGTTATTGACAAGAAATGTTCAACCTCAATTGAATGTTATCTGTGACAAGATGGGAAATACCTTAACAGAATCTAGACAGAATTCTAGAAAGATGGCAGGAGTACTGCAGTGGAATGTATGATATGAGTGACAGTGAGGATATGAATGAGATAAATGAGCCAATGACAGCAGAGACAGAACCTGAACCCTCATTAGATGAAATTGCTTGGGCTATAAGGAACCTGAAGAATGGTTAATCACCTGGATGTGATGAGATACCAGCTGAACTAATTAAAGCAGGAGGAGAAGAAAGCATACACATATATCATGCATTATGTACAAAGATTTGGAAATATGGTATATGGCCAAAAGATTGGAAGAGAACTATCTTCATTCCAATACCAAAAAAGGGCAACCTGAAATTATGCACCAACTATAGAACTGTTGCCCTGATAAGTCATGCAAGTAAAATTCTACTAAAAGTCATAATGCGACGACTTAGTAAGAAAATGGAAGAAGAGATTAACGTAGTTCAAGCTGGATTTAGACAAGGAAGAGGAACAAGAGATCACATATTCAACATGCGTTTAATAATAGAGAAGTGCAGAGAATTTAATGTAAACCTATTCTCATGTTTTGTGGATTATTCAAAGGCATTTGACTGTGTACAGCATCAGAAACTTTGGGAAATCATGAGGAATATGGGCTTTCCTTCACATGTAGTACATCTCATAAAAATGCTATATCTAGACCAACAAGCAGCAGTTAGAATAGATGGCGAGACATCAGATTGGTTTGACATCAAGCAAGGAGTCCGTCAGGGCTGCGTGCTGTCACCCTATTTGTTTAACCTGTATGCCGAAAATATAATGAGAAATGTAAGAGATGATATAAACAGGGAGCCATATGATGCCCTAAATATCGGCGGTCATGACATACCAGAGATTCGATATGCTGATGATACAGTATTACTATCCACAACACAGAATGGCATAGAAAACCTAATAGCCTCAACACAATTGAATAGTGAAAATCACAACTTATATCTTAACATAGCAAAAACTAAGATAATGCATACAGATAAAACTACTATGGAGAAAGAAATATACATTAATGGGAGAAAATTGGAGGTGGTGGAAAATTTTGAATATCTTGGGTCATTGATTACGAATAATGGTGACACAATGAAAGAAATAAAACGGCGACTATCCATTGCTCTTCAAAGACTAAGACAGATGAATAAATTATGGTGTGGGACAGACAGAACTACAAAAATTAGATTTTTAAGAGCATGCATCTTTCCCATTGCAACATACGCCTGTGAGACATGGACACTTACTAAACAAGCTGAACAGAGCATACATGCCTTTGAATATAAATGTTATAGACGAGTTCTAAGAATATCTTGGGTAAAGAAAAGAACAAATGCATCCATACTTCAAGAGTTGAATATTGAGGAGGGATTGCTATTAAAGACGATAAAACAAAGAAAATTGAAGTATTTTGGTCACTTGAAACGTCACGACAGTTTGGAGAGAACAATAATGGAAGGGTATATGCCTGGGAAGAGAGGAAGAGGAAGGCCAAAGAGAAGATGGGTGCAGGATGTGGCGGATGATCTCCAGATGGGTGTATCAGACGCGGGACATCTTGCTTGTGATCGAGAAGTTTTCCGGAGGGTTGTTATGGGAGCGAGGTTCTGTAAAGGACATGCTACTGAATGAATGAATGAATGTTAGAACCTCTTCCTGTGGGAAAATGTTACTTGGAGCTTCACAATTTAGTAATTCAATAAAATATTCTTTCCATGTGTTGCACATTTCCTCATTGGTATTTATCATATTCCCATTTTTGTCTTTTAAACCATATGTGTTTTGTTGGTGCCCTCGTTTCATTGACTTCAGTTCTTTAAAAAATTTTCTGGATTCATATTTCTGGTGATTAGTTTCCATATCTTTGATTATATTACTCATATATTCTCGCTTCTGCTGTCTGACTATTTTTGTAGCCTCTTTACATTCATTTCTATATTGCTCTTCCTTTTGGATGTTATTGATGTCATTTAACCATACATGTCTGGCATTCTTCTTCCTAATGACTGCTTCTTCACATTTTTGATTGAACCATCTGTTCTTTCTATGCGTGGTTAACACACCGAGACATTCTTCTGCGGTAGATTGAATTGTATTCTTGATGTTCAACCAAGTTTGGTCAACGCTTTCCTCCGAAGGGTTTTGCAGAGTTTCAAGTTTACATTTTATTTCATCTGTAAATTTCTCTTTGACTGTAATGTCTTGTAGTTTTTCTCTGTTATATGTTGGGTGTAATCTTTGTAATTTAGTATAGAAAGCTCTCTTAAGTTTTATTTTAAATTTTGCTCCAACGAGGAAGTGGTCACTGTGGCTCTCAGCTCCTCTATAACTTCTGACTTGCTGTATGTTTGATGCATTTCTGTTGTTAATTAAAATGTGATCTATTTGATTATAGGTTCTCTTGTCACATGATTTCCAAGTTTTTTTGTGTATATCCTTTCTTTGTAGTCTGGTACTGCTAATCTGCAGTCCTTTGGCTTCTGCCAGGTTGATGACTCTCCATCCATTATCATTTGAAGTTGTATGTAGGCTTTCCATACCAGGCACTTTATTTATTAGTTTGCTCTCTACCTATTTTTGCATTGAAGTCTCCCAGCACAATCAGGATATCCTGTTTGGGGGTTTCTTCTATGACATCTTCCAGATCATTATAAAAGTCTTCCTTAATATCATCTTCTTTCTCTTCAGTAGGTGCATATATATACATAATTTGTAATTATGTCTTATATCTTATTACAACCCTTACAACAACAGCTGAAATGCTTATGGTTCCCTTTTACCCACCCTAAAAAAAATAAAGTTATATGACGGGCACGCCCACCAGTCCAATCCCACGTTGGACGTCGTGTGAAACTCGACCCATGGGAAGGTCGGCCCAACTAATTTTCATTAGTCCCTATCTTGTCCTAATAGACAAGTGTGTCCTCACTCTAGATAATACCATGAGATTTTTGGGCGAGAGTAGTATTGGGGTTCCAGGCAATCCATATCCGTTGCTGTTGACCGTTGTCGCTATATATATATATATATATATATATATATATATATATATATATATATATATATATATATATATATATATATATATATATATATATATATTCCATGTATTTTTTCATCATATGTCTGTAGATAAGGTAGACGATTTAAGAACCTAGATACTTTCTAGTGGGGATATTCCTTTAAACATTCACCAATTATAACTCACTAATTAAGTAATATTAACTAATGACAAATAATCAAAATACAACTGTACTAAGATATTATTTAATATAACTACGTTATCTAATCAATTATTATCACAAATTAATTAAATCAACTATATATCCATATAATAACACTACATTATTTTGTAGAACTACAATACTTATACAGTTCGATTGTCATAACACAATCTTGTCCATAGATTTGCAGGTAAAAGTCTCACAAATCAAAGCCACATAGGTGAAAAGCCACACAGGTCAAAGTCCCCCATGCTTCTTCAGTCCTTCACAAAGTAACTGCCTTATCTCATCCTGTCAAAATCACAAATCGACAGAAGTATCCATCTGTCTAAACTATATATTTGTATTAACAATAATTATGCAATTGCTGATTTATGTGTCTATTGTAATTAAATCAGGTGCTATCTAAACAAATATCGCCAAATTTTTTTTTAACACTCTATGAACAAACAAATACAATAGATTAAAATTGAACATATTTATAGTCGACTTAGAAAATCGGCAAGATTATTATCTTTTCCAGGAATATGACAGATATCGAATTCATAATCCTGTAAGAGTAAAGACCATCTATGAATTCTAGAGTTCTTAGGATGACCAGATTTGAATATCTGTAACGGTTTGTTATACGAAAGAAACAGACATTTCTACCAAGTAGATACCTTGAGAATTTCTCAATACTTTCAATTAAAGCCAAAGCCTCAAGCTCAATAACAGCATAATTTCTTTGTGTCTCTGATAGCTTTTTACTGAAGTAAAGAATAGGATGTAGTTTTCCTTCATGTAATTGAAGTAATACAGCTGAAATAGCATTAGACTAGCATCCGTTTGTAACACAAAGTCTTTTGAAATATCAGGTAATTTGAGAATAGGATAGATACTGAACAGAGTTTTTATCTGTTGTAATAACTTATCATGATCCTCTGTCCACACTACCTTTGCCGGTTGACCTTTCTTCAAAAGTTCTGAGAATGTTGCTGTCATATCAGCAAAATTAGGAATTAATTTCTGATAATAATTAATCAGACCTAATAGACTTCTTAATTCCTTCTTTGATGTTGGAGGTTTGATATTAAGAATTTTAGTAACCACCAATGGATCTGTCTTTCTAAACCCGTTAGAAATTCTATGACCAAGAAATTGTATTTCAGTAAAACCTATTTCAATTTTACTTGGTTTAGCTTTTATTCCATATTGCTGTATCCTTTGAAATACTTGTTTCAGAATTTTGACATGTGTGTCAATATCATAAGTATGAATACAGATATCATCAATATAAGTCGCTACGTTAGTAATTCCATGGAATAATCTTCTCATCATGTGCATAAATGTACTTGGCGCATTTTGTAAACCAAATGGAAGATATGCCCATTCATATAGACCTAATGGGGTACTGAAAGCTGTTATATGCATTGAATCTTCATCCATAGGGATTTGCCAATATCCCTTGGTGATGTCAATTTTCGAAAAGAGTTTCGAGTTTGCCATGATTTCAATTAACTCATCAATGTTTGGCATAGGTTCTGCATCAAGTAATGTCAACGCATTTACTTTCCTATAATCAACACATAAACGTTGTGAACCGGCTTTTTTCTTCACAATTACTACCAGAGAACAGTAATTTGAAATAGACTTTCTAATAATTCCAGTTTTATCTAGATCAGAAATTTCTGAAGTGACTTTCTCTAGATAGTGTATTGGAATAGGATATGGTTTCACTCTAACTGGGACATTCGATAATAAAGTTATTTTATGCTTAATAAGCGATGTTTGTCCCGGTTTGTCAGAAAAAATTGTGCTAAATTCTTTTATTGCTGCTATGCGTTTTTCTTTGTCTTGAGCTGATAAATCTTGACTTATTTGTATAGATTGCCAACCGCTGTCACTATTAACTGTCGGGGTTGGAATCTGTTGTTTTATAGCGTCTTCTTGTGTTTCATTTAAAACCAAACAAGCTGCTGCTATTCTATGTGGAATTTGTTGCGTCACTTGTGATGTGTTATTGTCGCGTGGGATATATGGTTTTAACATATTTATGTGAAAAAATTTTATGTTTCCCATTTACATTAATACGATAAGCCACATTACTAATTTTCTTAATCACTTTAAATTGACCTTGCCATGAAGTAATTAAACAATCACGAGGATCAGGTAGTAATAACCAGACCTCTTCTTCTTCTTTCAAGACTATTGTCTTGGCGTTTCTATTATCGTACTGTCTGTACTTTTCTCCAGCTTTTTCTAGTGCAGATTTTGCAATCTGACAAGCTGTAATGATTTTGTCTCTCAATTGTGTTACCATTTCATATGCTTCCCTTTTCAATGATCATATGTTCTATTTGTAAGTAAGTCATTGTATAATAACAATGGACCACGTGGATTAGCTCCGTATACCAATTCAAATGGAGAATATTCTGTACTGGATTGTGGTACCTCACGGTACGCAAATAGTACAGCTGGTAATAAAATATCCCATTCCTTGGGTCTTTCCGCTGCTACTTTTGCTAGAGTTCGTTTAAGGACTCCATTATAATTTTCATTGACACCGTTTGTCATCGGGTGCCAATGAGAACTAAATACTTGTGGAATACCAAGTATTTTCATTGCCTCCTGAGTAGCTGTTGATATAAATTAACTACCTCTATCTGATAATATGCAACTTGGAAATCCTATTCTACTGAAAATTATCAATAATGAATCTAAAATGGATCTACTCGTGATGTACTTAAGTGGAATAGCCTCTGGCCAACGAGTACAAAGATCAATGATAGTCAAGATAAATCTATTACCTCGATCAGTAATTGTGTTCAGTGGACCCACAATTCCACTGCGATTTTCTGAAATGGTCGCGATGCCAAATCAGTTTTCTGAACGTGTGCTTTGGGTTGTTTACCTTTTTGTGTGGTCATCTGACACAAAGTACAAGAACGTACATGTGTGGTAATGTCTTTATTATATCTAGGCCAATAGAATTGTGTTAACAACTTATTCGTGGTTTTGGCAATACCCATATGACCAGCAAATGGTGAATCATGTGCTAGTTTCAGTGCTTCCTTACGATATTTAGTTTACTGTTTGAAAGTAACGTGATGTACCCTTATCGTATCGTCTGGATAGAATATTATTATCTAAGAACAATTTCCAATTACCACGTTTATCCTGTTTAGATGGTTCATGTATATTTTTAAAACACGATTGTAATGTCGGATCTTGTTTCTGATCGTTTGGTAAGTCAGTTGCTAGTCTGATATTATTCTGTATATTGTCATTGCCTGTCAGAGAAGACTGATCTATTTGTCTTTTGTTTTGAGCTCTTGTGATTGCATTAGCTCTCGTATAGTCAATCTCCCATTGCCTTGCCCCGTCATGAGTATATTGATTTGCATTGGGTATATTCCCAATTAGTAATCCGGCACAAGGGTTTGGCAATACTGCTGCATTTATTGTGCCTTCGAAATATGGCGATTTAATTGTAATTGTGGCGAACGTATATCTTTCTATTGTGCCACCAAATGTTCTGCAAGCAACTGTTTCACCTGTATAATCCTCTGTTTTTTATCAGCTTCTGATCAACTCCTACAACTGAAGCTCCTGAATCACGAATACATGTAGTAGGTTCACCATTCACCCATGCCTGGTGAACTTTAAGTTTGCCATTTTGAATGCTAACGGCATTAGCTTCGTGAATTTTTTCCACATATACGTCAATAGGATTGTCAGTTATAGTCTTGTCAGTTTTGTCATCATACTGTTGTATGATATCTGCGTGTGTCTCTTCTAAATCATCAGAGTCACTACTCGAAAATACGTATGTGGTACTCGCTTCCTTCCAAGAATATTTCATCGGACAAGACCTGCTAGTATGCCCGTACGCCCGACACGAGAAACATTTGATGCTTCTCTTGTAGAAATCAACTTACTTCTTTTCTTCGCTGTGATGTCTCGAAGATAATCTGTATACCCAGGGTGTCGGTCACAGATTTCCAAATGTCCGTGTGACAATTTGCAATATTGACATTTGGATAGGTGTCCCTTTCTTGGTCTGTCTCCCTCTCTATTGGAATATTGGTATGGACTATTTCTATTCTTATTACCGCTAAATTTTCTAAACTTACCATTGCCTTTCTGGAATCTAGCGCTCGCTCCTATAACAAGTTCTGGTTGTGCATAGTTTGCGAATATATCCCGATGTGCGTTAAATTAAGACTCACCTTTAGTTTCCATCTCACTGAGACTTCTGCATTTATTCTCAACTAAGAATACAGACATAGCTTCTGGTACTGCACATAGAAGTCTACCTCTAATTATCAAGTCTCTAATTTTGTCGTAATCAGACCTCCTTGTCTTTCCAGAGTGTCTCTGTTGCAAGCCTCTCTTTATCAAATGTCAGTTGCTTTTCTTTCATTTCTGCCTCTGCGGTTATTTACTTCTCCTTCAATTCTTTTTCCATAATTAATTTTTCTTTTTCAGCTGCTATCCTTTCGCGTTCCAAAGTTAATTCTCTTTCTCTAGCTTCCATTTTCTCACGTTCCAAAGCTAGTTCATTTTGTTTGATAGCCATCTCCCGTTCCTTCAGTTCCTTCTCAAGCGTCAACCTCTCTTGTCGTTTCTCTCGTTCACGAGCAATTTGGAGTTGTTTCGCTTCCTTCTCTGCTGCCAATCTTTCTTGTCTTTTCTCTTCTTTTTGCTGTAATTGGTATTCGCTGAACTCTTGTTTTGCCCAATTCCTAAGTTCCGCACCAGTCAAACCAGTCTTCTCGGCCAATTTCCATGTAGTCTTGAAGTGTAGACATGTTGTCCTACCTGTATAATAAGCTATCTAGCTGAAATAAAATAGTGAAGTAGGAAAAGAAGATAAGACTATCGACAAAATTGCAATAATGTTGTTCAAGGGACGGAGTCGATAGTATATCCTGTAGTATCAACGTCGACCAAATATTAACTTAATTAAAACCAATAATGTATAGTTGATGACTACTAAAAGAATTTAGCAAATACCATTATACTAAACGTGACATATGTAAACCACAGAAATCCACATGGAAAAATATGTTTAAAATAAAGAATATATATATAACACTAGACAATTAATAATCACAGAAGACGATTGACGTGTGACGTAAATACATATTTCCGTTTATAAAAGATAATAAATCTTTCACTGAAATTTTTCTAAATTGAACTTCACATACTACTACACTTATATCACAAAACAACAATTGTGTGTTGACACTCGTGAGATCAATATAAAAAAAATTTCGTACTGACCTGACGAATTCCAACACTAACCACTTTATAAAATAATCAAGTGACCTCGACTATTGTGTAAAGGCCCTTTCAACCTCCCACACTATCGATTTTGAGTTAACTTAGTTATGGTTAAATAACTAGCACCTCATTCAACCACAATGACACACCGACCAACAATTACAACTCATGCTGGCCTTGTCCACTAGTTTGGTTAAATCATCCGGTGTCCAACTACGATGCGTGTGGAAAGAAGGTTGACGTTGTACTCAGACGTTACTGATGTCCGTAAATGCCGACGTAAGGAGTTAGTGTTCGGTCCCGATTGACCGAGTTGACTTGTTGAATGGTAAAGAAATCCTCGACAATTTCAATCCTAGTACGTCCTATTGTAAGTGTGCGTGTTGTCCCGAAGCGAGAGTTGTTGTCCGGTATGTGAATAATGTTGTTGTAATGTCCTCCATTCCAAAACAATGTTCGTAAGTTTCTTGAATAACGTTGTTGTAGAGAATCATCAATCACGTATAATGTAAAATGACCTGGTCGTCATTATGCGTTGATGTATGTATTGTCCAAGTCCTGTAGTGTGACGAAGGTGTAGTTCTTCTGTGTTATGTTGACGTAATGTTCAGTTGGAGATGCTGCGTCTATGCTTTAATAAATATGTATTTCATATTTTGTATACAGTATAAATGTTACAAATTACAGCAGCGCAGTGTTCGTGCAAGATCTACTCTCTTTCTACTACATATAGTTGTACCGAGTATGTAGTCTAAGTCCTGATCTCATTTTGCACATCATAATTATTTAACTTTCTGAAGCATATTTCAATTATTTATTCCTCGAGATCTTAAATTACTATTGTACTTATAAAATTCTTGACTTGTCAAATACGTCTCAATTTAAATCATACTACTCACTTTTAAGAACAGTGTTGTTATTTCCGGAATGTTCAATAGTTCAACTTCTGTGCAATAGTGTGCGTGTAATCTATTAATATTTCTGCTGCGTACATTATTGTATGATTGATGACTAGGTTCTACTTCATATTTAAACACCAGTCAATGCTTACAAAATCTTACTCAATCTTTCCTTGTTCTTACTCAATATAATTTTCATTTATTATAATAATCTCTGCTTACTGTCGTGAATTAATCGGCATTCTACTTCTAATTCGGCATAAACTTCTGTTTGAGCGACATCTTTAAAACGGATCTTCTTCCTGCTCGCTTTTACTTTCAGTGTTGCGCCGTGCGTTGTATCATACTATGGTGTGCACTTCATCCTTTCGTGTGCGTTCTTTACAACACTAATTATTATGGTGGGAGTTATCTTGACGATACTTTAATCAATATCTTGAAAGTCCGGAGCGATTCCCCATGTCTGCCTTGAGGTAACTCCCGTAATTAACAAATGAAAGTTAAACTACAGCTCGAATACAAATGAGAAATAATAAAGTCTCACCTCAACTGTTGAAATTCAATGCGAATAAGCAACTGACGCCATCCAATGGAAATACTCACACACGTTTTATTAATGCGCTAGATTCTTACAATGGTTTGTCCAGATCATAAATCGCCCTTTTAACACAGGGTCAGTATTTACAAAACATCTGTGACTAAATCCCTATGCTAATCCGACTTCCCTTTGGAGCGAAATCTATCTCGCCATTCCAACTTTAAATTCAGTCTAGGTTTTCCGTGCCTTCGGTTCTTTCTATTTGATATTGATCATTTCCTCGTCAGACTAATCCTCCTCCTGTTATTTCCCAGTCAATCTTCGCACTCCTCACATCCAGATCTTCCAACGAACACGGGCTTCACGAAATCACATCCGCGCTTCCGAAGAATCACATAGCGTCTCCCTATGTTGTCGTCCGACGTCTTCGGTTACTAAGTTTTCCCTTAGTTTTTGTGTTCGTTGTTTATTTTGGTACGTTCTTCTGAATCATTATGGATAATCCCTTTTTCTCCTTTTATCTATTTCCTTCTGGTGCGTACCCGTCATATGGCAACTCTCACGATGTTTATACTTCAACTCGACACCGCAAGGTACAAGAGGAACATGCTGAGATGAGGTGAGATGAGATGAATGAAATTTGGAATATAGCGGTTTTGAATTATGCTTAATCGCGTGAACACATCGCCGAAGGTGTAAACAAATATTCTAAGGCACTTTGCTTGCGTGCCGATTATGTAAATACTGCTTAAAGATAGGTAAATGTGAACACATAACTACAATTTATGTCAGAAATTGGACATCTCGAAAGGCGAAACCTTTGGGTATGCGTGGATGTTGACAAATTTGTTTTAGTCTGCAGTAATCTCGCAAAAGCGTTAACAATTATGCAGCCGATAGTGATAAAAGACTTATTAATCAGACATCAATATTATCACACCAGGGTATCTTGTAAAAGTTAAAAAAAAGGTATGACGTGCCTTTAATCACATGTGCGTGAGTCCATTGAAAGAGTTTGACATAAATATCACATATGTGTGAATGGTAGTAGTATGAAAGGGCCCTATCGAGTCGTATTTACGGTTCCCCTCTGAACTCGAAATACTTTCTTAATTCGCTTAAGTGTCGACACAAAAGGCATTAAGAAGCTGAATTTTCAAATCTCATGCGGTAGGATACATAACTACTTCCGGTTTTGTTTAGTTAAAAACGTTAAACTGTAAATATTATAAGTAATATTTAAAAATAGTATTTTTGAAGTGTAAAGTAAAAAGTAATTAAGGCTGCATAGGTAGGAGGTCTGCCACTAACAATTTCAATGCATATTTACGGATCCGATTGTCAGAAGCCCTTGGATTTTTTTTATATAGCTATTAAAAAGTAACCGATTATATATTATAATAGCGGTTATTATTGTCAGATGTGGATGGGACTTAAACACTGTCATCAGACCAATGGCAAAGTGGTTGAGACAAAAGACTCGTTCTTGGGTTGTGTGATGGTGTACAACCAGGCACATGGGCACGTATCTAAGGAATACATCTGGACACATGGTTAATGACAACAGTCGGACCACGTTGGGGCTTTACATACACCGGATCTCATGCATAACGATACAGCCGAGACACGAGGGTAAAGGCTACGAGATGGCGTAGATGGCGGCGTATCCAATCATACGTGGTTAATGGCAAAACCAGACCACGTTCTCACTGGCTAAAGCCGGTCAAAGAAGGTGCTGCATCCAGTCGCATGTATCATAGCTACAACCAGACCATGTGCTCATTGGCTAAAGCTGGTGAAAGATGGTGGTGCATCTGATCACAGTGGTTAAATGGCTTCATGAAGACCACGTGCTCACTGGCTAAAGCCGGTCAAAAATCGCAGTGCTTCCTGTCACACGCATAGGAATACAACCAGGCCACGTGCTCACTGGCTAAAGCCGGTCAAAAATCATAGTGCTTCCTGTCACACGCATAGGAACACAACCAGACCACTTGCTCTCTGGCTAAAGTCGGTCAAAGATGATGCTGCATCCGATAACCCGTGCTCACTGGCTAAAAGAGGTAGAAGATGGCGCTGCATCCGATCACATGTAGTTAAATGGCTACAACCAGATCACGTTTGCACTAGTTACATCCGGTCAAAGATTGCGGTGATTCCTGATACATGCATAAGGACACAACCAGACCACGTGTGTAATAGTTACAGCCGGCCAAAGATGGCGTCGCAGCCGATCACATGTGTAATGATACATCCCAGACACAAGGGTAATGACTACAACCGGACCACGTGGGGATCTGCTTCCGATCACAGGCATAAGGATACAGACGGAACACGTGGATAATGGTTACAGCCGCTCAAAGATGGCGGTGCTTCCTGTCACATGCATAAGGGTACAGCTAGTACAGTGCTCACTAGCTAAGGCCGGTCAAAGATGACGATACATTCAGTGACATGCATACCGATACACGCGGAACACGTGGCTAATGACTCAACCGGTCAAAGATGGCGTCGCATCCGGTCACATGTGTAATGGTACACCTGAGACACACGGTAAGAGGGATGCTACAGAAAACGGGTGTCCTGTCGGTTATCGAGCCAGGAAACCTAACTCATGATGATCACCATGTATGAGCGTGATTCCACTACATCGTCAACATTGCATCCGAAGGCTAAAATGGTCTCCCTTCTCTCTCTCTCTCTCTCTCTCTCTCTCTCTCTCTCTCTCTCTTGTATATTCGTTAGAGTAATCCACCGAATAACACTAAAGAACATCCCACATAAATACACCATAGGACAGTTTTGCTTGTAGTATACGTGTGTGTAAACAAGTGAAATTTGACCAACATTTTTCACAACTAGTTAAAACGAGTTCCTACTTTTCATAAGCTTGGCTGATATATTTATAAGTTTGGTTGAAATTTGGCAAACATTTTCACATTTGGTTAACAAATTTTCCTAATTTTTATAAGTTTGGTTAGAATTTGGCCAACATTTTTCGCTTTAGTTAACAAAGTTTCCTACTTTTTATAAATTTGGTTGAAAATTAGGCCAACATTTTTCACAATTGATAAAAAATTTTCCTACTTTTCATAAGTTTGGCCGAGATATTTATAAGTTAGGTTGAAATGTGGCCAAAAGTTTCACATTTGGCTAACAAATTTTCCTACATTTCATAAATTTGGTTGAAATATTTCTTTACTTGACCAGAATGTTTCGCATTTGGTTAACAAAGTTACTTACTTTTCATAAGTTTGGTTGCAATATTTATAAGTTTGCTTGAAATTCGGTCAACCTTTTTCACATTTGGTCGACAAAGTTTCCTACTTTTCATAGGTTTGGACGATGTATTTCGTTACTTGGTCAATATTTGTCCCATTTAGCTAACATATTTTCTTTAAAAAGTCGCTTAAAAGTCGACAGGGTCGACTTCATTGCACCGGGTTTTATCCCATATGGCTCGGTCTCTTTCCGCAGCACGGAAAGCGTCGCACAAAGCACGAACTCCGTAGCTTTTAGCGACGACCCATGGGAGTCTCCGAAAAATTTAACTCGTAAAGCGAAGGAATCGGCCCGGAATCGAACCCACAACCTTCGGCTCACAAGTCAAACGTCAAACGGCTTGACCACTTCGCCACAGATATACATTAATGGGGGGAAATTGGAGGTGGTGAAACATTTTGAATATCTTGGGTCATTGATTACCAACAGCGGTGACACAATGAAAGAAATTAAACGGCGACTATCTATTGCTCTTCAAAGACTAAAACAGCTGAATACGTTATGGAGTGGGACAGACAGAACTACAAAAGTTAGATTTTTAAGAGCATGCATCTTTCCCATTGCAACATACGCCTGTGAGACATGGACACTTACTAAACAAGCTGAACAGCGCATAAACGCCTTTGAATATAAATGTTTGGTTAACAAAGTTTCCTACTTTTCAAAAATTTGA
Organism: Cepaea hortensis; assembly: GCA_963921405.1. Classification (NCBI taxonomy): domain Eukaryota; kingdom Metazoa; phylum Mollusca; class Gastropoda; order Stylommatophora; family Helicidae; genus Cepaea; species Cepaea hortensis. The sequence continues at coordinate 132,549,934 of OY992876.1, read as the reverse complement.
TTGAGATATTTATAAGTTTGACCTATATTTTTCCAATTTGGCGAACATATTTTCTTCTTTGACTGTTGAAGTGCACTTTTGTCTGAATGTAATACAGGGTAATGAGCATCATCATTGAAAAAAACATATATTGGTCTTGGAAATGTGTTTCTGGGGAAAGATGCAAAGTCCCGTATAGACACACAGAGAGGTAGTGAACGTGTAAAATGCTTGCTATGAGTCGTGCTAACGTCGCTGGTTAGGACAGCGGAATCGTGACATGCCATGTTACATGAGACACCTAAGATTGAGTCGGCATAGTTTGTAGTCTTCGTGTGTGTTATTATAACCTGATAGGTTGTGCGAGCCACTCGTCGCCGTATGACCCTTTATTTGTTAGATAAAAGGCATTTCTTCCTCGACTGACGTCGGTGATCACATTTCTCTTATCAGACAGACTTTGTCGGCCAATGTGATGACTAGTTTAAACGGACGTACACTACAGGTGAAACTGTCGTAGGGTGTACTGATGTCGGGATGTTCTTTGGTGTTACTCGGTGGACCACCCTAACAAATATAGAAGAGAGAGAGAGAGAGAGAAGGGAGTGTAACAATGCGTGTATACAGAGGATCAACAAGATCTGCTGTGTTGTTTCAAAACAGGTTTTATTTATACATGATGGTCGATACAAAATCCAAGTACAGAATCAATTGTGATGGTGTCTTCTCTTCCCTCGTTCTTGGTGGTCACCACCCAACAACCAGCTACGTCACGACTTGAGCATCTTTCTTACTGTTCTATATCGATGCTCAAGCGTGCTGTAGTCTTGCACCCCTAAACTAATACTGATATGATATTCATTCTGCTACATCTCCCTGTCTTTTAAAAGACTTTTCTTCTTCAAAAGTCTTAACTCCTAACCCCTTTATCCTACACCTTCTCTCCTTACCTCCCATAATTTCTCTACCTGTGTTGTTAATAATCATTACTGGAAAAGTTAAGTGCTTATCTAATGATATTATTCCATCCGGAACTTCTAGACCAGGCTCATCAATTACCTCTCTTTGCAATTCAGTGATTCTAACTGTGTGTCCTACTTCATAATACGGATTTCTTTTTACCTTTGCCTGTATCAAATTAACCGTCTGTGGTTTTAACGTCGTAGACATTTTAACTCTAACCAGTGATGAAATGTGCATGTCTTCTTCTAAATCTACGTACACGTCCTTGAATTTTAATTTATGTAGATCAAACAAAAGTCTTACACCATTTTTTATTAGAAAATCTCTTCCTATAAGCATATTTCTATTTAAATCTTTCACTATATGAAAACGATGTCTTACGTTGATCCCTCCTAACTTAAAATTCATTATTGTTTGTCCAATTACTTGTAAATTCTGTCCTGTAACAGAGTGAAGATTATTATGACTTCTGAATATTTTGCAATTTCTCATTATTTTGTATAAAAAACTTTCTTTGATCACACTAACCTGAGCTCCCGAATCAATTAATGTACGAACTCTATACTTCCCTATTTCTATTATACATGAGCTGGGATCTGTTTTATTCACTGTGAACTGTTTGATTTCATCTAATTGAGAGCATTCCCTACTCGTCCTGCTATACCTGTTATTAAAATATTATTTAAATCTTGGGACCTTGTTATTTTCCCTCCTACCACAGGTCCTATTTAATAGGTAGGGCGCCGGTTTTCCTGCGTTCTTGTACATGTAAAACTTCTGTGTCTCTCTTCAACATTTCTATTTAATCTGCTATTGCCATTTCTACTTTGTGTATTCGACTGGACACGCCTGTTACCACAAAAGCGAAAAATGTGTCCACGTTGACCACAAGACCAACAGACTATATTTGTGTTATTTGTGTTACCTACCGTCTCACTTGTAGGATATCTCATTTGTCTTCTTTCATCATAAGCATTTCTATTACTACCTTGTAATGTCTGTATACCTCCTCTCCTATTCCATCCGAACCTTGTTTGTCCTATCTCCATAGGCTCTTCAATCCTATCTTCTCGACTGGTACCTATTTCTCGTCCTACTCTCAACCTAAATCTACGTCTCAAGTTCTCCTCTTGTACTGCTATATCTACAGCTTGTGATAATCTCTCAGGATTTTCCCTCATCAGCTTAAATTTCAGTCCATCTGACTTTATACCGTCTACAAAAATCCCGACCAACATCCGCTCCACCTCTTCTCCTCGTACGTTCTGTCCTAAGAATTCTTCTTCAGCCAGGTTAATCAACCTATCGCTGAATAATTGTACAGTCTCTCCAGTGTTTTGTTTTGATTGTCTTAACACCGAAAATGCATGTTGTGGGTCCGTTATTTCAGCGTATTTATGAGCTAAATCGTCCTTGAACTGCTCCCATGTCTCATCTACCCTAGCCTCTAATTTTCTTCTGATATGATCAGAAACCGGTTCTGTTGCTGCCTGATAAGCAAGTTTCATTTTCTCTTCATCTGATGCTGACACCAAATATGCATATTTCTCTATTGAAGTTATCCACTTCTTAAAATCTTTCGCCTGTCCGCTAAAATTAACCATTTCAGCTACCATTCCTTGTTGTTTCATGACTGTGTTGAGTTTACCTATTACCGTTCCTACCCCAGTCAAAACTTGTGTCAGTGAACCTTGTTCTTCTGCCATGCTGAAATATTTCGCTATACACTTATACAAGCAAATTCACATTTATAACAATTTATCTAAATGATCTTATTTAAATATTTAAATTACATTAAAAAAATGTTCTCTTAGCAGTTATACTTAAATTAATTACCATCGAGCATGTCTTTCCTTGATCCAAGAGAAGCGTGAATTCAGGTACGTTCTTTAAAAATATCCCTTGTCACGGTTCCTGTATACTCAAACGTCTGGAGCTTATTATTTAGTAGCCATCCAAACGCGACTTCAGTGATGTCCTTCTTCTAGCGTCTCAGGTTTCGTCACTTTCCTTTTCACTTTCAGCCCCTGGTTGAGCCCCTACCAGACTTGAGGCTTCTTTTCACCCTGAATAGGGCACTTCCAGGCGACGTCTTGAAAACTGGTCTAGCGATAAAGCGACTAGATTTGATTTGGGTCCCTTCTTCAGCAGGTCGGCAACCCAGTTTGCCCAACCACCTCCGAAGGTCCCCTATTGAGATGTTCGCTTTTGTTGAAAAACATTCTGACTTGTTAGAATTCAGGATGAGCGAATGCAACGGTATTTTCTCGTGATTTCTAATTGAAGGAGCAATATGGTTGACTCAAAATAAGCTCTCATTTTTCTTCAGGTTCTCCAAGTCAATATTAAATGAACATAACAAAAGGAAACAGCTCCTTTAAACCAATTCTCCTTTAAACCAATTCTCCTTTAAACCAATTCGAGTTGTTATAGCTGTCTTGAGATTTCTTTGCTAGTATGTAAGTGTGTGACCTTCAACACAAGGTTACTTAACGGCTGAAATAATGCAAGTCAAACCTCACAGCAATTCGACAAACATCACGTTGCTTCAAGTATTTCTGACGAAAAACAGCTTGATAAAACTCCACAGTCATAGGCAATCATATTATGTAGATAGCTCCATTCAAAAATCTTGATGTGTGTAAGTTTAATTTAGGTAGTCTGAAAAACGCTTAAATTTTGACCTTGATTCAATTATAGTTGGTCCGATTTTGAACTTTTTCTTTTATTTAATGAATGTCTAAAATATCGTTCATACCTCCACAAATTGGTTAGTCCACTTTAGCATGCGGCATGTTGACTTTCATACTTCACGTTGTTCACGCGACCTTCAAGTAAAAAATCGAATCCTGTATGCGGCGCCAATAATCCATCTGTAACAATGCGTGTATACAGAGGATCAACAAGATCTGCTATGTTGTTTCAAAACAGGCTTTATTTATACATGATGGTCGATACAAAATCCAAGTACAGAATCAATTGTGATGTTGTCTTCTCTTCCCTCGTTCTTGGTGGTCACCACCCAACAACCAGCTACGTCACGACTTGAGCATCTTTCTTACTGTTCTATATCGATGCTCAAGCGTGCTGTAGTCTTGCACCCCTAAACTAATACTGATATGATATTCATTCTGCTACAGGAGATCTTTTTTCGCCTTCGGATGCCATGTTGACGATGTAGTGAAATCACCCTCATACACGGAGATCATCATGAGTTAGGTTCCATGGCTCTACAACTGACAGGACACCCTTTTTTCTGTAGTGTCCTTCTTACCTCGTGTTTCAGATATACCATTACACATGTGACCGGATGCGACGCCATCTTTGACCGGTTGAGTCATTAGCCAAGTGTTCCGCGTGTATTGTTATGCATGTCACCGAATGTATCGTCATCATTGACCGGCTTTAGCTAGTGAGCACATGTGCTGACTGTACCCTTATGCATGTGACAGGAAGCAACGCCATCTATGAGCGGCTGTAACCATTACCCACGTGCTATGGCTGTATTCTTATGCCTGTGATCGGAAGCAGATCCTCAAGTCGTCCGGTCGTAGTCATTACTCTCGTGTCTCTGATGCCTGGAAGGTTAACCCGGTCAACAAATGCCCGCAGAAGTCGGATGTGTCGGCCTAACGGCGCAAGAACGCAGCTCTGCTGTAAACAGGCACAACGCAGTCACATCCGATAAATAATCCGGATGAACGCAGAAGAAGAAGAAGAAGAAGAAGAAGAAGAAGAAGAAGAAGAAGAAGAAGAAGAAGAAGAAGAAGAAGAAGAAGAAGTGTCTCTGATGTATCATTACACATGTGATCGGCCGTGACGCCATCTTTGGCCGGCTGTAACTATTACCCATGTGGTCTGGTTGTGTCCTTATGAATGCGACAGGAATCACCGCAATCTTTAACCGGATGTAACTATTGCTAACGTGGTCTGGTTGTAGCCATTTAACCACATGTGATCTAATGCAGCGCTATCTTTGACCTGTTTTAGCCAGTGATTACAGGTGATCAGATGCAGCGCAAACTTTTACCGACTTTAGCCAGTGAGCACGTGGTCTTGATGTAGCCATTTAACTACGTGTGATTGGATGCGCCGCCATCTTTGACCAGCTTAGGTCAGTGAGCATGTGTTCTGGTTGTGTCCTTATGCACGTAACAGGAAGCACCGCCATCTTTGACCGGATGTAACTATTGCCCACGTGGTCTGGTTTTAGCCATTTATCCACATTTGATCGCATGCAGCGCAATCTTTGACCGGTTTTAGCCAGTGAGTACAGGTGATCGGATGTAGCGCCATCTTTGACCGATTTTGTCAGTGAGTACGTGGTCTGGTTGTGTCCCTATGCATGTGACAGGAAGCACCGCCATCTTTGACATACTTTAGCCAGTGTGCACGTGGTCTGAATGTAGCAATTTAACCTCTGTGATCAGATGCGACGCCATCTTTGATCAGCTTTAGCCAGTGACCACGTTGTCTGGCTGTAGCTATTACACATGCGACCAGATGCAGTGCCATCTTTGACCGGTTTTAGACAGTGAGCACGTGGTCTGGTTTTGCCATTAACCACCTGTGATCGGATGCAGACCCATATTTGACAGCCTTTAGCGAGTGAGCACGTGGTCTGGTTTTGCCATTAACCTCGTGTGATCGGATGCGACGACATCTTTGACCCTCGTGTCTCGGTTGTATCGTTATGCGGTATATGTAACGCACCCACGTGTTCCGACTGTAGTCATTAACTACGTGCCAGAATTTTTCCTTAGATACGTGCCCACGTTACTGGTTGTACACCATCACACAACCCAAGGACGAGTCTTGTGTCTCTACCACTTTGCCATTGGTCTGCTGATAGTGTTTAAGTCCCATCCACTACTGACAGTAATAACCGCTATTATAATATATAATGCGTTACTTTACAATAGCTATATAATGGAAAATCCTAGAGCTTCTGACGATCGGTTCCTTAATATGCATTGAAATTGTTTGTTATAGACCTCCTACCCATGCCGCCATCTTTACTTTTCACTTTACACATCAAAAATACTATTTTTAAATATTACTTTTGAAAATTACAGTGTTACGTTTTTAACTACACAAAACCGGAAGTAGTTATGTATCCTACCGCATGAGATTTGAGATGCAGCTTCTTAATGCTTGTTGTGTCGAAACATAAGCGAATTAAGAAAGTATTTCGGGTTCAGAGGTGAACTGTAAATACGCCTCGATAGCGTCCTTTCATACTACTACCATTCACACATATGTGATATTTATGTCAAACTCTTTCAATGGACTCACGCACTTGTGATTAAAGGCACGTCAGACCTCTTTTTACTTTTGCAAGATACCCGGGTGTTGTGATAAGATTGATGTCTGTATAATAAGTCTTTCATCACTATCGGCTGCATAATTTGTAACGCTTTTGCGAGATTACAGCAAACTAACACATATTTGTCAACATCCACGCATATCCACAGGTTTTGCCTTTCGAGATATCCCTTTTCTAACATAAATTGTAGTTATATGTTCACATTTACCCTTCGTTAAGCAGTGTTTACATAATCGGCGCCCAAGCAAAGTGCCTTAGAATATTTGTTTACACCTTCGGTGATGTGTTTACGCGATTCAGCATCATTTAAAACCGCTATGTTCCAAATTTCTTTATCGTACGTTAATTCTAACGCTATCTAAGTTCCATCACCGCTTCTCAGTTATAGGCAAAGAGCTTTTTACTGGAGACATCAGGGGGTACAATTAATTCCAAAATACGCAAAGGGAAATAACACGCGTTATTATTATAATTTTTAATTTTCTAATGAGACAAGTATTGTCTGATAGATTCTCTAGAAATAATCCATTTTATATGCAGTAAAGTGTTTATTAATTATGATAGTGTATAACCTCGCTAGTGTTTAATAACCGTATTCTCCCCTCAGTCTATTTCCTAAAGTTGAAACTCCCCGATTTAGTCATTGACTATGGTTCTTTTGGCTAAGATCAAAGATTAGTATTTACTGCACTTGGTCTGGCCAGAGGTACCGCTGATCATCAAACTTCATACATCCTTACAGTAGGTGCTGATTTGTTGCCCCCCCCCCCCCTCTGGGGTGACAATGGCTAATAGTAGGACCAGGGGCTCATTCCCCTGCGTCCAGTCCCCCATATCGACCTACCCTGTGTACACACATACATGTATACATCTTTAGACCCCCTTGCCGGTGCATATTTGGTCAAACCATCCATACCACATATTCTATGGGACTCGAACCCGTCCCACCCGGCCGCCGCCCGCCCCGCTCGTTCCGCCACCGCGTCACCGCCTAGACCAGCGCCGATCACCCCACGCCGGTTAGCCCGGAAGTACTAGAACGCAGGGCGATAAGTAGGTCAATTGAGGTCCGTTTTTGCAAAGTCAAGCAGGGGGAGGGAAAACAAACATAAGGAAACATGGCGGTGGCCGCCACATAAACCGCCACAAATTCTAATCGTTTTGCGCCCCCTAACTACTAACGAGTAAATGGAAAATCACAGATTTGTTTTATATATTTTATTGTGTTTGTTTTTTTCAATCTAGCTAACAATTACGCACTACATTTCTTATAGCACCACGCAAAGTAAACTTTGATCAGCAGAAGAAAAAGAACACTGTTTTTATGTTTATTAAGACTTTTCTGTAAACTATCGCCAGTATGTGTGTGTTTTTTATTCGTCGAACTTCTCAGCTATGTCGTGACGGCGAGATATTGGGTTTACTTCACACACTGGTAATTTGGACTGAAACGTTAACTTCTCATTCAGCAAGCAATGGCAGACTACTGACAGTAAAATTGACTAGAAAATTAACCAGCGGTTGATCGCGACGTACTATAAAGGCAAAATGCGTAAAGGAAATCTTAATTAATTTTTGTTGTTGTTGTTGTTTTCGTTCACTCGCTTTGAACTCGAACGTAGTGCAAACAGGACTGATGTTTGCTTTGGCCAGCTATTACCATTGTCCACCACCATCAGGCGAACCCACTGGCCAAACAACACGAGGAGCAGGGGAGACTGGCCAAACAACACGAGGAGCAAGGGAGACTGGCCAAACAACACGAGGAGCAGGGGAGACTGGCCAAACAACACAAGGAGCAGGGGAGACTGGCCAAACAACACGAGGAGCAGGGGAGACTGGCCAAACAACACGAGGAGAAGGGGAGACTGGCCAAACAACACGAGGAGCAGGGGAGACTGGCCAAACAACACGAGGAGCAGGGGAGACTGGCCAAACAACACGAGGAGCAGGGGAGACTGACCAAACAACACGAGGAGCAGGGGAGACTGGCCAAACAACACGAGGAGCAGGGGAGACTAGCCAAACAGCACGAGGAGCAGGGGAGACTGGCCAAACAACACGAGGAGCAGGAGAGACTGGCCAAACAACACGAGGAGCAGGGGAGACTGGCCAAACAACACGAGGAGCAAGGGAGACTGGCCAAACAACACGCAACCGTTAGCCACCCGCTGTTCTTGCAGTGTCCGTGGCCTAGTGTTAAGCCGACTGCATCGCACTCCAAAGGTTGTGGGTTCGATTTCAGGCTCCCAGATTCTGTTCTGTCACTGTCTGTCATCTACTGCCTATAGTACCTTACTGTATAGGACTGGGGCTATTGGGCCTGAGGAATTAAGACCACCTGACTAGTGCAGTCGCTGCGAACTGTGCAGGTTATGTTGTTCGGAGACTCCTGAGGGTCGCAGCTGCGAATGAGAATTCCAATTAACTGAATTGAACTGAACATGTAGAGCAATTTCAACGCCTGTTGAAACTTCTAGAAGAGTATCACATTTTAATCTTGATTATGATGTTCATTCTTATCGGAACAGTTTATTTGATCACAAAGACATGTGATCCTAGCCGGGTTCAAATATCCTGGACTGGGAAAATATACTTCCCCTTTGGCGATCATTATCACGTGATCAAGAACTCAAACGCTAACTTTGGGCGAGGTAGCATTTCAACGGTACGATATTGTTCGAAGTCTTTTTGGAATCGATGTATACATTTTAGTTATTAGACTTCTTTAAACAGGTCGGCGTCTGTGACATAATGGTGGTGAATGCAGTGCCACAATTTCGTAACACGGGGTTGGAAATCAGCTGCTGGTGATTGTTGAGTTGAGGTAGCTAAGAAATGACGTCACTGCACTCAGGACATTCCCACACGCGCTCCGTCCCCTCGTTCAACAACTAGTGATGAGTCACACTACTAATCGTTCCCACCGCTATCTGATTGGAAGTTCTCCAGGTCTTCCCTCACAGTTTTGAGATTCTTCCAGAACCCCTGCCAATCCCCGGCAATCTCATCCTTTCCACATACGGGTTCTCAATCTATTTTCCCCATCTTCTCCACCTAGTCCAATAGGTGCACGTCGTCCTCGTCCTTGTGCATAGGTAATTTACCACCAAGGGGTGCATTCCCGACCAGCCTATCAGCCTCTTCATTCCCCCGCACTCCTGCATGGCCAGGGCAAAAATTCCACACAGTTATCACAATCTGTGACCTCTGAAGCGAGTTGAGCCATTCCACACGAAACAGCTGCAGACGATTTGGCAGTAGATCGCTTTGCGTTGATTTTCACAATGCTATGAGTGTCGGCAGTTCAGGAACAATGACAAACTGCATCCATCATGTGCCATGCCGGTAAGCGTGGGCGTTCATGATTCGCCACTTCACTCGATCACCAGAGTCGTGGATCAGCTCAGTGTTCCTGTCTCGTTGGCCAAGCCATCCAGGTATTTGCTTCTCTGTCTTCCCCTTGATCTCTTTACTTAGGTCTTTCCAGTTGTCACCAAGTTCTCTAATTTATTTCTTCTCATAACATGTGCAAAATATCTTGACTGTCTACGTCTAATTTCTCTAATTAGTGTACGATTTTCATTTGTTTCTTGAATGACTTGGTCATTGGTTTTACTGTCTGTCCATGGTATTCTTTGCATTTTCATCAGAAACCACATTTCCACAACCATCTGATGTTTTTCAGCTAGACTGCTCATTATCCACGCTTCACATCCATATAAAAGTGCAGGTTCAATGTAGCACCTCAACACTCTTTTTGTCGTTTCAATTGACATCATTTTATTGGTCAGTATCTTTTTCATCTTGCTAAAGGCTACTTTCGTCATGGCGATTCTTGTTCTAATCTCGTCAAGGCATCTTCCATCAGATGTTATTACTGTTCCGAGATAACTGTACCGATTCACTTGTTTAAGAATATTCCCATTTACTTGTATATTACATTGTGGTATTTCGTTCTTCCTAGTGACGAACATAATCTGTGTCTTTTTACAATCTAATTCTAACCCTCGTTGTTCACTGTGTGCAGCAACCACATCTACTAATTGTTGCAGATCCTGCTCATTGTCTGCAATCAATATTGTGTCACCTGCATAACTACTGTTATTGATGTTTCGTCCTCCGATGATGATTCCATTTATATCTTCTACATTTCTAAACATATTTTCACTGTATTGAGAAACAAGATCTGTAGACGTTACACATCCCTTTCTCACACCTCTCTTAATAGGCTGATATTGTCCCACTTCATTATCAATCCTTATGGCAGCTTGTTGTTTCCAATATATGTTTTTTATAAGTCTAATGTCCTTCCCATCAATTAATAGATCTGCTTAAAGCCTTTATGTAGTCAATAAAGCAAAGATGTATATGTTTGTTTACTTCTATAGAACGCTCAATTACTGTTCGCAGTATATACACAGCATTTACTGTGCCCTTGTCTTCTACAAATCCCCATTGTTCTTCTCCTATTTCAGGTTGTATTTTCTTCCTCACTCTTTGCATGATATACTACTGAACGTAAAATCCCATAGAAACTTATGAACAAAGAAATGCTAGGGTTGACTACGACGTCGTGTAAAGGATATTCATTCATTCATTCATTCATTCATTCATTCATTCATTCATTCATTCATTCAATAGCATGTCCTTTGCAGAACATCGCTCCCATAACAACCTTCGGAGAGCTTCTCGGTCATAAGCAAGACGTCCCGCGTCTGACACCCATCTGGAGATCATCTGCCACATTCTGCACCCATCTTCTCTTTGGCCGTCCTCTTCCTCTCTTCCCGGGCATATACCTCTGCATTATTGTTCTCTCCACACTTTAATGATGTTTCAAGTGACCAAAATATTTCAATTTTCTTTGTTTTATCGTCTTTAGTAGCCAACCTTCTTCAATATTCAGTTCTTGTCGTATGAATGCATTTGTTCTTCTGTGTATCTAAGATATTCATAGAACCCGTCTATAACATTTATATTCAAAGGCATTTTTATTACGCTGTTCAGCTTGTTTAGTAAGTGTCCAGGTCTCACAGACGTATTCTGCAATGGGAAAGATGCATTGCTCTTAAAAATATAATTGTTGTAGATCTATCTGTCCCACGCCACAGTTTATTCAGTTGTATTAATTTTTGAAGAGCAATAGATATTCCTCTTTTAATTTCTTTCATTGTGTCACCATTGTTGGTAATTAATGACCCAAGATATTCGAAATTGTCCCCCACCGCCAATTTTTCCTCATAAACATATATTTCTTTTTCCATATTAGTTGTATCTGTATGGGTTATCTTTGTTTGTGCTATGTTACGATATAAGTTGTGATTTTCACTATTCTTATGGGTTGAGGTTATTAGTTTTTCTATACCATTCTGTAATGTGGATAGTAGTACTGTATCATCAGCATATCGAATCTCAAGTATTTAGTGACCACCCATATTTAGGGCATCATATTGTTCCTTGGTTATATCATCTCTGATATGTCTCATATTTTTGGCGTACAGTTTAAACAAATAAGGGAGAGCATACAACTTCCGGTACAATGGCAACAAAATGAAGCGTTACTTTTCGGAGGGACGCTATTTAGTGTTATCCTTTGGATTTCGTGTGATTTCCTATGGATTTCCTGTGAATAGTGTTTTCCTGTGGATTATGTGATGTTATTGTGTGTTCCTTTTATTGGAAGTTTTCAAAACAAGCCACGGAAGGCAGGTGGTGGATGAAATTTTGAGGGCAGCCGACAGATATTGTGGGTCATGGCCTCGAGCTTCACGACGGCAGGCAGGGGAACTCTTCTTGAGTCAATGGCTGCGGTCTCCGACCAGTAAGGTCACTGCCATAGAGGAAAGCAACGGCAAACTACCTCTTTAAAAGTGCCTAGTATATCATGATTCGCTTAAAGACTGATCATCGCAAGACAAGGACAGAGACGTTAAAATGAGCAACTTGGAACGTTAGGACGTTAAACAACGACGGAACATTAAAGAACATAAAACAAGAAATTGAAAGGGAAAAAAATTAATATTTTAGGTATGTGCGAAACGAGATGGACAGGAGCAGGCATCAAGATAGAGGAAGATTTCAAGATTATTTATTTTGGAGGTGAAGATCGTCAAAGAGGAGTGGCAATTATTTTGGACCGGAAAATAGCAAAATCTGTTCAAGGATATTGGGCCGTGTCGGACAGAGTTCTACTAGTTAAATCTAGTGGCAGACCTTTTAGCATAAATATTATTCAAGTATATGCCCCAACAGGAGAATCCAGTGAAGATAGTGTAGAAGAATTTTATAATGACATAGAGTCTGCCTTAAAGAAATGTAAAAATTCAGAAATAAACATCATAATAGGGGACTTCAATGCAAAAGTAGGAAATCAAGGGGATAGATACACAGTAGGAAACTATGGTTTAGGAGAGAGAAATGAAAAAGGATACAGACTCGTAGAGTGGGCAAAAGAACAGGAAATGATTGTAGGAAACACCTGGTTCAAGCAACACCCTAGAAGATTATGGACATGGAGGAGTCCTGACAGCAGGATTAGAAACCAGATTGGCTACATTCTGATTAGCAGAAGATTTAGAAACGCATTAACACTAGCAAAAACAGTTCCCAGTGCTGATTGTTATAGTGACCACAGATTACTCACAGGAACATTGAGGATAAAGTTGAAGAAAGTCAAGTAAATAACAGGAAACACTAAATATGATTTGTGTTCATTGAGTAATGACAAGGAAATACAAAACAAATTCAACATAGAAGTACAGAACAGATTTGAAATTTTGTCTGATCTAGAGATCCTATTCCAGGATGTGGATGATCAATGGGAAACGTTGAAGAATTCAATCAATGTGGTTGCAGAAACAACTATTCCAAAATTAAATAAGGTGGGTCGTAAGAAATGGTTGACTGAAGAAATTTTACACCTCATGGAAACAAGAAGACTCAACAAAAATAATTCTGTCAAATATGAAGAAATTCACAGACAAGTCAGAATATTATGTAAGGAGGCAAAAGAAGCATGGCTTGAGGAAAAGTGCTTAGAACTTGAAAACCAACACAACAGTCAAAATACCAAATTAGTGCACAAAAGAATTCAGGAACTTACTCATAAAAGAACAAGTACATCAACAGGGTGTCTAAAAACTGAAGATGGCAAAATCATAATAGAAAAATACCAGATTCTACATGTATGGACAGATTATGTGAAACAACTTATGATGATAACAGAGACGAACAGTATGATATTAGATTTAATAATGAAGGACCGCCAATTTTGGAGATGGAGGTTCGAAATGTTCTTAAGCATATGAAAGCTGGCAAGGCCCCCGGTGCAGATAACATCACAACAGAAATGATTAAAGCTTTAGAAGAATTTGGACTAGAGCAAGTCACCACACTGATGAACACATTATATGATACTGGAGATATACCTTCTGAATTATGTAACTCTGTATTTATTGCAATCCCAAAGAAATCAGGAACCTTGGAATGTGATCAACATAGAACAATTAGTATAATGAGTCACATCACAAAGATTTTGCTAAGAATTATCATGCAAAGAGTGAGGAAGAAGATACAACCTGAAATAGGGGAAGAACAATGTGGGTTTGTAGAAGGAAAGGGTACAGTAAATGCTGTGTATATGCTGCGAACAGTTATTGAACGTGCTATAGAAGTAAACAAGGATATACATCTTTGTTTTATTGACTATACAAAGGCTTTTGATAGAGTTAGACATGTCAACATGGTGTATATGCTTGCAGATCTACACATTGATGGGAAAGACATTAGACTTATAAAAAAACATATATTGGAAACAACAAGCTGCAATAAGGATTGATAATGAAGTGGGACAGTATCAGCCAATTAAGAGAGGTGTTAGTCGGGGATGTGTGATGTCTCCAGATCTTTTTTCCCTATACAGTGAAAATAATTTCAGAAATGTAGAGGATATAAATGGAATCAGCATTGGAGGACGAAACATCAATAACATTAGATATGCAGATGATGCAGTATTAATTGCAGACAATGCGCAGGACCTGCAACAATTAGTAGATGCGGTTGTTGTACACAGTGAGCAACTGGGGTTAGAATTAAATTGTAAAAAGACTCAGGTTATGGTCGTCACTAGGAAGGAAGAAGTGCCACAATGTAATATACAAGTAAATGGAAATATTCTTCAACAAGTGAAACGGTACAATTATCTTGGAACAGTCATAACATCTGATGGGAGATGCCTTGAAGAGATCAGAACAAGAATCGCCATGGCGAAAGCAGCCTTTAGCAAGATGAAAAACATTCTGACCAATAAAAAGATGTCAATTGAAACGAGAAAAAGAGTGTTGAGGGGATACATAGAGCCTGTTCTTTTGTATGGATGTGAAACTTGGACAATGAGCAGTCAAGCTGAACAGCATCTGATGGCTGCAGAAATGTGGTTTCTGAGGAAAATGCAAAGAATACCACGGACAGACAGAAAAACCAATGATCAAGTACTACAGGAGACAAATGAACATCGTAAACTGATTAGAGAAATTAGAAGTAGACAGTCAAAATTTTTTGGACATGTTAAGAGAAGAAATGGATTAGAGAACTTAGTGGCAACTGGCAAGATCGAAGGGAACAGACCAAGAGCAAGACCGAAAGGAAAATACCTGGATGGCTTGGCTACATGGCATGGACGAGACAGGAACACTGAGCTGATCCACAACTCTGGTGATCGAGTGAAATGGCGAGTCATGACCGCCCACGCTTTCCGGCATGGCACATGATTGATTGATTGATACAACCCTGGCGGTCAACTTGCTTGATGTCATACCAATCTGATGTCTCGCCATCTATTCTAACCGCTGCTTGTTGGTCTAGATAGAGCATTTTTATGATTTGTACTACATGTGCTGGAAAGCCCAGTTTCCTCATGGTTTCCCAAAGGTTCTGATGTTGTACAAAGTCAAATGCCTTTAAACAATCCACAAAATATGAGAATAGGGTTATATTAAATACTCTGCACTTCTCTTTTATTAAACCTGTGTTGAGTATTTGATCTGTTGTTCCTCTTCTTTGTCTAAATCCCGCTTGAACCACGTTAATCTCTTCTTCCATTTTCTTACGAAGTCTCCCCATTATGATTTTTAGCAGAATTGTACTTGCATGAATGATCAGGGCAAAAGTTCTATAGTTGGTGCATAATTTCAAGTTGCCCTTTTTTGTATTGGAAAGAAGATAATTTTCTTCCAATCTTGTGGCCATATACCATATTTCCATATCTTGTAACATAATGCGTGATAGTTGTGTATGCTTTCTTCCCCTCCAACGTTATTAGTTCAGCTGGTATCTCATCACATCCTGGTGATTTACCATTCTTCAGGCTCTTTACAATTTCATCTAAAGAGGGTTCATGAATCTCATTCATATCGTCACAGTCATTCACAACATGGTTGTTATGGTTTCTTGGCAAGTTTTGCAGAAAGTAGTTTGCCATTGCTTTCCTTCTGGGAAGTGACTGTACTAGTCTGTGGCCATATCCATTATCTCTAATGATGAGATCATCTGCCTATCGCCGCAAAGTGCAGACCATGACCAACAACAATCTATCAGCTGCTCTCACACTCCATCCACCACCTGCTTTTATGGCTTCACGTAACCCTGATCGGGGTTCTAAACGGGTACTCTACCTTGCCCAAGGGTGTCCTGTAAAGGACATGTGTATAGGACATGCAACTAATTTGTCTTTTAACAGAATCGATGTCGATTGACTGGCGGACAACGGCTGAGCTGTGAAGGCCGTTTGCCTTGGCAATCGCTAGGCAGTGTCTCCTTTAGACCACTTCTTCCTGCTACACTTCACTCATCTCTTCAACCTTTTCCTGCCTCTCTATCTTCTCCATCTTTTCTTCAGCCTCTTCCTTTTCGAACCGGCTGTCTGGTGAATGAGTTACGAATGCAATTCGTAATCCTGTATACTGCGTTCGAAATGCTGCAGCGCGTGATTTGGAAGCATACCGCCAGGCGTTGGTTTCCATACAATAGTATGATTGCCGGTCTTCACAAAGCAATGGCCAACTTCTGAAAGTAAACGTACCCAGGAATCACAAACAGCCAAATAATGCTTTAGTCGACTGCTACGTCATGTAAAGGATATGCAACTTCCTTTTACTTCCTTTTCGACAACATTTCTTTAACCTCTTTCTCTTTCTCCACATTACTTCAGCCTTATTCTTTCCCTCCCTTCATTGCATCAATCTCCTTTACTCAAAAATGTATTCAACCAACCACATTTTTGTCTCCTCTTCGTCTTTGACTTCCTCCTTTTTCTGTTAATTTTTTTTTTTTTAAATCTCAATCTTTTTTCTCCTCCTCATCCTCCTTCCTCTTCTTCTACCTTCTTATTCTTGCTTCTTCCTTAAGCTTCTTCTTCTGCTGCTTCGTGCTTCTTTTTTCCGTCTTGTTTAATCTTAGTTCTTCTTATTCAATTCCTTACCCTCCTTTTATATGTCTCCTTTTCATCTTCTTTGCCTTTAATCACATTTTCAGCACATCATTTTAACCCCTCCCATTGTCGCCATATCTTATAGTTTCTACTGTATCGTTATTTTTTTTTTTTTTTTATATATATAGAGTGGTCTTCATAACTGTGGATTTTAAAGCTAACTTGTTTTCGAGCTGTAGTCAGCTTGACACCAAGCCTCCCGAGTCGTCTCTTACGACATCCTGGGTAGTTTACGATATTAGTATTCTTTGCTTCCATTAGAAAATCCTCTAGATCACAATCTGTCAGTCAATCTACAGCCACATAAACGCTGAACTGCAGAAATGAATAATCAAATACCCGAATCTGGCCCTTAGCACTATACGGCGCTGAAACATGGATTCTTAGGAGACAGGATGAACAGAATTCAAGGTTTATTGCAGGATGCAAAGAGCGGTTAGTTAGCTGTGTGTCCTTTACAGGACATAGCAAACAACCCAAACGTGTATTGGAAGTGTGTGATTCACTGGGACATTTTACAATCACAATTTTGCCTATGCTTTCTGAACGGCTGACGCATATACCATCGACATCAATGCGAAGCGATTGTCGCATAAATTCTTGGAGATGTCGATCGATGAAAGACTGTCGCACCATGCGTCTACAAGCAGCCGTCATTCTTTGATGTGATGTCGATCGCAGAAAGACTGTCGCCCATTAGTCTACAGGCGGCCGTGATTCTTTGATGTTGGAGACTGCCTGGATGTAGGTCGGCAAGATCTTTTGTTGTGGGGAAAGTATTCTCCAGATTACAGCCGGCAAGACTGTTTGAAGTACCGGGACAAGTCCCCAGATGAAAGCGGGACAGCTATCCAGTTATTTATATCCAGTCGGAAACGGAGAGAGAAAAATCACTTCTAGACGTCTACTGTCTAGACAGACTTATGACGTCATTCAGACACAGTATTAAAACAGTCTGGATAAACAACTTTGGTGTTAGTTGACCAAATGTTGTGAAACAACAAGGATATGTGTGTTATTCCGAGTTTGATTATGGAGAGAGACTACCGTGTCTTCAGTTGATTTACATCGGCGGACATTTTTCCTTTGTGTGATTTAGTAGTCTCAATTTCAAACCGGAATAAATATATGATATTTATTTTAAATAGACCTAAATTAGATTATTCTTAGGAATCGAGTGTAGTAATGTGCGTTGTGAGAACGTATTATGGGAACGTCGGCAACAGTAGGCTGTCGCGTTGCTTAAACTAACTAATATCAATTGTCTCGGTGAGTTAAGAACAATGTAGTGGGATGGTGTTTAGGGAGATTGAGAATGGTTGGGGGGGGGGGGGGGGAATAAAGGAAATGTAAAGTGGTAGGATCTTCCAGTAGGGTGTCTACTGGGTTTCTGCACTTTTCCTTTAGTCTTTCCTTGTCTAACCATGACTCAGGCCAATGTGATGAGCTTCTCTGCATTATGACAGAGTTTAGTTCTCTGTTATATATCTGAGTGCGGCCGTTGGCCTACACTCACCTAATAAAGGTCGGAATCGGGTTGCTCTCACCAGGTGTGTTCTCTCTTCAACAGGTTCCACTAGGTTTACCAAGAAGTAGCAGAAAAGTATGGCTCGATTATTGAAGGAAGTTTTTTTTACTCGGCGGCTTTTGCACTGGGCCGATAATCCAGAGGGTCTGCAAGAACCTGGCCTTTGCTGAGCAGGAACTGATGATCATTTCAGAGTGATTCCTCGGTGGTGGTTCTTATTATATTAGAGTGCATACATTTACAATACCACCAGTAACAGGAACAATAGTAGTATATAGAAAACTTGAAAATTAACACTGTGTTTTCTAAATGGAGAATTCTTGTGAAACATTACCAATTAACATTGAGTTTCCTCCCCCGATGTGTCTCCACCTTGACGTGGTGGGGGAGCTTGCGTGTCCCATCGACCCCATTTGCTTGCCGATGGGTGAAAAATTACATATCGGACAGCTTATGGGATAGGGACCAGACTAAGAGAGACACAACCTGCTGCTCTGCAGGTATAGACTGAGGATAGCAGTCAAAATTTAAATCAGGTGCACGAAGGCAGAATTTCTTGGTTCGGACAAAACTCTTAGGGCTCCCTGTCGAGGGCTGTGGCTGAACGCCTCTAAGCCACAAACCCTCGGATCTGAGAGCCAGGCCGATACCCGTCTACCGGAAAATAGAAACGTGATACTGAGCAAGCTACATGCTCAGGTCTAATACATGTTCGAAGGCTCTCAGCTGGGGGATATGAGGGATTCCCGGATGAGAGGGCCTGACCGTTTCCCGTTCGCTGCTGCACGAAGGTAAGGTGCTGAGCCGGCAGCACATGTAGCCTACCTCGTGAGCGAGTACAAAAAAGACAGAAAAGTGCCCCAGTCGAAGGGCATAGTTACGGAAACTCTGTATCTAACTCATAGAGAGTGTAGTTATAAGTGGAAGAACGTCTCAACGCAAAATGGAACGCACGGCGAGCGAACCTATTGCGTGGGTTGAAGTCACAAGCAAAAGCTTACCGAGTGGATGTCGCCCGCAATCTGACCGCTCCTGGTGTGTGCTCGAGCGATCAGTGGCAAGCGGGATGCTCAACACATGGAAGTGAGGAACAAAAGCAGCCATGAGCAGGACGTGGAAACTCCTTGGGTGAGCCCAGTCTCAGAGCAATATGTGCCGGCTCTGCAATTATGGAAGCCTCCTCGGATAGTGAGATGATGCCCATGGTCTGCTCCTGCCTTCCCTTGAGGGCCGTCCGCGATATCGTTGATCGTTCTATCTTGACCAGCTGAGATGTGGGTGACATTACAACAGTCTAACGTGTCTCGAAACCGGAGGAAGGCTAACCTCACTAAAAAATGCCCGCCAGAAGTCTGAAGTGTCGGCCTACGGGTGGCAAACTAAAAATTGACACTACGCAATTACGTCCGAGTGAAATGTCTCGTCCGAATGTCTCTCGTGCTAGGAACAGCTCTGACTACCTAGTTTCCGAATGCCGCTCTTGTTCGGAACAGCTCTGACTAGGTAGTTTCCGAATGTCTGTCGTGCCTGGAACAGCTCTGATGGGCGCAACGACAAGCACATGTCCGAAAACTCGCTGAGTGGATGCCGTCTGCGAACATGTCTGGTTTGTGCGGGAATGGCCCGGGGAAAACGAAATGATCAATATATAGAAGTGAGGATTCAAAGCAGCCATGAGCAGGACGTGACGATTTCCCTCGGTGAGCCCAGATCCAGGGCGTTATGTGTCGGCCCTGCAACTATGGAAGCAACCTTGGATGGCGGAAAATGCTATGGACTGTCCCTGCCTTCCTTTGAGGGATGACCGTTGTCTTCGACCGTTCAACCTTGGCCAGCATGGTTGTAGATGGCACCACAAAAGTGAGAGTCTCCCAGGTATGCTACCTGGTCAAAAAAGCACGCTAAAGTCGATGTGTTGGCCTACGGGTTTCGGCCCAAGGGCGCATAACAGACACACCGCAATGACATCTGAAAAAACACTCCGGATGAACGAAAAGAAGAAGAAGAAGAACATTGAGTTTCTAGTTGGTGAATTCCTATGACCGTAACTACTAACATTTAGTTTCAAAGTGACAGTCAACATTATTTACGGTACAAGTGTTATCAGTCAGATCACAGAACTTGTAGTGACCTGTTAGTTATATTGTGTGTGTCAGATTCATGGTCAGTATTGGACTATATCCACTATTGGTGACCAGGTATCCGGACTATCCAAGAGCTATTGGAGGAAGTCGACATTTGGTCGGAGAGACGCATCATTTGGTGAGGTCTTCTTGTACTTGATCTATGGTGCTGTTGTGTGGCTGGTACAGTGATGAAGCATACTTTGATCCTGAGCTGTTAGGTCTGATTCTGCATGCACACTAGATTATACGACAGACATTCTACACATACACTTTGCACACACCTGACACTTTTCTTTATTAAATTAATTTGTCATTTTTATTAGAGGCTAGTGTTGTGTAATATGTTTTGGGAAAGAATGAGAGGGGGCATGGTCCAGTGGTAAGAGAGAGAGAATGATCCGAAAACTGACGGGGTGTTGTGGACAGAAAGCTAGGAGATCCTCAAGATAATGATATGGGGTTAAAAGAATGTGGATGTTGATTCCCCTAACCCCAGGGACGACACTTATTACGACAGCGATCTGTTTCGAAAATATCTATGGCTGAGTTGGAAGGCTCGAGAAAGAACGATCAAATGGACGAATTCTTAAGGACTGGAAAAATATACAAACATTATTTTGTCTTGCCTTGTTTTACGTTCAGCAGTTTGCCATTGCACTGTGAACGAGAAGTCAACAAAGTCCAACTTACCGGTGGAGGGAATGAACCCCGCAACCCGCCGTCACCACACCGGAAGTTACATCGCACTAAGACCAGCGACCAAGCCATCCGCTCGCGTAGGAGCTAAAGTTAGTTACATATCATTTACAGGACGTTGTAGTCAATCCCAGCATTTCTTGGCTGTTTGTGATTTCTCTGCAGGTTTATGTTTAGTAGTTTGCAGTTGCTTTCTGAACGACCAGCACTCATATCATTGTATGAAAACCAGCGCAATGCGGTCTGCTTCAAAATCGGTGGCATATGTGTTTCGAACACGGTATGCGGGATTGTGAATTGCGTTCGGAACCACTTCGCCAAGGAGCTAGCTCGGGAAATATTATTAGAGCCATTTATTTTAATGCTCGGGAGTCTCCATGGTAAAGCGGTCTTGCCACCTTCCTCGCGCTCCAAAGGTTGTGGATTCAATTCCGGGCTACGTCTTTTAGTTCACGAGTACATTTTTCTCGGAGACACCTGGGGGTCTTCGCTGGAGCTACAGAATTCGTGCTATATGTGACGCTTTCGGCCGGCCGCTCTGCGGAAAGAGACCGGGTTGTATGGGATAAAACCCGGAGCAATTAAGTCGATCCTCTCGACTTTTAAAAGACTATTAAGACTTTTTTATTTTAACGCGTCGGATTTCAACAATAAAATTAATGGCCCTAATAATATGTCGTCTCCGTGGATTTACAACATGACACTTTACGTTCAAGTAGACACAATCACTTCAATATTCCACCAGTCTATCCTCTCCTAGGACAGCGCTCAGGCTTGTTTCTGTCACATTGAAGTGCTGCAGCTCTCTATGGGACTCGACTTGTGAAGGTCATCAATTATTCAAGTCATTCAATCCAAAAATACAAATTAAACTTGACAAAAATACTCACACTGTAAACGGTAAAACGAGTGGGCAGTGATATTGGTAGAAAATAATGTTACTATGAAGTCTTTGTTACATATTATCATTCTTGTCACTTTATCATATTTATTATTATCATCGTCCTAATTACTTTATCCTAATTGTTATCATCATTGGACCTTATTACTTTATTATCATCATCACCATCAACGTCACCATCGCCCGTTCTCATAAGGATCGTGTTATGACGACGACTGTGGCCTTGATGATGATGACACCTGACGACGATGGTGATAATTATGATAATGTGATAAGGACGATGATGATGATGATAATTATGATAATGTGATAAGGACGACGATGATGGTGATGATAATTATGATAATGTGATAAGGACGATGATAATGAAAATGATGATAATTATGAAAATGTGATAAGGACGATGATGATGATGATGATGATGATAATTGAGATAATATGATAAGGACGATGATGATGATAATTATGATAGTGTGATAAGGACGATGATGATGATAATTATGATAATGTGATAAGGACGATGATGATGATGATGATGATGATAATTGAGATAATATGATAAGGACGATGATGATGATAATTATGATAGTGTGATAAGGACGATGATGATGATGATAATTATGATAATGTGATAAGGACGATGATGATGAATATGATGGTAATTAACATAAAGTGATAAGGACGACGATGACCATGATGATAATTATGATACTGTATTAAGGAAAATGGTAATGATCATGTTAAAATTATAAGGGCGAGGGCAATAACGATTATGATAACCAGAATGATGATGATAAGCCCAATGAAGACGCACCAAAGATGACGAAGATGTGAGAACGACACAGACATTCAGCAGTCATCAACTATTCCAATCATTGAATCCAAAGAAGAATTTAATCTGACAACAAACACCGCGACTGTAAAAGGTAAAACGAGGGGGTGGGTGGGAGGATTGGTGTGTGTATGTGATAGTTGAACACCATAGAAATAATGTGTGGGTGGGTAGGTGTGTGTATGTAATAGTTGAACACCATAGAAATAATGTGTGGGTGGGTAGATGTGTGTATGTGATAGTTGAACACCATAGAAATAATGTGTGGGTGGGTAGGTGTGTGTATGTGATAGTTGAACACCATAGAAATAATTGTGGGTGGGTAGGTGTGTGTATGTGATAGTTGAACACCATAGAAATAATGTGTGGGTGGGTAGGTGTGTGTATGTGATAGTTGAACACCATAGAAATAATGTGTGGGTGGGTAGGTGTGTGTATGTGATAGTTGAACACCATAGAAATAATGTGTGGGTGGGTAGGTGTGTGTATGTGATAGTTGAACACCATAGAAATAATGTGTGGGTGGTTCATGGATCGGTTACACACTGCATCCTATAGGTCTTAAATGTTCAATCCTTGTACTTGTGAATATAGGTATCACTGATATTGTTAATACACTTGATCCTATCTATTGTCAATATTGTCTCAAATACAATGTCCCTTGTACTAGTCCAATGGACTCTACAGCTCCATGTGAATGCTACATTTAATTTTCCTTTTTAGTCACTATTGTTCATATGATATGTGGTGTATCAACGAACATCACCCATCCTAGGTGAACCTTATCACACAGGAATCGTTATATGGTTTTGCTCATCTGAGCCCTGTTCTAGTGGACCCTCCTGATCATGGGCCCAGCGTAAACACTATTGTACAAACTTTCTTCTCGGACATTATTCATTTCCTCAACAAACAAAAGAACCATTGACTGTTCATATGGTGTTCTTCCTCATAGGAGTAGAACTTCCTCAAAACCAGTGTAGAGCTTCCTCGTAACTGGCGTGGAACCTGTTAGATAAATAACACACCTGGTGAGAGCACTAGTCACTGATCCTACTAGCTGAGTGTAGTCCTACGGCCTCGCTCAGATATTTATCAGCGAACTAAACTCTGTCATATAGCAGAGGAGCTCATCAGCTTGGTCCGAATCAGGCTAAGACAAGGAAAAACCAATAGACAGAGTGCAGAACCCCAATGGGCACCCCACTGGAAGATTCCACCATTGGACATTTCCCCTATCTCCCAACCCATCCTCAATCTTTCCAAATATCACCCCACTACACTATTCTCACTAGCAGAGCTAATTCTCACTTCACTACCCTATTCTCAACTAGCATAGCTAATTATCACATCACTACGTTAAAGTCCTAACCTCTACTATCACCAGTCTATCCCACATTAATTATACCTAAATATAAGCTATGTAGTATCTTATGTAACACTGATTTTCTCCTGAATCACATCTACAATTTGCCATGACAGTCACGTGTAAATTAAATTTAATTAATCCCGCACACAGTAGATGTTTTTCAAATTCCAACAAAAGCTAGCGAAAACACCGTCCGTCTTCGGCCAACTCTCTAGTTTACACTGTAACAAGCTTGGTTTTTCAAACGGTCTTCGATTGTTCTAGTGACTTCCTTTGATGTCACGCAGGTGTCCTCAAGGGCAACTAACTATTTCAGAATTATTCTCTTCCCCTTGTTCAACCAATGCAAAAGTTGTCTCCCTTGTTTTGACAACCGAAACAAGCCAACTCCCGTAATAAACAACTTGCAGCTGCGAATCAGGCTGTCTTTGTTATCTGTATCATCTGATTGTTAAATTACAGTGATTTCGCGACAGGTGGGTAGGTGTGTGTATGTGATAGTTGAAGGACAATGTCATCATATAAATAATAATAATCTTTTCTTAAACGTTGACGTAGCCGAAAGGGTAAGAGAGCTCGCTTTTAAGCTTTCACTGCGCTGATGGTGTGGTAAGGGGTTCAACCTCAACATCGACTTCAAACGTTGACTCTCCGTTCAGAAAGCAATGGCAAATTACTGAACTCAACTTTGCTAGAAAATCAACTTGGAGTTGATCACAACATCGTGCGACGGACATGGAACAGGTTTTTGTTTGTTTGTTTAATCTGTCTTGTTATATCAATAAGTATCAGTGGAGTTGGTTAGTCACATATACTTTAAAAGACGAGGCAGTAAACCTCAGTGTTTGTTTGTTTGTTTGTTTGTTTGTTTGTTCTTTGTTGTTGCTTTTTTAGATGTACATAATGATAAGGCTACATGCTAACTCTCATCATTTCCACTCAGTTGTTACTGAGTTATGGATTTTTATACGGGGGAAAACATTTGTGAACGCACTATAGACAGTTTTACGTTCCGAAATGTGCCATTGTTTTATGAATGAGAAGTCAACGTTGGAGTCCAACTGACCGATGTATGAAATAAACCTAGTACCAAGTCGTAAGCGCGTCAGGAGTTTAAAGCGCAAACGTATTAAACCCACGGCCACGCTACATTTCATGGAAACACAAAAGAAATATAAATATCTTAGACAAACAGGAACTGAAAAAAAAGGGTTAATGGAATAATTGCAATAGAGAGAGGCGAAATATTTTGGGCATGTCAAACTACACAACGAGGGAAAAATTAAAGACAGTTGAGCAAGAGGCAGACAGCGATACAAGTAGGAATATACCATTAACTTATTCAGTGTCGAGGGATAATATATCGCCAAATGTGATCTACTATTTGGACAGAAAGTGATATATCGCTATACGGGTGACATGTTTGTTTTGTTTCGTGATATCTTCCGCAATTTCAGTGATCAATGAATGGAAATTATAATTTAATTTTAATTCTTGTTAATTTGATAACCTTAATTGTGGAGACGATACTTGACAATTTATTTATATTTCGGGGGTGAGGCAGCACTCAGGTGTGAGCAAGTGCAAATGTCGAACGACGGACACGCGATTGTGAATCAGGATAGGCAATGACGACGCGGAATCGGGATTGGTCACCATAGTGGCATAACTGAGAACACGATACTCACAGAAACGGGGTGAGAGGTGCGTGAGTTTCTACACCACATGCACAAACCCATCCCATCTGACACTGGGAAACCTAACAGGCCAGCCACTTTCTAGTTCTCGGCATTCTTTCGTCTTCGCCGCCTACTCACGTTCATTCACACTCACATGCAGACAGCCACCGACACGCTCACTGCTGGGCTAACCTGCTTTCCATCAGGTTCTCGTCACAGTATCGGCTCTTTTCTAGTTGTTCAGTTTTAGCCGTCAGTCCCACACAGTGGCTACAGTATTCTCATTTGTTAGACTCATCTCCCCCATCTTTCTTCTTCCTCTTCCTCTTCGTTTTCTCCTTCTTCTTCTTCTCCGACTTCTTCTTCTTATTATAATTCTTATTCTCCTTCTCCTCCTTCTGTCCTTCCGCCTCAACCATTTTTCTTATATTTTCCGTCGCATTCTTCTTGCCATTCTCCTTCTTTTTCTCCTTCTTCTTCACATTCTTCTCGTCCTCCGATTCCTCCTCATTTTTTCAGTCTCCCCCGTTTTCTTACCCTTCTTCTTCTTGCTGTCTTCTTATTCGTCTTCTTTACTTCGTCTTTTTCTTCTCTTTCTCCTCCTTTTTCTATTTCCCTTTTTGATCCCCTTTTTAGTCTTCTTTTCTTCTTCCTCCTCCTCTTCTTCTTCTTCTCCTCCCCCACCCTCTTCCTCCTCCTCCTTTCAATGGCATTGGTTTGTTTGTTTGTTTGTTTGTTTGTTTTTTGTCATTCTATGGTTCAGAAGCGTCTACTCTGCATTTATCACCGTATTACCAGTAAATAATTCCAGTTCGTCGATTGAAGTTTACTCAAAAGTAATATTTTCTCGTGTATGCTTCACGTCTACTTTTAAAGAGTTGTCTCTTTATATGAGCTAAATGTCTCTTTATAAGAGCTAAACGTCTCTTTATTGGAGCTAAGCATCTCTTTAATGTCCTAAAGGTCTCTTTCATGAGATTAAGGTCTCTATATTTGAGCTTACTATCTATTTATATAAGCTGAATGTCTCTTTACATTAGCTAAATGTATCTTTACATCAGCTAAATGTGCCTTTATATGAACTAAATATGTCTTTATATGAGCTAAATGTCTCTATATGGGCTACCTGTCTCTTTATATGAGCTAAATGTATCTTTATATAAACTAAATGAGCTAAAACGATCTTTCACAAGCATAATCTCTCTTTATATGAGATTAATGTCTCTGTATTTGAAGTAAATGTCTCTTTATATGAGCTAAATGTCTCTTTATATGAACTAAATGTAGGTATAACAGTCAAATGTCTCTTTATTTGAGCTAAATGTCTCCATATGAGTTGAATATATTGTATTTTTCTCAGGCTCGGAATGTACCGGGTTTGATCCCTGAATAGGACTGGAAATTAGTCCACGAATCACTATTATCTAATTATATCACGCACCCTTTGATCTCTTAAGTAGTGCGATTAGATATCTAGCCTTCATGGATAAGAACGAAAAGCAGGAGGTCCCATGTGCAAGTTGTGCACGCTAAAAGTCACATGGCTGTTAGAAATCGTAAAGAGTAAGCCGTAAACCACTGCTTTGGCAAAATTGTTAGGAAAAGGTCAACCTAGCCACGGATAGACAGAGCCTGTTATCTTGAAAGGAATCTGTCTATGGGAATTACACCTTACACAGATGCATACCGATACTGGACACACGAACTTCTGAGGTGCATAACTGGGTGCGACATGCTGCCCTCCAACGAGGAAAGATGAAGTCACAATGGTAAACCCAGAAAGACCTGATTCACAATTCAATGGTATAGCGGAAGTCGTCGTAGCGTAAGGGTTTAACGCGCTCGTCTCTTCTCGTCCTCCTCGAGATTAAACTTTCTCAGGTGACCGCGGCAAGGAGTTCGTTCCGCAAGGTGGACAGTTGGACTTAAATAGTGACTTCTCATACTTGATTTGGGGTGTAAATATCAAGTACCTCAGAAGTAGAAGTAAGTTCGCCTGGTGGTAATAAGGAAAGCTAGCCCACACGCAAATATCAGTCCAGTGCATTCACTAGTAGTAGCAACCTTGAGTAGTGGTAGCGTGTGTATGGACTGCGCTCGAGTTCAAAGCCAAGGAAAGGATTAACAAGACACACCAAAAAAAAAAAGGGTACAGCAACACAATCTGAGAACCGCGCTTCAATGACAAGAATGTGAAACCAATGCTTTAGACCGGCGCGCGGCGAGTGCCAGCCGGCAAAGCGCTGCCTCGCCATTTATTAAGCTAATGATTGACGGCCGAAAACGTTACTAAGTGATCTATCTCTCGCTCACGTCCAACTCCGGAAACCTAGCGAAGGAAACCCGGGGACAGAAATGGGAGGGGCGGACAGGAGAGGTGGGCTTAGTGACGAAATCTGGACGGGTTGTTTGAAACCCCAAGCCTACACAATGATACAAAAGTCGAAAGCCACCCATCCGACTAACCAATAACAAACGTTAAGTCTGTTGATGCATATAGCTAAAACTCCGCGAGCAATTCTTTATACATGAGATAGTAATTATAAATAAAGCGCGCACATCATTCTATGCCAGAAGATCTGGCTTCTATAACGCACCCACCAGTGCGCATGTTAGTTATAACAATTAATAATAATATTATTAATGTTTAAGCAAACAAAAAGATACTCGATGTTAGCTACAAAAATAGTCAGAAAAGCATTTTGATTGTTCGCTTGCGCAGTTTATCATTATTTTATGGCTGTGTTGGGAACTCGTGGCTTGAACTGAAGGCAGTTGAATGTTTGCTGCATGTATCATTTCGCATGGAGAAGCACACAAATAAGTCAACACTCAATACTGATGGTATTTCACAGTCGTCCGTAACAAACAGAAAATGGTCAATTTTTCAGAGTGTCACCAAGGGAACCAGCGACCTCAATAAATGCTCGGGTCGTTTGTTTTTCCCGGCATTTTCTACAGCAAAACAGGCCCACACGCCTTCTTCTAGAACAGTTGCTTGGATTGGTAAGACGCCATTACCGGAAATGATCAGCACCGTAGACTCTTTCTGTCAAGCGCAGGCGCAACTAACGTTTTTGCGATGCTACGAAACGTGTACCCAGAGCCGATGTCTAAAGAAGAAGGACAGTTGTTCAGATAAAAGGGTGGTTGAACATTGTCAAAAACTTCACGTCGTCAAACCAGGCCGGCCAACCATGATGACGGTAGCTCTGTTTTTCTTCATCCTAGCTTTAAACGTGGCACAGTCACAACCGCGATCTGTTGGACTTTGCCGAGTACCTTCCTGTGCCAATGGAGGCCGACTCTTGGTGGACAACAGCGTCTGGGGCCACTGCAGATGCCGCTGTCGGGATGGATTTGTCGGACCATACTGCCAGTATGTTTTAGCCGAGAAAAGGAGCTTAGAAACAACCACAAGCATTGATCAAAGAAGACTTTCCAGATCTGACGCACTTGCCAGAATCCGAATGAGGCTACTGGATTTGTCCCAAAGGACGGCTGCGTACCAAGCCTCCAGAAATGGAACGGCAGTGGCTGCTTCTAATGTCAACGACAGCCCACGTAGCTACCCTGATAGTGGGGACATGGTGTCCTTGCTGACCAATCAGGAGACAGGCATGGATTCCACACAATATGACACACTTCGAGGGCCGTGGTTCTCTGCCTATTTCAGAAGATAACGGTTAAGGTAAGAAAACTCCAGCATGTTCATTGTGTTGACTGAGTTCTTCGGTACTCAGAAACTGTATCATCATACGTTGAACCAAGCACAAACATTCCAGTCTCCTCTGCTCATTCTATACACAATACATAAAACGTCTAACTACATTCAGTCACTGGCTTCTCTTATGCTCATTCTATACACAGCAATACATGACACGCCTAACTACGTTCAAAAAATGAAAGCGTATCCACTCATTCTATACTTATCGTTTGTGACATTTGATTCCTCTCTTCTCATTGTAAACATGACATTCACAACACACCTAATTACAATCACACACTGGATTCTCCTCTGCTCATTCAATAAACTGCAATTGATGACACGTCTATCTACGTTCAAACATTCGATTTCCCTATGTTCATTTTATACACAACTAATTCATTTCATCTAACTACCTTCAGACATTGACTTCTCCTGTGTTCATTCCGTACACAGTGACTTCTCCAGTGTTCATTCTGCACACAGCATTTCATGAAACACCTAACTACACTGAAACATAGACTTATCTTGGCTCATCCTATACACAGCAACTGATGCAGTTTGTGTAACTTCGTTCAAACATTGCGTTCTTCTTGGCTCGTTCTATACACAGCAAATGATGCAATTCGTATAATTTCGTTCAAATATTGCGTTGTTCTTGGCTCGACTCCGTTCAAATATTGCGTTCTTCTTGGCTCGACTCCGTTCAAATATTGCGTTCTTCTTGGCTTGACTTTGTTAAAATATTGCGTTGTTCTTGGCTTGACTTCGTTCAAACATTGCGTTCTTCTTGGCTCGTTCTATACACAGCAAATGATGCAATTCGTATAATTTCGTTCAAATATTGCGTTCTTCTTGGCTTGACTCCGTTCAAATATTGCGTTCTTATTGGCTTGACTTCGTTAAAATATTGCGTTCTTCTTGGCTTGACTTCGTTCAAATATTGCGTTCTTCTTGGCTCGTTCTATACACAGCAAATGATGCAATTCGTATAATTTCGTTCAAATATTGTGTTGTTCTTGGCTCGACTCCGTTCAAATATTGCGTTCTTCTTGGCTCGACTCCGTTCAAATATTGCGTTCTTCTTGGCTCGACTCCGTTCAAATATTGCGTTCTTCTCGGCTCATTCTATACACAGCACTGAACGTGAAATCTTCTCGGCTCACCACATACACAGCAATTGATGCATTTCATGACATGTCTAACTTTGTCCAAATATTGTATTCTTCTTTGCTCACCATATACACAGCAATTGATGCATTTCATGACGTGTCTAACTTTGCCCAAGTATTGTAATCTTCTCGGCTCATTCTGTACAAAGCAGTTGACTATAACTGCGACCAAACATTGCATTTTCCTTGGGTCAATTCTATATAAACCGGCTCCGTGCGAAGGGGTTACGGAGGCAGTTCGTAATCCCGTATACCGCGTTCGAAACACATCTGCGGACGATTTGGCAGCAGACCGCCTAGCGTTGGTTCTTTATGAATATGTATGAGCGTCGGTCATTCAGAAAGCAATGCCAAACTACTGAACGTAAACTTGCCAAGAGATCGCGAACAGCCAACAAATGCTTGGGTTGACTGCAACATCCTGTAAAGGATATGCAACTAACTTTTAACTAACATTCAATATAAAGCAATTCATTAGAAGCGTCCAAATACTGGATTTGTCTACACTGGTGTTATTCTACAAATAACAATCCATGACACGTCTAAACGTATATTTCTTGATTCATATTAAACCAAATATGTATGAGACAAAAACAAAACTGTTGAATAATTTGATTTGAATACAAAGCAATTTGTTATATAATGATCTATCCCCAAAACATGAGATTTACTTTTTAAAAACTCAGTCTATAATAACCAGTTCATTTTGTCTCGATACAAGCCCAAACATTTTTTACTGACTAATTCTATACTAAGCAACTCATCATATGTTTATGTAACGACACATGAATTTTTCATTACTTATTCTATACTTTAGAAAAACGAAACGTGAAAGTACTACAAGAAACAAATGAAACCTGTAAAATAAAGAAATTAGACGCAGGTAGTCAAGATGTTTTGTGCACGTTATGGGGAGAAATCAACTAGAAAACCTAGCGACAACTGGTAAAATTTATTGGAAAATAGCAACTGGAAGGCCGAGAGGTAACTACTTAGATCGAATGGCATAATCGAGACACGAACACAGACCTAATCCAAGACTGGCAATCGTGTGCGATGGTGAACCATAGCCGCATAGCAAATGCTGATGAACTTAAGAAGCCCATTAAACACTGATCGACGACCAACCGTATTTTTGTGGAATCATTCTACACTTAAGTTTTCTTCTGTCTACGGCCAAAGGCAATATTGGTTCCCAGATCGACCCAGCTTCAAATGGGTACCAAGAACTGTCGTGGGAAGTAAAGGCAGGCGGCGTGATACTGACCACATCAGCCACTCAGTGCCGACGGTCTATGACAATATGGGTCTAGCACCGTAAGCCCAATGGGCCTTAATGCGTGTAAAGCTGTCCTTTAATTTACTCACTATTCTACAAGTGTACACTTTTTTCAGCGGCCTCATTATATACTTAAGTATACGTTTATGTTCTGTTAAACTACTTCCTTTACTTATTTTATGGTTGCTTTAGCTTAATCTTAGGCAAAGCGTATGTTTTTTTCCCTTTTTTCCCCCACTCGTTATATACTAAGTAATAAATAATATATCATACTCTGATCTATAGTCAAATGTATATCTCTTGACTCACTTAAAACGGATCAATTCATCAAATTAAGTATATGATTAAACGGGTCGAAAGGACCATTCTTCTATACTTAAGCAATTAATCACACATTCTTCTACGACTAAACGTTTACGACTTTCATTTTATACATAAACAAATATACACTGATCGACAACCAAGCGTATTTTTGTTACTTATTCTATACTAAGCAATGCATTATACTATAATCTTCGGTGAAAAGTATATTTCTTGATTTATATGTTGCCTAAGAAATTCACCGTACATTTATCTGTAGCCAACTGCATTCTAATATACGCATCTGCGGCTAAATGTATATTGGCTGATTCATTCTAATGCACCGATCTACAGCCAGGCGCGTGTTTCAATACAATCTGTACTGAAGATTCATCACACATTGAACTATCACGCACCGACACATTTGGCAACTGTTTCAGTACCAAACTTAGCACGGCTCAGTTGTTAATGCGCTGTTGTCTACACAGCGGCCTCCGGTTCAGTCCCTAGTAGCAAGGGATATGTTTAGAGCAATAGAGTTCCTCATGGACAGTTCCATAATATTGGTCATAGCCATGCTTTTGGAATCGAAAGGGGAAGGGAATAAGCTTCTTCATCTCTTAGTACCGCAAAATAACACGTGTGAGCTTCTATTACAGGTATGCCCCGCTATACGTCGCCTCGGTATACGTCGTTTCGCTATAACGTCGTTGTCGCATAGGGAACTAACTTTACGCCGCTACGTTTCTCCATAACGTCGTTTTGAGGCTGGCGATCGGGCTGTTGATATCGGTAAAGTCCATGGTTTATCTCCAACTACGGTAAGGACAGTTGATGCAGGTGCTGACAAAATCAAAGAGGGTGCTAAAACGTAACCCCTTTGAGTGCTTCCAAGATCACTCTTATCAGAAGTATTCTTATGGAGAACATGGAAGCACAATTGGCCGTCTGGATTGAAGATCAAAACCAACGGAATATGCCCGTAAGCAAGATGGTTATCCAAGAGAAAACAAAGTCTCTCTATGAAGATCTACCTAAGAAAGCGGGTGAGAGCAGTACTGTTAGTGCTGATGATAGTTTTAGGGTGAGTCGTGGTTGGTTTGAGCGCTTTAAGAAGCGTTCGCACCTGCACAACATTCAGACAACAGGAGAGTGCTGATACTGAGAAGGGTGGTTACTGTGCAGCAGACAGTGGACACATTTTTTGTTCAAGCAAAGAAGAGCCAGGAAAAGAGGCAGGAAGAGGTTACAGTTTCATCCTCAGATGAAGAGACATATTTTAATGCCTCTACGTCCCAATAACTCTACCACTCGCCCTTCCAACCCACCTCTATTTAGCCAATAAATATCAACAATCATCAAAATAAACATTACTGTAGTACACAGTACATTGTATTTCATTTAAATCTATGGGAAATCGTGTTTCGCTATACATCGTTTCACTTAACGTCGTGTTTTCCAGGAACGTAACCCCGACGTTAACTGGGGCCTACCTGTACTTCATATTCTTGCGGCAGAACAGGTCATGAGGTTATCTTTAGTTTTTTTTTTTTTTTTTTTCCGCCCTTTTACGATCTCATTCTTTACTTCCTCCCTTATACATTCCTCCCTCTATATGATGATAATCGTGGTGATGGTGATGATAATAGTGGTGATGGTGATGATAATAATCATTGTGATGGTGATGTGATGGTGATGATAATAGTGGCGATGGTGATGATAATCGTGGTGATGATAATCGTGGTGATGATAATCGTGGTGATGATAATCGTGGTGTTGATAATCGTGGTGATGATAATCGTGGTGTTGATAATCGTCGTGATGGTGATGATAATCGTGGTGATGATAATCGTGGTGATGATAATCGTGGTGATGATAATCGTGGTGATGGTGATGATAATCGTGGTGATGGTGATGATAATCGTGGTGATGATAATCGTGGTGATGATAATCGTGGTGATGATAATCGTGGTGTTGATAATCGTGGTGATGGTGATGATAATCGTGGTGATGATAATCGTGGTGGTGGTGATGATAATCGTGGTGATGATAATCGTGGTGATGATAATCGTGGTGATGATAATCGTGGTGATGATAATCGTGGTGTTGATAATCGTGGTGATGGTGATGATAATCGTGGTGATGATAAACGTGGTGATGGTGACGATATTCGTGGTGATGGTGATAATATTCGTTGTGATGGTGATGATATTCGTGGTGATGGTGATGATAATCGTGGTGATGGTGATGATAATCGTGGTGATGGTGATGATAATCGTGGTGATGGTGATGATAATCGTGGAAATGGTGATGATCATTGTGGTGATGGTGATGATAATCGTGGTGATGGTGATGATAATCGTGGAAATGGTGATGATAATCGTGGAAATGGTGATGATATTCGTGGTGATGGTGATGATATTCGTGGTGATGGTGATGATATTCGTGGTAATGGTGATGATAATCGTAGTGATGGTGATGATAATCGTGGAAATGGTGATGCTTGCTTGCTTGTGTTCGTTGGCTTGAGCTCCAACGCGAAGTCCTGTATGTTGGATGAAGGCATCCTGTTGTCCAACAACAGTGTGATGTCATACAGGACCTGAGTTTTGCGTGAGTATCCGTTGTCCCATGTCTGGCTTATTGGTGTGCAGACTGGTGGTTCCTCGCCGTACAGGCAGACACTCTCCGACTTCGGAGGAGAAATGGTGATGATATTCGTGGTGATGGTGATGATATTCGTGATGATGGTGATGATATTCGTGGTGATGGTGATGATAATCGTGGTGATGGTGATGATAATCGTGGTGATGGTGATGATAATCGTGGAAATGGTGATGATATTCGTGGTGATGGTGATGATATTCGTGGTGATGGTGATGATATTCGTGGTGATGGTGATGATAATCGTCGTGATGGTGATTATAATCGTGGTGATGATAATCGTGGTGATGATAATCGTGGTGATGATGATCGTGGTGATGATAATCGTGGTGATGGTGATTATAATCGTGGTGATGATTATCTTGGTGATGGTGATGATAATCGTGGTGATGATGGTGATGATAATCGTGGTGATGGTGATGATAATCGTCGTGATGGTGATGATAATCGTGGTGATGATAATCGTGGTGATGATAATCGTGGTGATGGTGATATGATTATTTGACCATTGTTACTTCTAATGCGGAGCATATGAGGAGAGCTAGACTGATTCTATCAAGTCAAGAGGTGAGGGGAAGACGCTGGCCCTGTATAGGACACAACTAGAAAACCTTAAGATAGTTGAATTAGAATATCCCTTCCCTGAAATCCACACGGCAAACGAGTTGAGTTGAGCTGAACTAAGAAACGACATCACTGCACTCAGAAAATTCCCACACTGCACTCGGGACATTTCCACATTGAATTCAGGAAAATCCCACACTGCACCCAGGAATATCCCACACTGCACTCAGGAAATTCCCACACGGCACTCATGGCATTCCCACACGCGCCCCGTCCCCTCGTGCAACAGCCAGCGAAGAGTCATACTGCTAATGGTTCCAACTATTGTCTGATTGAATGGTCTCCTGGCCTTCCCTCTCAGTTTTAAGATTGGTCCAGAGCCACTGCCGATCCCCCGCCATATCATTGTCTCCACACACGGGTGCTCAGTCTGTTCTACCTCTTTCTGCACCTGGTTCCACAGGCATCGGACCACCTGTCCTTTGTCCATAGGCAATCTACCATCGAGAAGTGCATTCCCTGCCAGCCTATCAGCCTGTTCATTCCCCTAGCACTCCGGCGTGATTAGGGCAGAAGATTAATGCAATTCTCACAATCTGTGACCTCTGAAGTGAGGTAAATGAACAAGAAACATTTGTTTTTTAAACACAGAGAATTAGAGGCAGAGATGAATAACATGGGGAGGGCGTGGTGGTAGCGCGACATACTGGACAAGCGACTGTTGCCAGGCTAACATGCAAGCCTAAAACCCATACTGACTGTAGTACTGCCAAAGTCATTACCAGGGCTCCAGGATGGTGTTTGAGCAGGAGCCCTAGCGTCAAGGGATGTTTACTAGCAGTGTCCTGTGTAGACCGCTTGGATGTGACAGACGGAACTGGGAAGAACCTGACAGGAAGCAGTCCACCATATAGGTTAAGTGACATCAGTAAACCACAGAAACCGCCAAAACCATCAATCACATGTTAAGTCCAATGATGTAACAATCATCATCATCATCAAGTGCCTTACTGACTGGCGCGGGCGCGATCATGCTTCCCTACAAATTGAGATCTACGGCGGCATGGATCATTTCATATTGACTCCCTTCCGTGTCATGACACAAGACTTTCAGGAATTTTCTCAAGTTGTCTTCCTTTATCTCTCTTTCCATAAATCTTTCCGGTTGTCACATCATGCTCCAGTTTGTCTTTTCATTATGTGTCCCCCAAAGATTACCGCCTCTTTCGATTGTCATAAGGTGTATTTGCGATTAAGCCTCCCTCAAAATGTCCAAGATTTAAGATTAGATTCTGTATAAATTTTTAAAAAATGAAGTCCTTTGCTCCAGTGGGAGGCAACGGGCGAGCAGTACTGGTTATAGGGTTACACAAATGAGATCACGTGGTGTAATAGGGACACGTGTCTGCCTGATTAGATTAAGGAAATCGAAGGTTGGTTCCGGGTGTGTTTAATAGATTAAGATTAATAGATTAAGGCCGATGGTTTCACACGGTTGGGGAATTTCTCTCTGGGCTTGGGGGAGGAAACATGGCGGCGGAGTTACCGAAATACGCTGCATAGACGAAACATCTAGAAAACCTGATAATTGTAAGTAGAAACTCCTTTCTCTGGAATCAATAGCGCGGACGAAAGAGAGAGAGAGTAACAAAACATCAAACAAAAACGACAAAAAAACAACAAAAAAACACGGAGATATAGAGGCAATGATCAATGATACCATAACGCGCGCTTTACGGAAAAAGTGGAAGATGTTGATGATGATGATGATGATGATGATGATGATGATGACGGGGGGGGGGGGGGGGCGACGACGACGTGTTGAGAGGTGCAGGAAGTATGGATAAGACGCTGACGCTGCATAG
>OY992876.1:132422496-132509996 GCA_963921405.1 Cepaea hortensis | reverse complement strand
CCTGATGCGACACCATCCTAAAGCGACACAATCCTGATGCGACACCATCCAGATGCGACACAATCCTAATGTGAAACAATCCTGATGCAATACCATCCTGATGCGACACAATCCTGATGTGACACAATCCTGTTGTGACACAATCCTGATGTGACACAAACATTGACACCATCATGATGCCGACACAGATTTGCTGGGCACCTCGTCTAGTCCCCCCCCCCCCCACCAACATCAACACCATCCTGATGCAGATACAGATTCTATGGGCAGGTCATCTAGTTCCCCCCCCCACCCCCACATCGACACCGTCCTGATGCAGACATATATTCGCTGGGTAGGTCATCTAGTTCTCTCCCCCCCCCCCCTAACTTTGAGACAATCCTGACGCAGACACAGATTCGCTGGGCAGGTCGACTAGTTCCCCCCCCCCCTCCCTCCCCAATATCGACACCGCCCTGATGCAGACTTTTATTCGCTGAGCAGGTCGCCTAGATCCCCCAACATTGAGACAATCCTGACGCAGACACAGATTCGACGGGCAGATAGGCACCCCCAGACTCCCTCAGCATCCTAAGAATTTTACCAGGGCGGCAGTCTTAAGGCCATTTCCAAATTCTCGCTTGGGGACGAGACTTGAGCAATCGCTTCATTCTTTTTGACAATTCTTTATTACTATGTGTTAATATTCTCCAACATTCTATCATTTTGTCATGTGTCACATTATCAAATTCCATGGTTTAATGTATGAAACACCATCGCCCCGATGGTGTTTCCACTTTGTCGTGGTGGGGGTGCTTGAGTCTCTCAATGACTCTGAGAGCTATGCCGGCGGTAGCGTAGCTACCAGCAGGGCCTCCCAAGCCGGACAGGTCAAAGGGTAGAGAACAGACAAAGAGAAATACCCTTGTCCTCCAGGTTGGGGGTTGAAGCGTGGGGTTAACATCCCCACCTTTGTAAAAACTATTTGTTATGAAACAGATACACAAGCCTCGAATTCGGACTGACTTATTTGGACAACGACCTTGGAACGTTAAAGGACTCTTGAGATTTGGAACATGGAATGTGCAGACACTATATCGAGCTGGAGCAGCTGAAGAACTAACCCGGGAGCTGGTTGAATATCAAATGGATATAACAGCAATTCAAGAAATAAGGTGGCTAGGAGAGGGTACTTTAGAGCAAAATGGAATGATTGTAATATATGGAGGACACACCCAAAATAAACATGAATTAGGAACAGGTTTAGTCATCACAAAAGAGTTATGGGGGAGCGTTCTAAACTTTAAATCTGTTAATGACAGAATTAGTAAATTACGAATAAAAGGTAAATGGAAAAATATAACGATGATTAATGTACATGCACCTACTGAAGAGAAAGAAGATGCCGTTAAAGAAGACTTTTATAATGATTTGGAAGATGTCATAGAAGAAATCCCCAAACAGGACATCCTGATTGTGCTGGGAGACTTCAATGCAAAAATAGGTAGAGAGCAAATTCATAAAAAAGTTGCCGGTATGGAAAGCCTACATACAACTTCAAATGGTAATGGATGGAGAGTCATCAACCTGGCAGAAGCCAAAGGAACACAGATTAGCAGTGCCAAACTACAAAGAAAGGATATACACAAACAAACTTGGAAATCATGTGACAAGAGAACCTACAATCAAATAGATCACATTGTAATTAATAACAGAAATGCATCAAACATACAACAAGTTAGAAGTTATAGAGGAGCTGAGTGCCACAGCGACCACTTCCTCGTTGGAGCAAAATTTAAAATAAAACTTAAGAGAGCTTTCTATACTAAATTACAAAGATTACACCCAACATATAACAGAGAAAAACTACAAGAAATTACAGTCAAAGAGAAATTTACAGATGAAATAAAATGTAAACTTGAAACTCTGTAAAACCCGTTGGAGGAAAACGTTGACCAAACTTTGTTGACCATCAAGAATACAATTCAATCTACCGCAGAAGAATGTCTCGGTGTGTGTGTTAACCACGCATAGAAAGAACAGATGGTTCAATCAAAAATGTGAAGAAGCAGTCATTAAGAAAAAGAATGCCAGACATTTATGGTTAAATGACATCAACAACACCCAAAAGGAAGAGCAATATAGAAATGAATGTAAAGAGGCTACAAAAATAGTTCGACAGCAGAAGCGAGAATATATGAGTAATATAATCAAAGATATGGAAACTAATCACCAGAAAAACAAATTCAGAAAGTTTTTTAAAGAACTGAAGTCAATGAAATGAGGGCACCAACACAACACATATGGTTTAAAAGAAAAAATCGGGAATATGATAAATACCAATAAGGAAATGTGCAACACATGGAAAGAATATTTTGTTGAATTACTAAATTGTGAAGCCTCAAGTAACACTTTCCCACAGGAAGAGGTTCTAACGTGAGAACCACATATTGAAGAACCTGTATTTGAAGAAATCCTATATCTTATCACACGACTTAAAAACAATAAGGTAACTGGGGCTGATGCAATTGCTGCTGAATTTATAAAGGCAGGTGGCCATGCATTACATCTAAAGCTACACGAACTAATAATAAAAATCTGGAGGACAGAAGTATTACCCCATGACTGGAAAGAGTCATTGTTGATACCTATCTTTAAGAAAGGAGACAAGTTCCAGTGTGACAATTTCGCCTATCGTCCCTAGGGGGGATGTGGAGCCAACAGGCACACTGTTTAAAATCGTTTTCCTTATCGTGGGCTTCTGCTGGACCTTTGTCTACAAACCCCCTGTCAGTCTCAGGTACACTATCTCTCTCCCTCTCTTCTTCTTCTTCTTACCACTAAACAATACCCTTCATATTCCTCTAGAACATACCCACACAAGACTGTATTTTAATAAATGATAAAATAAAACATTTAACACAGAAAGTGTCACGTGTGTGTGTGTGTGCACTGTTTGCGCGAGGAAATATGTAGTATTTTCTATGGTGTATGTGAGAATAGATTAGTGAGCTCAGGATTGTTCTTCATCATGTTAGGCCATGCCACATCACACCACAGTAAGTTCGGAACAGGTCTCACCGAATGAAGCATCTCTCCGGACAATGGTTGACTTCTTGGAGTTAATCATATATAGTCTTACGACAAATAGCCGAGAAAAATTGGGAATATAAAAGAGATCTCCATAACATTTTTGTGGATTTTAAAAAGGCTTATGATGGTATCCATAGGAATAGTCTATGGAATGCTATGCAGGAGTTTGGAATACCAAGGAAGTTAATCAACATGACCAGACTATGCATGGAAGATAATTATAATATAGTAACATATAAAGGCAGGAAATCAGACCCTTTCCAAATAACATCTGGCTTGAAACGGGGTGATGCACTACCGCCGCTACTCTTCAATCTGGCTCTAGAGAAAGTTGTAAGGAAGGTAAAGGATGAATGTGATATTGGAGGAACATCCAAGCTGCTTGGTTATGCAGATGATATATATATTATAGGGGAAAATGAACAAAAGACATTGGAAATATTGACTCACTTAAAGGGAAAAGCCCAACAGATGGGGCTGGTTATCAACCAAGATAAGACAATATATGGTAATTTCAAGAGAAGGATTGGCTAAAACCTCTGGCCACATACAAATAGATAACATGACCATTAAAAGAACGGAAACATACAGATACCTGGGTACAATCTTCAACTGCTCCAACATCGTAAGGGAAGAAATACAAACTAGAATCAATTCTGGAAATAAGATATACTATAAAATACAACATCTACTAAAATCAAATGCGCTATCTCGTAACACCAAAATCACAATATACACAACACTGATCAGACCAGTTGTGCTTTATGGCTCTGAAACCTGGAGTACAACGAAATGAGTTGAAGCATTGTTACAAACCTTTGAGAACAAAGTTTTAAGACGCATCTTTGGACCCATTAGGGATACACAAAGTGGAGAGTGGAAAAGAAGAAGTAACAAAGACATTTATGATCTGTTTAAGTCCCCGCTAATCACTGGTATCTTGAAGGCTAATAGACTACAATGGCTGGGGCATATAGAAAGAATGGAAGATAAGAAGGAAACAAAACTCGCTTACACTCAGGAAATAAATGACCGCAGACCGAGGTAGACCAAGAATACGATGGAGAGATAATTTATATACAGACCTACAAGCACATAGAATAAACGACTGGCAAGAGAAGGTCAACCAGAGAGACGAATGGAGACGGATTGCATCTGCAGCAAAGAACCTCAATGGCTCGGAACGCTGAGAGAAGAAGAAGAAGAAGAAGAAGAAGAAGAAGAAGAAGAAGAAGAAGAAGAAGAAGAAGAAGAAGAAGAAGAAGAAGAAGAAGAAGAAGAAGAAGAAGAAGAAGAAGAAGAAGAAGAAGAAGAAGAAGAAGAAGAAGAAGAAGAAGAAGAAGAAGAAGAAGAAGAAGAAGAAGAAGAAGAGAAGAAGAAGAAGAAGAAGAAGAAGAAGAAGAAGAAGAAGAAGAAGAAGAAGAAGAAGAAGAAGAGAAGAAGAAGAAGAAGAAGAAGGAGGAGGAGGAGGAGGAGGAGGAGGAGGAGGAGAAGAAGAAGAAGAAGAAGAAGAAGAAGAAGAAGAAGAAGAAGAAGAAGAAGAAGAAGAAGAAGAAGAAGAAGAAGAAGAAGAAGAAGAAGAAGTGTCAGAGTCTTGCATTCAGCAATAACACAGGCTCGTAATCATCAACAGGTGGGATACAAACACTGTCACAGAATGACTTTACGTGACACGCTACAAATACAATTCAAACACTTTATTCACACTTCTCACTCATCACAACCACTACATGTATCGTACAATCCCTATTGTAAATGAATCGTTTATAATGTTTTGCTCAACTGAGCCAGTTTCGTATGGACCCTCTGGATCCTAGACCCAGCATAAACAGTGCTGATTGTACTTTCTTCTGGGTATTTATTCATCTTATAAAATAAAGTGAATGTTCATTTGATGTTCTTCTTAATGAGAGTTGACCTCCATCAAACCCAGTGTAGAGCTTCCTCAAAGACGTAGGGGAACCTGTCAGAGAAAGAGACCACATCTGGTGAAGGCCGCCTGATACTTATCCCTACTAACTGAATTTAGGCCTACTGCCTTGCTCAGAGATTTATCAGTGAACTAAACTCTGTCATGGATCAGAGTGGCTCATCACCTCAATCTGAATCAGGTTAAGACAAAGAAAGACCAATAGACATAGTGCAGAACCCCAGTAGGCACCCCACTGGAAGATCCCACTATTGGACATTTCCCCTATCTCTCAACCCACTACACTATTCTCACCAGGAGAGCTATATCTTACGTCACTCTAGCTAGTTTTAACAAGGCTACTGCTTATATTAATTAGGCCTAAATATACTATCTATAATACCTTATGCAACACCGCATCACTCCTGGATGGCATCTACAACTTGCCATAAAGACATATGTTATTTAATGTTACAAAGGCCAAGCGGGGTTTGGCAGCGATGCGGGTGATGGCGGCAGCAAACTGTGAGCAGCGCCATCTATGTCTTCTGTACGAGGGGCTGGTCATGTCTGTTTTGGAGTATGCAATGGCAATCCTGACTCTCAGCCATAAGCAGATAGAAAGGATGAAAAGGATACAGAATGAAGCTATGCGCATTATTCTTGGATGTACAAGAGATACAGCATGCAGGGCGATGCGCTACCTTCTTGATTTTCCAACCATTGAAGAGAGAATGCAAGTATGCAGGGCACGCGCCTACCTCAGAATTAACGCAAACACACAGCATCCACTGCATAGTGAAATTAGGAAGGTGAAGGGCAGCAGGTTAAAAAGAGGACGGTCGTGGATGGGTCAAGCCGAAGACATTCTTCAACAGGTGTGTTCACTTGAGGACTTAGAACCTGGCGAGGAGTGGGTGCAAGTGCCAACAGACTTCTGCACATCCTTTTCAGTTTGCATCCAACTAGATAGAAAATGCAGACAAGAAAATCCGGCTGCTGTGGAGGCTGAAGTACAAGCGTTGATTTTCGAGAATTCGCTAGACAGTGACGCGGTCATCTACACAGATGGGTCGGTCGTCCGACATGTGAGAAGCTCATGGGCCTTTACAGCTCGGGCCGGAGGGAGAATTGTGAAGGAGGACTCTGGTGCTTTCACTGAAACCACAAGTAGCCTGACCATGGAAGTCATGGCAGTAAGTAAAGCAATAACATGGCTCGAGACACAGACATTCACTAGGGCTTGTTTCCTTAGCGACTCAATGAACATGATCAAGAGGATAGAGGAGGGGTCGATCCGAAGAGAATGGTTGCTGCCTCTGAAGCGGTCTCGGCTGGCAAAGATTAGTTTCATCTTCGTGCCAGGGCATGCGGGAGTACAAGGAAATGAGCGGGCTGACAAGCTCGCAGGTGAGGCTACTGTGGAGGGCGGACGCGCCATGGACCAGGCTGACATTCTGAATGCTCTACGAGAAGTGAGACTTTTGCAAGAACCAAGTGATGACTGTGAATCTACAACAATGGCCAGACTGCGAGAGCAGCAAATTAAAAGAGGGGTGGCCAAACAAGAACACTACGCAGGAAGCCAAAGAAGATTGATAAACCAACACAGAACTGGCGTCGTTAGCCGCTACACGCTGCGGGATTTGCTGAGGAGGGGATCCGAGCACTTATGGACTGAATGGTCCGATGTGCAACGAGGATGATCTGTCGACTAACTAACTAACTAACTAACATGTTATTTAATGTTAATTAAATCGAACACATTAGATGCTCTCCGAATTTCCTAACAGCGGTACAGAAACGCGTCAGCTCAAGTCAACGTTATTGTCTACACTACTGTACACAAGTCTTGTTTTTGTCAAAGAGCCGGGAGTGTTCCAGTGAAGTTCTTTGAAGTCACTACCTCAGATGTTCCAGGGGCAGATTATCCATTTCAGAATAAGTTATCTCCCTTTTATTTAATAAATGCTACAAGAGTAGTTTCCCCTTTTCTCTAAACAGCATCCCCCGTCTCTCTTTGATCCCGCTGGTCGGCAAAATAACCTTGACATATTTTCTGTCTACCCAAGAATTCTCAAGGACGGCGGTGCTGTTTCATTTCCCGACCACTCGTAGTAAACAACTGCAGCTGTGAATCAGACTGTCTATATTATCTGTATCATCTGATTGTTAATCGGCAGTGATTTCACGACATAGGCCCCCTCTTGAGAGAGTAGTCCATCTCACTCTTTTCCACTGCAAGA
Organism: Cepaea hortensis; assembly: GCA_963921405.1. Lineage (NCBI taxonomy): Eukaryota > Metazoa > Mollusca > Gastropoda > Stylommatophora > Helicidae > Cepaea > Cepaea hortensis. The sequence goes on along the minus strand of OY992876.1, from coordinate 132,502,769 downwards.
TCAATCCACATGGTTCATTCCTCTTCTTCAGGAGCTGGTTGTCTTGACAAGAAGTCCGCTCCAGCATTTTCCTTCCCGGGTATATACTCCACTGTGAAATTGTAGGGTTGAAGTAACAACGACCACCGCATTAAACGGGCGTTGAGCTTCTGAGAAGTAGCCAGGAACATCAGGGGTTGATGATCCGACTGGACCCGAAACTGAACTCCATACAAATAGGGCTGGAATTTTTGCACGGCCCATACGAGAGACAAGCATTCTCTCTCGACGGTCGAATAATTCCTCTCAGCCTGGAGAAGTTTCTTGCTTGCGTATGCCACAGGTTTCGAAACCGAAGCATCGTCTTTTCCTTCCTGTAACAAAGCTGCCCCAATCCCAATCCCACTCGCATACGTTCTCAACACAAATGGTTTGGAAAGGTTAGGGAGCTGTAACACAGGTTTGCTGACCAAGGCCTCCTTCAACTGACTATAGGTAGTATCGCATTCTGGTGTCCAAACGATTTTGTCCGGGGATCCCTTTTTCAAGGTTTCCGCCAATGGAGCTCCCATTTCAGTAAAATGTGGGATAAATTATTGGTAAAACCCACATAACGAGAGAAAGGATCTCACATCCTTCTTCGATTTTGGCCTTGGTGCATTTCTGATTTTTTTTCTAGGTTCTTCTGCTCTGGGACAATTTGTCCTTGAGTAATTGTGTGACCCAGAAATTCCAGAGTCTGGTAACCAATCATGCACTTGGCTGGACGAGCTGTAAGCCCTGCTTCATTGAGTCTATTAAAAACTCTCTCCAACGATTGCAAATGGTCATCCAAGCTGTCACTGGAAATCAGAATATCATCCATGAATGATACAATGGACGGATCCTGTTAGGGATCTAGTAAAGTCCTCATCATGCGCGTAAACGCACTAGGTGCGTTGCTGAGTCCAAAGGGCATGACCTTGAATTCGTAATGTCCACTAGGTGTACTGAAGGCCAGCAGTGGTCGAATCTCCGGTTTGACAGGTATCTGATAGATCCACCTTTGAAAAGTACCGAGCCTTATGGAGCCTAGCGAATAACCGAGTTGGATTCGGCAAAGGTTCCACCTGAAATTGTGTATGACTGTTCAGCAGTCGGTAGTCTATACACAACCGGTGTTCTCCACTTGGTTTGTGTAACAAACCTACCCCCACATTGTATGGGGATGGGGATGGCGCAATCACGTCATCCTCCAGCAGTTTCTGTATTTCCTCCTCCAGGGCCTTTTCTTTAGAGAATGGCACTGGGTAAACCTTTTGACGAACAGGCTCTTGGGTGGTCAAAGTCATCTGGAACTCCACCAACCTCGTTCGTCCTGGTTTATCAGTCAGTATCTCCTGATGAGACTCGAGAACCTGGATTATCCTTTCCCTCTCCTGGGAAGTCAGATCAGGTTTCACTTGCACATCCCTATAGGTTTCCTGGTGTACCAAGGGATATTCCTTGCCCTCGTTGATTCCCACTTCAGTCTCCACTGCAACTGCCATTGCCATGAGGTGAGCTGCTTTGTCTCCGGTTCTCTTCTCTTATTTCCGCAGGAGATTGATATAGAAAATCTTCGACTTTCCCCGGATCCGGATCTGATAGTTGGTTCTGGATATCACCCTTTCCACGGGAAATGGTCCTTGCCAACCTATCTCCAGTTTGTTGTTTCCCGTTGGGAGTAGCAACAAAACTTTGTCTTCCACCTCTAGAGATCTGTCTTTAGACCTACGGTTGTAGTAAGCCGCATGTCTTTTTCTGGATTTTTTTCCAGTTTTGATTCGCCAGAGTCCATCCCTTGTGGAGTTTTTCTATCAGTTCCTCCACGTATTTATAGGAAGAGATCATTTCTTCTGACGTCCCCTCTTCAGTCCAACTCCTCAACATGGCTTCCAACGGTCCTTTGATTGGACGACCAAACAGCAAAGTAGCGGGTGGTAGTCCTGTTGAGCCATGAGGAACTTCCAGATATGCAAAGAGTGCTGATGGGATATATTCATCCCACCTATCAGGTTTTTCCTGGGCCAGTTTCCGGAGCATTGTCATCAACGTGCCGTTGAAACGCTCTACTTGTCCATTGGCTTGAGGATGGTAAGGGCTGGTATGTATGTGGTTAGAGTGGAACACCCTAAATACTTCCTCCATGAGTTTTCTACAAAACTGGGACCCATTGTCCGTCAGAATTTGATCAGGAAAGCCTAATCTGGTAAAGGCCTCCATCAGTGCTTCCGCCACTCGTTTCGAGTCAATCGTGGTCAACGGTATGGCTTCACCCCACATTGTACAGCAATCCACCATTGTGAGAATATACATGTTCCTCTTTCTAGTCCTAGGAAGTGGACCCACGATATCGATGGCTATCCTCTCGAAAGGAGAGTTCATGATGGGCATCTCACCCAACATCACCGGTGCTGTCCAGTGTTTCGGTGTCACCCTCTGGCACTCAGGGCATGACTTCACATACCGACGCACATCATCTGTCATTCCCGGCCAATAGTAATGGCAGGAAATTCGCTACATGGTGGCGGCAATACCCATATGCCCACTAAATGAGATGGTATGCCCCATATGAAGAATCTGGGACCGGTGAGCTTTCGGGACCACGAACTGACCGTATAGGTTGTCTCCCCTTCCGGCTCTCCTGTAGAGTATCCTATTCTTCATGTAGTACTGCCCCCGTCCTGGTGGATCAGCACTTCTCTGCAGCTTTTTGTAGCAAGGACGTAGAGTAGCATCCTCACTCTGGGCAGTTCGCAACTCCCCTGGCAGTGGGTTAGTCACATTTGCTTCTGCCTCATCCGTTCTCGTCTGAGAGCGAGTCTGTATTGCTCCCATATGGATTGGCTCCCTGGGCATTCCCAGAAAGACATACCGGCAACCGAGGATTACGGGGAAAATGGGATCGGTCAATACAGCGGCCTTGATTGTGCTGGTGACATACCTTGAACGAATCTCCACGTTAGCAATGGGCAATTTCATGGCAACAGCACTCTTCTGTGCAGGCTGTATCTCCATGGTCTCACCTGTGAATTGTTCTGGGTGTACCAGATCCGCAGAGATCACGGCCTCCCCGTCCAGTCCTGTGTCGTACAAACACTCCACTTGACGACCGTTAACTTCTACCAATTCCACTACAGGTGGTTTTTCCTGGACTGGAATCTCTTCCTCGGCCTCGATCTGTTCGGTGGGCTCCACCTTAGGTTCCATTGGGCACACGACGAAATGAGAGTCTCCTGACTTGCCCCTGCAGTCAATAGCATTGGGCGTATTTGACCTGCAGTGTTTGCTCCATTTCCCTGTCCTAGATTTTCTAGTGTTGGACTTGAGTGAGCTCTCCTGGTGGCGAGCTTCCTTGTCAACATTGGCATTTTCAGTGACAACCTCCTTGGAAGTCACTTGACATGCTGCGAAGTGAGGGCTCTTAGCCTTCGATTTGCAGTCCCTCGTATTGTGAGAGGGTGACTTACAAATTGAACACCACTTCTCCGACCACGGTCGTTTTGGTGTAGAGCTCGAAGTGCTCTTGCTTCCCTCCTTCGTCTTCTCTGAACTATCCTCTGAAGTTTTTACATAAGGTTCCCCATTTTTGGTTCCTGCGTTTTTAGCTTTATTCCTGTCCTGTTTCTCCTGACTTTTCGTGTTGGTGGAAAGGTTTTCCCCTGCCTCCCCATGTACCTCGACGAACCATTCTGCTAATTTTGTCACGAGGTCAATACGTTCCGCTCCTTGTTCTCCCAGGTATGTCCTGAGAGGTTTCGACATTTGCTTCTTCAGCTGGTCGACCACCATGAGCTATTCCAGACTCTCATAGTTATGTGCGAACCCAGCCAAATCCATCCACTTATGGAGATAGGATTTCAGACGCAAACTGTAGGCGGAAAACAACTCCCCCGGTTCTAGTTTCGCTGCTCAAAATTTTTTCCGGTAGGTATGTGACGTAACCTCGAATCGTTTCAGCAGAGCCGTCTTCAACTCGTCATAATTGTTCTCATGTCCTGGTGGCAGGCGGGAATAAACCTCGTAGCCGGTCACGCGTAATCCCTGGGACAGCTTAAGCCACCATTTGTCACGGTCCAGACCCATAGCCACAGACATGGCCTCGAAGCGTTGAAGGTACTGGTCAATCTTCTCCTTGTCCTCGTAGATCGCTAGAGGGAACTTCATAGCATGGTAGCTATGACCACCTACTGGTGTTGAGCCACGGAGAGAGAAACCTCCCACTGCTCCCTCAGTTTCCCCACCAGATTGCCTCTTAAGCTCGAGTTCCCGCATCCGGTACTCGTGCTCCCTTTTCTGAGCTTCTTGCTCGGCTTCCCGTTTCTTAGCAGCTTCCTCAACTTCAAGTTTCTTAGCTGCCTGCTCAGCTTCAATTTCCAGCCTTCTCATGGCTTGCTCTGCTTCCAATTGCCTAGCAGCTTGTTCTAACTCCATCCTTCTCAATTCCAACTCGGCCTTTCGATCTTCCCTTTCTGCTTGACGAAACTCCCTCTCCACCTCCTGTACGTAATCTGTTAGTGCAGAGCCCGACAAACCCATTTCTTCCCCCTTTGCCCTTAGTTCTGCCGTAGTTAGTTTAGGAGTCGTCATTTTTCAGAGAGGTAAGTCAGCAGATAGAGTGTAGATTATCTCCAAGAGAAATATATCGGTAATGAATAATTACAGTTAATCTATATAATTAAGACCACAACACAACACAACACAATCACTCAGTGACAAGAGGAGAATCAGGACCACAGACTTATGCAGACGATAAAGTGTGAACAGGTAAGATATGTGTCTTAACCCCTATCCACATTCACTCTAGTTGGATTCTCTCTCTAACAATATCTGCGTCCTCTAACTAAAGATCCAGTGTCAAGGGACCCCGTTGTCAGGAGATCCCACTGTCAACAGACCCCGTTTACGAGAGATCCCGCTGTCCAAAGATCACATTTACGAGAGATCCCGCTGTCCAAAGATCACGTTTACGAGAGATCCCGCTGTCCACAGATCACGTTTACGAGCCCCCAATAAATGTCGTAGTAATCCTTTATTACTTTAGTGTCGTCCCTGGAGTGACGGGAATCAACACCCACATTTTTATTAACCCAATATTATTGTCCTAGAGAAACCACCAGACTCCGTCCACAAAACTCCGTCAGTCTGCAGACACCTCTTTCTTACTCTCACTCACCCCTAGATCATGCCCCCTCTCACTCTTCCCCAACACAACATACTCTAGCTCTAACAAGTAAATACAAAATAATTTATTAAAGCAGAGAGTATGTGTGTGAGAAGTGTGTGTGTGTAATGTGTAGAATGTATGTCGAATTCTAGTGTGTCTGTAGATTCAGAGCAGCGGATCAGGAGCCAAGTCAGATGATCATCATAGGAAGGGTACGCCACAGCATGATAGCTTAGTACGTGAACACCTCATCCATTGATGCGTCTCTTCTTCCAGACGTTGACTTTCTCCGGGATCCACTGGGTCGACTAGATGCATGATCCTCCGAAAATAGTTATTGTATAACCTTAATCATGGATCTGTCACTCACTGTAAAGACTAAGGTCCCTATAACTCAGATAAGTATGGATATCTGTACCGTGAAATCTGGGTTTCAATGTCACAGGTCTCACATTTGTTCTAATTCATTTTCATAGATTGTCACACACAAACGGTTCTAAAGTACGTCTTCACTGTATTAAATTATTCCATGAGAACGCCATGTTCAATGTTCTTTTCTATTCACTAGTGTTCAGTGGTATGTGGTGAAGAAACGAGTATCACCCAACCTGGGTGAATCCCTATTGTAAATGAATCGTTTATAATGTTTTGCTCAACTTAGCCAGTTTCGTATGGACCCTCTGGATCCTAGACCCAGCATAAACAGTGCTGATTGTACTTTCTTCTGGGTATTTATTCATCTTATAAAATAAAGTGAATGTTCATTTGATGTTCTTATTAATGAGAGTTGACCTCCATCAAACCCAGAGTAGAGCTTCCTCATAGACGTAGGGGAACCTGTCAAAGAAAGAGACCACATCTGGTGAAGGCCGCCTGATACTTATCCCTACTAGCTGAATTTAGGCCTACTGCCTTGCTCAGAGATTTATCAGTGAACTAAACTCTGTCATGGATCAGAGTGGCTCATCACCTCAATCTGAATCAGGTTAAGACAAGGAAAGACCAATAGACATAGTGCAGAACCCAAGTAGGCACCCCACTGGAAGATCCCACTATTGGACATTTCCTCCATCTCCCAACCCACTACACTATTCTCACCAGGAGAGCTAATTCTTACATCACTCTAGCCAGTTTTAACAAGGCTACTGCTTATATTAATTAGGCCTAAATATACTATCTATAATACCTTATGCAACACCGCATCACTCCTGGATGGCATCTACAACTTGCCATAAAGACATATGTTATTTAATGTTAATTAAATCGAACACATTAGATGCTCTCCGAATTTCCTAACAGCGGTACAGAAACGCGTCAGCTCAAGTCAACGTTCTTGTCTACACTACTGTACACAAGTTTTGTTTTTGTCAAAGAGCCGGGAGTGTTCCAGTGAAGTTCTTTAAAGTCACTACCTCAGATGTTCCAGGGGCAGATAATCCATTTCAGAATAAGTTATCTCCCTTTTGTTTATTAAATGCTACAAGAGTAGTTTCCCCTTTTCTCTCAACAACATCCCCCGTCTCTCTTTGATCCCGCTGGTCGGTAAAATAACCTTGACATATTTTCTGTCTACCCAAGAATTCTCAAGGACGGCGGTGCTGTTTCATCTCCCGACCACTCGTAGTAAACAACTGCAGCTGTGAATCAGACTGTCTGTATTATCTGTATCATCTGATTGTTAATCGGCAGTGATTTCACGACACTAGGACACTTCGCAATTCTTTCTTTGTTGTCGGAAGAGACAATTTAAGAGTTCGTGACACGATGTTGTCGTCAGTCGTGACAAAGCCATTACAAATTTTATAACCCAAAAATGAAATTTCTTGGTAGGCAATGTCAACTTTCGATGGTTTGACTGCCAGTCCGTGCTGTCTGATGCGATCAAATGTCTGTTGTAATGTTGTTACATGGTCTGTCATAGTCTTGTATGTATACCGATGTCAGAATAATGTGATGGTGTCTCTTTGTCCTGGATGGTTGGAGAAAATGGTACTGTAGTCTTGTAACAGTTGTCTGCAATTGTCGGTCTCTGTCTGAGTTAGATTAGGATTTATTTTGATGTCATGCAGATTATTTGTCGTGTCAAGTGATGGTGTCGGTATTTCGTCGGTGTCGTCCACGTCTGTGTGGTCCACTATCGTTCTGCTTTCTGCTGTCTCGTCTTGGTCTTCGTCTCTGTTGAAGTATGGTTTTAACATGTTGATGTGAAATATTTTATGTTTGTCTTTCACTGCGATCTCATAGTCTACAGTCGAGATTTGTCTCAGTACTTTAAAGGGTCCTTGCCATGAGTCTGTCAAAAGATGTCTGTCGCTTGGCAAAAGAAGTAGTACGTCTTGTCCAGGTGTCAGTGTTATTGTCCTATTTCCTCTGTTTGCATACTGTCTGTAAATAGCACCAGATTGTGTCAGTGAATCTTTAGCTAATACACAAGATTTCATTATCCTATCACGCAATGATGTTACATGTTCACATGATGATACTGGTTTATGTACAGTTATACTTTCAGTTAACATAGAATGGTACATAGATAATGGGCCGCGTGGTTTGGCTCCATATACAAGTTCAAATGGTGAGAAACCTGTACTGGAATGAGGTAATTCGCGATATGCAAATAGTATGGCAGGTAAATAAGTATTCCAGTCTTCAGGGTGTTCCTGGGTAACTTTGGATAGCATATGCTTGAGATCCCCGTTCATCTTTTCTACAATTCCCGTAGAATGAGGGTGGTATGGGCTATTAAAGCACTGCTTTACCCCTAACATTCTAGTAAAGGCTTGAGTGGCTGCAGCTATGAACTGACTCTCACGATCTGAGAGAATGGTATCAGGAAACCCTACTCTAGAAAAAATATGGAAGAAAACTTCCATTACATCCTTGGCAGTTATGTTTTTAAGTGGATCGCCTCAGGCCATCTGCTACAGAGGTCAATTATCGTTATAATAAACTTATTTCCTCTTGATGTTACATGGTTTAGAGGACCTACAATGTCAACAGAGATCTTTTCGAAAGGTCTTCTTGCTAGATCTGTTATTTGTAGTTCAGCTTGAGGGTGTTTACCCTTTTTAACAAGCTTCTGGCAGATGTCACAAGTTCTGCAATATTGCTTAGTGTCACTGCAGAATTTAGGCCAGTAGAACTGAGTAAGTAATCGAGACCTAGTCTTTGAATAAGCCATATGCCCTGCAAAGGGTATGTCATGTGCTAGATGTAATGCTTGTTTGCGGTGTTCGGTTGGTAACACCGTTTGCTCAGTGGTGTTGGTACCTTTGGTGTAGTACCGTGTAAGGATACCACCTTTGAGAGCAAAATGCCATCTAGCATTCTTTGTTAGTCTTGGCTTTTGGCCTATTAAATTAAAATATTTGTGCAATGATAAATCGGCCTTTTCAGCTGTTATGAAATTCTCCCTCATGGTCTTAGGAGGTACTATGACTGGGCTTAACATTTCCAAAGCCTCAGTTTGGTTAATTTCATCTTGCACTTTTGCAGCAGATCTAGTTACTGCATTTGAAATATCAGCAACATGACAAGGTGATGTTACATTTAAATCAATACAATCATGTGCTGAAGTTAATGAATTGGCAAACATACATTCATTCACAGGTGATAATACATTGTCAACAGTATGTTTAGTTGAAGATGATATTGCATTATCGATAGTACATTCGACAGAAGATGTAATACTGTCATGTGGCATATAATTTACTTCAGGAAAGTACCAACGATTATGTAACAACATGGGTTGGATAATGCTGCGCATTTAACCTTTCCTGTGAGAAATGGGGTGTCAATATATGCCCATGCAAGTGGGTATTTCTCGATGTTACCTGAGAAAGTTCTGCATGTAACATGTTTGCCTGTATAATCTGAAGGTAAAATAAAGTCTCTCTTCAAACCAATAAGAGTACATCCAATGTCCCGTAAAACGGTGGCAGATTTGCCATCAACAAACCCTTGGTGGATGTTAAGTTTGACTTTGGAGTTTATTACCAAATTAGCTTCTTCGTTGGCAATAGGTATTGAGTGGCCGCATGTTAATAAGCCATCCTCATGAAAACGATCACAGATGGTACATTTATTAAGATGAAATACATCAATGGCATGTGCTGCATTAACAGGATGATTTTCTACTGTTTCTTCATCTGAGGAAGAGCTATCAAACAAGGCTGCATTAGCCTTTCTGGTCATTTGTTTACCTTTACAAGCATGACGCCAGTGGCCATATGCCTTGCACAGGAAGCATTTGGTTAGTCGTGTATAGCTCTTTCTCTCCTTATCTTGCTTATCAATATAGTTTTGCAAGTATGTGAGGTACCCTAGGTGTTTTTCGTACATATCGCTTTCATTATGTGGAAGATGGCAATATCTGCATTGGTAATACTTCTCAGCAGGTTGCTTAAAGGGTTTTTGTTTAGTGTAGGGACCTGACTTCGATCTGTCATAGGTAGCGGCTGCTACAAAGTGTGTGTCAGTCAATTCACTAGTAAAACACTGTTTGTTGGCTGTGAAATAAGCCGAAACTTGTTTCTCTATATGTTGCACACTCTCGCACTCACATTCTTGCAGAAATTTAGAAAATGGTGGTGGTAGAGATGAAATAATTTTATCTCTAAGAATTAGATCTTTCAACTTATCAAAGCTGTTTACTTTGGCTGCTGAAAGCCATTTACTAAATACATCCTGTACTACTGAGATGTAGTCAGAGAAATTTTGCGTAGGTTTTGGAGCTAGTTTGCTAAACTGTTCTCTGTAGCCAGCTTCATAAAACAGGAAGTGTGACATAATTTTGGACTTAATATATTGATAATCTTTCCTAAGATCTTTGGGAATGGTCTCTATCACTTTGAGAGGTTCCCCTGAAAGACTTTTCATATATATGATGTTCCATTCAGTCTATGGGATCTGATAATGGTCCATTATTGTTTCAAAGTTCTGGGTGAAGGCTGCAATGCAGTCGCCCGTGGTGAAATTTTTGACGATCCCTTGGTACTTTTTGTACTGATTCTCTTTTTCAAGTTTATCTGACTTTCTAGAATCTTTATCTGCTGATGTTTCAGCTTCCAGCTGTTTAATTTCCAGCTGCAGTTTGAGTTCTTCCCTCTTACTTTGGGCTAAGATCTCAGCTTTTCTTATCTCGGCCTCTTCTTGTTTTAAAGCAGTTTCTGATTTTCTAGACTCAGACTCTAATTCTGCTCTTCTCAGCTCCCTTTCAGCAGCTCTATCTTCACGTTGGACATACTCTGCATACTTTGCCTCACTCCATTTTGTCAACTCATCACCAGTTAACTTTATTTTCAAACAAGATTCGATGAAATCATTCAATGTGGACATGATGAAATATTTCAGATACAATGAATGTGCACAAAATGTTAACTATAAGGTTTTAGTAAATTCAAAAATTTTTACAGTATTTATCAAGTACAGCTTGTGCCTAAACCTACACACAAAAGTATATGCGAAAAAAAAAGATAATACTTAAGTTACTTTGGAGCTCTGGAGTATGATGGAGAACTGTACCAGAGAATGGCCGCCTGAACGTTACTGCCCGGAAAAATTAACTTTACTGCTAACGGTTTCGGGTGACACAAAAACCTGTTGCTTTTTGGAAGAAGAAAATATTAGGACATGTATGTTTATGTGGTGTATGCGTTTTCAACTAAGTTTTGTAGGTTTGTGTGCTGTCAAGTATGTTTGTTAGTCATACTGTAGTCCGTTCAACACATTCAACAACTCACTTTCCATGTTGCTTTCTTTCAAAAACTTTCCGCTTACACACACGTTCAATCCTATGTTACAACTTGTTCAAAGATGGACGATACATTCACATTCGCATCTTTCCTTAAATGGTTCTAAGTTGGACGATGCATCCACGTTCACACCTATGGTTCAAATAATCCAACAAGGACGAGCAACCCACGTTCACACCTGTCAGAGTCTTGCATTCAGCAATAACACAGGCTCGTAATCACCAACAGGTGGGATACAAACACTGTCACAGAATGACTTTACGTGACACGCTACAAATATAATTCAAACACTTTATTCATACTTCTCACGCATCACAACCACTACATGCATCGTACAATTACAATAGCGATGCAATAATACAATCAGAAAACAGGCTTTCTATCTATTCGCGTTCATACACTCAAGTATACGAGCACCATTCATTCCGTCTGTCCGGTCCAACACTCCCAAGCCGTCTTGCCGTTAACCACTGTGAGTCTCGCTAGTCGGGGTTGCGTCCCTGCGTGGACTTCATGTCCCACGCATGCACCGACTGGCCATTGCTGTCACAGAGTGGTTAGTGTCGTTCACAGGTGGACCTGGCCGTAATCGCCAGGCGTCGTTGCGACGACGCGGTAGAACTGGTGGGGAGATTATGACAGAAGGAGGAGGAGGAGGAGGATGAGGAGGAGGAGGAGGAGGGGGAGGAGGAGGAGGAGGGGGAGGAGGAGGAGGGGGAGGGGGAGGGGGGAGGAGGAGGAGGAGAAGAAGAAGAAGAAGAAGAAGAAGAAGAAGAAGAAGAAGAAGAAGAAGAAGAAGAAGAAGAAGAAGAAGAAGAAGAAGAAGAAGAAGAAGAAGAAGAAGAAGAAGAAGAAGAAGAAGAATGGTGTAATGTTTACAGGACAAATATGTGTTTCAGCATTCCCCATTGTTTATGTATACTTTGTATTTTAGACATTGCATTGTGTCTGTTTCCCTCAACCATTGTATATCATTCTTAAAATTTTTTATCTCCTTTTAGGATATCTTTGTTAAGTCTTATGTTATTAACCTAGATGTTTTTCTCTCAAAATAAAAATGAGTAAAATAAATAAATCATAAAAATGTAGAAATCCCCGAGAGACAAGCAACTGTCAGCATGAGAAACAAATTCACCAGTATTGAGCAACATTCACTGTGAGAAAGGAAAAGGAGTACGAATCAAACGATGTAACAGCAATGTAAAAGAAAATTTGGGAAAATATGCATTAGGTAAGAACATAAAGCAAATGTAAGCTGCAGAAAGGTTGAGTTTTCATGGGGAAGAAAACATAAATAAATTGAAAATGCAACAATGCAAAAGACTCACAGAAAGGCATGTATTAACAGACAATTGAAAATAATGCTTGGTTGGGATGTGAAAAGAAAGTGAAATATTCCTAATGTGTTTGTGGTGGAAGGTGGGCGAATATGTGTGCGGGTAGTAAGAGTTTCTCGGGTAGTAAGAGTTTCTATCTGTATGCCGTAGTGAAATGGGGTCGGACATCTTGATTTCTGAGAATTAAATGTCCATTTTGGTAAAGAGAATAGATAATAGCACTGAGTGGACAGTAGATGCATTAAAAGTTGTGGGAGGGGTGGGGTGTGTAAAGGGGAGAAGTAAAGAAGAGAAGGCAGAGACAAATGATGGAGACGGGGAAAGATGTACAAAGGTGCTGTATAGAGGCGGTAAGAGAGAGGATGGGGGAGAGAACTTGAGAATAAGAGGGACGGAAAGAGATAATGAGAATGAGAGAGACTGAGAATTAGAAAGAAAGAGGCAGACAAAATGAGAAACATGGGTAGGGGTGAGGGGGACAGATTGAGAAGCAGGGATTTGTAGGGAGGAACAGGCAGTGAGAATAAGACAGACATGGAGAGGGAGCGTGTGAAAGGAAGAGAGAAAGAGCGTGGAAAAGTGGAAAAGAAACAGACGATGAGAGAGACCTGAAGAAAAAAAAACACAGACAGAGAGAGAATAAGAACGTCAGGAAGAGAAAGGCAGTGATATTAAGAGAGAGAGAGAGAGAGAGAGAGAGAGAGAGAGAGAGAGAGAGAGAGAGAGAGAGAGAGAAGACAGACAGACAGACAGACAGAGAATGAAAAATAAGGGGTGGGGTTAATATGTGAGACAGAATAAGCGGGACAAGGACAGAGAGTGAGAAAGAGAGACAGACAGAGGCAGAGAGAAACAGACAGAAAGACGGATTAAATGGGAGAATATGGCCGTGTCAGAGAGAGACAAAAACAGAGACACACAACAAGAGATAGACCCACAGACACAGCGATTGGGGAGAACGAAACGAGAGAGGAGACAGTGAGAGGCAGAGAGAGAGAGAGAGATAGAGAGAGAGAGAGAGAGAGACAGAGGAGAGAGAGAGAGAGAGATAGAGAGAGAAGAGAGATAGAGAGAGAAGAGAGTCTGTGGCGAAGAGAGAGCAGATATAGAGAAGAATGAGATTAGTTGGCGAAGGGGTAACAAACGCAATTTGTAATCCCGCATAAGCGTTCATAACAGAATTGCGAGCGATTTTACAGTATGGTCGCCTTGCGCTGCTTTTCTGTACAATTATATGGTGCCTTTGCTCTGCTTTTGTACAATTATATGGGTGTCGCTTGTTCAGAAAGCAATGGCAAGCTACTGAGCGTAAACTTCCAAAAAATGAGCGGGCTGACAAGCTCACAGGTGAGGCTACAGTGGAGGGCGGACGCGCCATGGACCAGGCTGACATTCTGAATGCTCTACGAGAAGTAAGACTTTTGCAAGAACCAAGTGATGACTGTGAATCTACTACAATGGCCAGACGGCTAGAGCAGCAAATTAAAAGAGGGGTGGCCAAACAAGAACACTACTCAGGAAGCCAAAGAAGATTGATAAACCAACACAGAACTGGCGTCGTTAGCCGCTACACGCTGCGGGATTTGCTGAGGAGGGGATCCGAGCACTTATGGACTGAATGGTTCGATGTGCAAAGAGGATGGTCTGTCGACTAACTAACTAACTAATTACGAACGACCAAAATATGGTGACGTTAACTGCCACGCCCTGGGAAGGATAGACAACTAACTTTCGAACAATTGCATCGTCTGTAATTTAATGAAGATAAAGACTAAATGGGTAGGATGTTCACGTCACATGTATACACATGCCTTCGCAATCCTAAACAGACAGATAGACATAGACGGGCAATCTGTCGGTCAGACGAACAGAAGGGTGTTTTGACAGTTGAACTGCGCGAAAGATACATGATGGCAGACAGAAGAACAGACGGGCAAAGAGACAGATGAGCTACCAGATAGAGAGACAGAATGGCAGTCAAACAGGCAGATGGAATGGCAGTTGCAGTCAAACAGGCAGATGGAATGGCAGTTGAAGTCAAACAGGCAGATGGAATGGCAGTTGCAGTCAACCAGGCAGATGGAATGGCAGTTGCAGTCAAACAGGCAGATGGAATGGCAGTTGCAGTCAAACAGGCAGATGGAATGGCAGTTGCAGTCAAACAGGCAGATGGAATGGCAGTTGCAGTCAAATAGGCAGATGGAATGGCAGTTATGCAGACAGACAGAGAGACAGACAGACAAAAGCGTGCGAGTCTCCGATGTAATTATTATGAATGCGAACTTTCCTGACTTGACACAAATTAAATTACTAACGAAGTCACGAACAAACTTGAACTTGAGCCCGAGCGTGCATGCTTAAAACAACGAGGTCTTGTAGCGAGGGCTGATCAGCTGTAAAGTCTGAATTTAATTGTCACAACAGATATGTGCGAAACAATTAACAATTATGAATTATGTAATGCTTTGTTTCTTTCCGTGTCAAGAAATGTGTGAATGTGTGAGCTTTTGAAGTTTATTTATGCAGAAAGCTTACACAACTGCATTAAATGGAAAGAAAGACAGACAGAATGGCAGTCAGACAGATAGACAGACTTGCAGTCAGACAGACAGACATATAACTATAACTAGATGTACAGATACAGAAAATTAGATGTACACACACACACACACACATACACACGTATATATATATATATATATATATATATATATATATATTATATATATATATATATATATATATATATATATATATAATACGATGTATGTATTTCCGTCCGTTCTTTATACGTTCGCGAACGGTCCATCCGATTGAGATGAAATTTTCTACACGTTTTCCTTTCATTCCTGTGCAACTTTCTGTCATAGTTATTTAGTTGTTTTTTTGTGTGGCTACTTTCTTACTAAAATTTAATATTTCATTTTTCATTATAATTTCTATATAGCAAAGGGACTTAACTCTATAAAAGTTAGTTCAAGGGGCATAACATTTAATAACATTTCTATATAGTTTATAGTCATATTGTTGCATCGTTTTCAAAGATTTATAAACTCTTTGTCTATAGTTATTTACAGGCATATGAGTTATAATAAATAATGATATAATCTTTAAGGCATTTTCAAAGTTTTCATAAAAATAATGCATAATGCATAACATTGTAACTCATCTTTTTATGCTTAAAGAGTTTATCTACAGTCATGTAGGTGATTAAAAACTGTTTTCATTAAAAATAATGGATGGTGTGTGGAAGGACATTCTTTTAAGTTACTGTGTGAATTTAATGAGACGCTCCCCGCCAGGAGCTGGGCGAAGCCACGCCGGGTCAGATAGATAGACAGACAGACAGAAAGACAGATAGTCGGGAACGGGAGCTTATATGACTACTTATATGAATTAAATGAGATGCTCTCCACCAGGGACTGGGTGAAGCCGGGCCGGCTCACACAGACAGACAGACAGACAGACAGACAGACAGACAGACAGACAGTCGGGAACGGGAGCTTATATGACTACGTATATGAATTAAATGAGATGCTCCCCACCAGGGACTGTGTGAAGCCGGGCCGGGTCAGACAGACAGACAGATAGACAGACAGACAGATAGTCGGGAACGGGAGCTTATATGACTACGTATATGAATTAAATGAGATGCTCCCCACCAGGGACTGAGTGAAGCCGGGCCGGGTCAGACAGACAGACAGACAGACAGACAGACAGGCAGGCAGACAGACAGACAGACAGACAGACAGACAGATAGTCGGGAAAGGGAGCTTATATGACTACTTATATGAATTAAATGAGATGCTCCCCACCAGGGACTGGGTGAAGCCGGGCCGGGTCAGCCAGACAGATAGACAGACAAACAAGCAGACAGACAGACATACTGATAGATAGATAGATCCCCTCCAGGGGCTGGGCGAAGCCGGGTCGGGTCAGCTAGTATATATATATATATATATATATATATATATATATATATATATATATATATATATATATATATATATATATATATATATATATATAGATGGACGAGAGGGTGCACAGACAGACTGACATAATGCAGACAGGCAGGCAGATAAAAGGCCAGATAGAATGGCAGACAGGCGGGCAGACCGAAAGACATGCATATAATTAGATGCATAGATATAAAACTTAGATGGACGAGCGGGACAGACGAAATGACATATAGGTCGGCAGCCAGGCATAACAGACATCAGACAGACGAAGACAAAGAGAAACAAACAGTCACGTGGACATGTCCCTACCTTTCTGTTTGCATGTCAGCCAGCCTTCAAGACAGTGTGTGTGTGTGTGTGTGCGAGAGAGAGAGAGAGAGAGAGAGAGAGAGAGAGAGAGAGAGAGAAGTGTGTGCCAGTGAGTGTGTGAGTGAGTATACGTGTGAGAGAATGTGTGTCTGTGTGTGAGTGTGTATGTGAGTGAGTGTGTGTGTGAGTGTGTGTGTTAGTGAGTGTGTGTGTGTGTGAGTGAGTGTGTGAGTGAGTGAGTGTATGTGTGTGAGTTAATGTGTGAGTGAGTGTGTGTGTGAGTGAGTGTGTGTGTGAGTGAGTGTGTGTGTGAGTGTGTGTGTGAGTGTGTGACTGAGTGTGAGTGAGTGTGAGCGTGTGTGTGTGTGTGTGTGTGAGTGTGTGTGTGTGTCTCCATGGCAGTGGGGTTTAATGTCCTTGCGTTTAAACTTCCGGTGCGATGGCGGCGGGGTTGCGGGTTCATCCTCTACACCATTGTCAGTTGAACTTCAGCACTGATTTCTCGTTCATAAAGCAATGGCAAACTACTGAAGGTTAAATAATTAAATTGTCTAGACAAATCAACCTGGGGTGGGGTTGGTCACGACGTCCTGCAAAAAAACATGCACCATTTTATGTTATTTTATGTGTGTGTGCGAGTGTTTGTGCGTATGTGTGTTTGTGCGTGTGTGTGCGTATGCGTGCGATTACGCATGAGTGGGTGCGTATTCTTGTATCTGAGATTGGTACCTTGTGTCACCCGAAAAAAAAATATACCGCTAACAGCATCTCTAATTTCTATTTTTCAGATTCTAAGTCGCCTCGTTTTGGTTTAGCTTCATGTTTCCAGTCTCGACATTCCTCCAATGCCAAGGACACGAGTATCGTCTGCTTCTTCCTGGTGTCGCCAAGAATTTATCAGCTCTCAACTCCGGCTTAATACGACCTGATTTGCAAGCTCGCAAATTCAAAGAACCTATATATATATATATGATTTAATAATTCACAAGTTGTGTGATGTTATGTTATCAAAAACGTTATGTTCTGTCATGTACTGTTTCTCTTAAGACTAACGTGTCGTGTTTGTGTATCAGAGACAGTGTAGGGATTGTTAGATGTGTAAAATAAAAGACGTCAATAGGGAATATTACATGCATAATTCTTACATAGGAAAGGAGCCGAGCCAGCGCAGCGGTTAGAACCCTTACGGCCCGATGGCATGTATTTCAACCTCCTTGCAATCGGGGATTTTTTAAAATTTACTAAGTTATTTCTAGCCTAAAGGTGGTACTAGAGAGTGTTCAGGAAAATAAATGCGCCTAGTATGATATCGACCTCTTAAAACGTTGCTGGCGTAAAATTAATCATATCACATATCAAGTGCCGAATGATCTATGAAAAGATGGGGTTTGCACCATATACCCAATAAGCCTCAATGCTTGAAAAATGGCTTCTACTTTGTGTGTATGTGTTTGTGTGTGTGAGGGAGAGAGAGAGAGAGAGAGAGAGAGAGAGAGAGAGAGAGAGAGAGAGAGAGAGAGAGAGAGAGAGAGAGAGAAATGGGAGGGGGAGGACAAATAGCATATTACTATAACCTTCTTTTTGTAAGGGTCTGCCACCATGAACCGTTAGGGATTAAGAAACGTTCATTTGGGACTGGCTCCGGCCGCATACGGTTAAAGAGTTAACTAACCCGTCACACTGTTTGTTATTCGAGTGATATATTTTGTGTCTGTTCATGTGTAGTACGACTCTCCACTGTTCACATGGAGTATTTGATCGTTTCTTGTTGCTTGTACGTAAAATGTGGCTAGACTATCCATTGTGACGTGGAAGTACACTTGTCTCTTGCACTTATCTGACTTACCTCAGCTGGTGTTGTGTATTTCATTGTTCAAACTGTGATCCAGTGATGGATTTGCGGTTATGGAAAATATTTTACTAACCTCAACTTAAAGCAACCAGTGTCTTTTACTTAGGGTAAGTGAACACCGGTTCACAATCCCGACAGATTGGGTTCGAAATCAACCTTGCGTTGATTTTCACTATGGTATAAGCGTAAGTTGTTTCAGAGAACAATGGGTAAATTATTGTTTGTAAAATTACCTAGAAAACTACAAACGGTTAAAAATTATGGGGTTGATTAAGACGTCCTGTAAGGGATATGCAACTAATTAATAATTTGCAGAATATTTTAAAAGCTAATTCTGACGTACGAAATAAACTCAAGCATTTACTGGCATTCAAAGAAGAGATATTAGGTAAGAGGGGAACAGAGGACGTACAATGACAACGGAAGCATTGAAGGGTATCGGCAAACTGGGGTATCAACGTATCTCCTCTAAAGGGCATCGGTGCCTCACTGGAGGACCCGTATACTTCAACGCCTGAACTACGAGGGCGATTCACATGAAAACTTTAAAAGTGTGATAGAAATGACAATAACCATGCCATTGTCTTGTAACCTGTCAATATTGTTGATAAGAACGTCAAGAGAGCTCACCACGTGACATTTCGGTATAGACGAATACGGTGACGTCATAAGGACAGTTTAAAGATGGCCACCCCACTTTTGACATACACCAAAGGGGAGCAGCGTTATATTATCCTTTTTTGATCAGTGAAGGGGTGAAACCTACAGAAATTCATCACAGAATGAAGGTCTAGTATGGTAATGCATGTCTGTCAGTCCAGCAAGTGTATTAGTGGGGTAGGAAGTCTAAAAACGGCGTGACTTCTGTGACACACTACTCACGGCCGGGTCAGGCACACCGAGTAGTGACCAAGATAATTTTGTTATACAGGAATCCTAGCAAATTATCGGCCCTGGAGGCCATGCATTGAAGCAGTGGTGACTACATCGAAAAAAAGGTACATGGTCAGAATATATTCACACACAAACACACACACACACACACACACACACACACACACACACACACACACACACACACACACACACACACACACACACATATTAAAACATTTCAGGTTTTCATTTGAAGCCCTCTAGTATAAATGATAAAGATTCGAGATCGAAAGGCTGGCTTGTACCTGCGGATTTACTGTGAAATGACTAGCCATATTTTAGAATGCATAGGTTATAAGTAAAAGTTGTAGCAACACACAGCGCTTTGCTTACTACGCATTGCCAAAAGTTGATTGCACATTCTGCAGTTCCTGGGTTAGAATGCGTTATGTAATTGTGTATTTGTTATCATAAAACACACTTTATATTGTTTCACGTGTTGTATTTAGCTTTTTTTTTCCAACCAACAATCTATTCATATTCCAAGTTCTAACATCTATACTGTTCTTGTTCTTTGATTTCATTATTCCTGTAACTGATTCTATATCCTTGCTTATTTATGTTAGCTGTTTGCTTTCTATGTCTTTTTGTATGCTACCTATTTTATTGTACAATTCGTCTGCTTGTATGACGTTTTAAAACAGGAGTATAATTTTTAAATTATGCTTAGTGGTTTGTATTAGAGTAACGGTTTTTGTCTTTCTGTTTGACTCCTCCTATTTCGGTCACATGATTCTTTAATAGTTTTACATCTTTTTCTTTTTTCCTTGACCTCCCACTAATCATAGGCTCACAAGCAACTCGCGTCAAGCCGTCCTTGTCGCTGCCTGCAGCTCCGTTCATGTTATCTCAGTCTTTAATTCTATTCTATTCGTTGTTTTTTTTTTCAGGTCTATCGCTATTTCGTTGGCCCATGGGTTCCAGACAAAGGACAGTCTAGTCATACTATCCTCAGGTTTCCTCAATGTGTGTTCTATCCAGGCTGGCGTCTTTGCCTCAACTCTTGATTTACATGAATTTGTTTAGTAGACTACACGAGCTCCACATAGACATAGGAGATTCCGCCTTGCCATGCTAGTCCATCCCACTATTCTCCACAGACACCGATTAACGACTGTTCTGAGTTTATTAGTAATTACTATACTTGTTCTACATGTTTCTAGTTGCTATTAAGCTAAGGTAACGTCTCCAGTTGCTATTACGTTAAGGTAATGAAATAAGTTGAACTGCAGAAAGCTGTAAAAATACAATTGCTCTGAATTCTGGCAATGCGTTTCTCTTTATTTCATAGACTTCTAAGCACAGGGAATGCCGTCGGCCAGATTATCATGTGTTCTAGTGCCAACTGGGTATTGGGTATATGGTGCTATCGCCACAATGTGTATCGACCACTGGACACTCCCTATGTGATATGGTCAGTATCATACCAGCCGTTTCCACATCCCCCGACATGTTTTGGTACCCATTTGTTTGTTGTCTGGGGCGAACTGGAAGCCCACGTCAATTTTAAACATCATCCACGAGGCGAATTCCAAGCCATGAACATGAACATGAAGCGGCAAGCTTCTAACAACTCCGCCACCGAGGATCACCAGGTGTCACTGAATGAGGGACTATTACTCTTAGGACAATGATTAACACTGACACATACATCAAAGAGGTGTGTCATGGAGGTGTGTCATGGAGGTGTCAAATGTGCCCTCATACCGACTGGTGCCTTGCCGACTTGATAGACGGAAATGGAGTTATACCTCTCTATAGCACAAAGCTTGGACTGAATTGTAGAGACCATGTGTTGTCCACAAACCATGATCCCTCTCTCGGCCTGCCTAGTTTACTCCAGATGAAAGCTAACACCAATATGTCTGGAATAAGACAAGCTGCAGAAGCTGCCGGATCAGCAAAGCAATGCTCTAACTGTCCGCCTATCGTAGCTTCCATCCTAAACCAGCCTCCTACTAAGGCTTACGGCCTGGTCTGCCATTACATTTAGTTTTTGGGTTGCATTTCCCAAAGGTAACTGCTTGTACCCTCCCAATTACTCTCCTCCGCTCGAAGCCGTTGGCACTGCGTGGGTTGGTGAGCGCTACCCGACATTCGGCGCTAACAGAAAGCAGGTAGTGCCGTCTAAGGTTATACGGTACCTCGGTCATCATATAAGCCATGCTATAATGAGAATGATGTTTCCGAAACTGAAATAATTTGGACATAGTAAGAATCAGTTACTTGAATAGAACAGAAATGTGAGGCATGGCTCGTGGAAGAAGCGGCAAGGGTCGACCAGCAAGATGATGGTCACATGACACTGAAGATAGCATGGGCGTGAGAATGAGGTGGGGGGGGGGGGTCGACTAGCATGATGATGGTCACATGACACTGAAGATAGCATGGGCGTGAGAATGAGGCAGGGGAAGTGGCGGGTGTCGACCAGCACAATGATGGTCACAGGACACTGAAGATAGCATGGGCGTGAGAATGAGGAGGCAAGTGGGGGGGGGGGGGGGGTTTCAACCAGCACGATGATGGTCACATGACACTGAAGATAGCATGGTCGTGAGAATGAGGCAGGAGAAGTGGCGGGGGTCGACCAGCACGATGATGGTCACATGACACTGAAGATAGCATGGGCGTGAGAATGAGGTGGGGGGGGGGTCGACTAGCATGATGATGGTCACATGACACTGAAGATAGCATGGGCGTGAGAATGAGGCAGGGGAAGTGGCGGGTGTCGACCAGCACAATGATGGTCACAGGACACTGAAGATAGCATGGGCGTGAGAATGAGGAGGCAAGTGGGGGGGGGGGGGGGGTTTCAACCAGCACGATGATGGTCACATGACACTGAAGATAGCATGGTCGTGAGAATGAGGCAGGGGAAGTTCCGGGTGTCGACCAGCACGATGATGGTCACATGACACTGAAGATAGCATGGGCGTGAGAATGAGGCGGGGGAAGTGGCGGGTGTCGACCAGCACAATGATGGTCACAGGACACTGAAGATAGCATGGGCGTGAGAATGAGGCAAGTGGGGGGGGGGGGGGTTCAACCAGCACGATGATGGTCACATGACACTGAAGATAGCATGGGCGTGAGAATGAGGCAGGGGGGGGGGCGGCGGGTGTCGACCAGCACGATGATGGTCACGGGACACTGAAGATAGCATGGGCGTGAGAATGAGGCAAGTGGGGGGGGGGGGGTGGGGGGGTCGACCAGCACGATGATGGTCACGGGACACTGATGATAGCATGGGCGTGAGAATGAGGCAGGGGAAGTGGCAGTTGATCTGGAGTCTTTTCGGCGGGTCGTGGTGAAATCGACGATTCGCAATGGACTTGCTGCATGGTGATGATAACCCCGATGGTTTAATGAGATGGAGTGACCAACAACTGATTTTCAATTTCTAAAGAAGAATAATCTTGGAATCTGAAAGAACAAATTAGAAAGAGCTTGTAAATAACGGAGATGTGGTTCGTGAGAGAAATAATGTGAATTCCTTGGACTGCAGCGTAACTTACAACGATTGCCGATCAAGGTTGCCAGTTGTAACTACGCTTTCAAGTTTATTTTCACTTATAGTGTGGCCAAACAATTTTGCCTTGTTTATTTTATGTAATACATTACGCAAAATGAAGACTGTAAATAACATGTACACTCAATGGTGGAATAGGAAACAATGTAGACGAGAGAATTACATGCGCGCAAGCTAGGGTCGCTGGTGTAATGATTAATACTGATGGATTAGGAATGTAAATGAACAAACTAGGAAATGATTTGAAGCAACAGAGATGTGGTTCCTGAGGCGAATGCTGCGAATTTCTTAGACTGCCAAAGTAACTAACAACGACTGCCTGAAAGAGGCTAATGAAACTATAACACTATACAACAATAAGAAAGAGGCAAAGAACATGTTTTGGTCATGTGATGAGAAGGGAGGCATGGAGAATATCGTGACAACTGGCAAGATCGAGTGGAAGAGAAGAAGAGGCAGACAAAAAGAAATGACGCTGAATGGATTGAGACGGTGGCATGGGGAATATCAACAGTGGATTTGATCCAGAAAACCAGAGACCGAGATCTGTGGAGAGTCATGAACGCCTACGCCAAATGGCATGGCACTTGATGATGATGAAGGAAGGGAACTGGTTATCTCACTTCCTTTTCTGTGGCCTAATATGCCACTGCTGAAATCTTATTTAAAACCTGCTTTTCTGATTGGCAATGAATTACGGAACGTAAATGAACAAATTGGGAAGCACTTTGGAGCAATGGAAATGTGATGCCTGAGACGAATATTGCGAATTACTTGGACTGCCAGAGTAACTAACAACGATTGCCTAAAGCGGATAATGAAACTAGAACATTATATACACCTATAAAAAAGAGACAAACAGCTTGCTTTGGTCACGCGATGAGAAGAGAGGTATTGGAGTACAAAGTGACAACTGGAAAGATCACTTGTGAAAGACCAAAAGAAGAGGCACAACCACAAGAAATGATACTGGATGGACTGAAACGGTGGTGGGATGGAATATTGTCAGCAAAGTTGATCCAGAACACCAATGATAGAGATCTGTGGAGAGACATGAAGGTCTACGCCAGTTAGCTGGGCATGTGGTGAGGATTAATATATCACTAGCCGAAATCAAACTCCGCTGTCACATTTTCTGCGATGGAATTCATCATCATAAGCCATGCTGATAAGCGTGGGCGATCATGATGCTTCATTTCACACGTTTATACAAGCAAGACTATGTTCGTTTTTCTCAACATGACATCTAGCCAAGCCCTGGAAGTTAACCGTCAAGATATGAATATATTTACACTTGCTTCGATTTCAATTCTGTCTTAAAACAGTGTACCCATCATATAATGACTCATAATTACAAATCTAAAACAAAAACGCCAAACCACTTTAGGACCCCTATACTCGCCGTTGAGTACTACAAGTAACCAAAGTTATTCAGAGGTATACCTTTATTTAATTCACAACAAAGACTAGCAAGGTGGCCAGAATACATTCAAGAATTACTCAACCCTGCACATCATATCCATCCATCCATCCATCTTGTACCATGCCGATAGGCGTGGGCGGTCATTTTCGCCATCTCACTTGATCACCAGAGTCGTGGATCAGCTCCGTGTTTCTGTCTTGACCATGCCACGTGGCCAAACCATCCAGATATTTACTTCTTGGTCTTCCTCTTGGTCTCTTCCCTTCGATCTTGCCAGTTGTCATCAAGTTCTCCAATTCATGTCTTTTCATAACATGCCCAACAAAATTTGTGACCGCCTACGTCTAATGTCTCTAGTCAGTTTACGATCTTCATTTATTTCTTGAAGGACTTGTTCGTTGGTTTTTCTGTCTGTCCATGGTATTCTTTGCATTTTCCTCAGAAACCACATTTCCACAACCATCAGATGTTTTTCAGCTTGTCTGCTCATTGTCCATGCTTCACATCCATACAAAAGTACAGGTTCTATGTAGCACTTCAACACGCTTTTTCTCGTTTCAATTGTTATCATTTTATTGGTCAGTATGTTTTTCATCTTGCTAAAGGCTACCTTCGCCATGGCGATTCTTGTTCTAATCTCTTCAAGGCATCTCCCACCTGATGTTATGATTGTTCCGAGATAACTGTACCGATTCACTTGTATAATAATATGCCCATTTACTTGTATATTACATTGTGGTATTTCCTTCTTCCCAATGACGACCATAATCTGTCTCTTCTTGCAATTCTAACCCTAGTTCTTCACCGTGTACAACAAAAGCATCTACTAAATGTTGCAGATCCTGTTCATTGTCTGCAATCAAGACTGTATCATCCGCATTTCTAATGTCATTGATGTATCATCCCCGAATGATGATTCCTTCCATATCTTACGAATGCCTTCGAGAACAGTGATATTGGAATAGACATCAACTACCGCATGGATGGAAAGCTGTTCAATCTCAGAAGGCTGAAAGCTAAAACCAAAACTAACAGTGACACCGTCAGAGAGCTCCTGTTTGCTGATGATTGCGCTCTATAGCCAACTCAGAGGCAGACATGTAACACAATGTTTCAGCTTTCTCATACGCCTATGCCAACTTTGGGCTCAATATCAACTTGGAGAAGTCTGTAGTTATGTACCAGCCAGCTCCTGGAAATAATCACACCGTGCCGAATATCAAGGTGAACGGTCATAGACTAAGTGTTGTGGACAAATTCACCTATCTTGGCAGTACCGTGTCACAAACTGCCACAATTGATGACGAAGTGAATGCAAGAATCTCCAAGGCCAGTGCGGCCTTTGGCAGACTGTACAAGAATGTATGGGACAGAAATGGAATAAGCCTGCAAACAAAGCTGAAAGTCTATAAGGCAGTTGTATTATCCACACTGCTATATGCTTGTGAAACCTGGACTGTTTACCAGCGACATGCTAGGAAATTAAACCACTTCCACACAGTCTGCCATAGGAAGCTATTGAAGATTAAATGGCAAGACAAGATCCCAGACACTGAAGTTCTAGAAAGAGCATCCATATCCAGTATCCACACTCTACTAATGAAACATCAGATTCGCTGGGCTGACCACTTAACTCGTATGCCACATCACAGGTTCCCTAAACACATATTTTACGGCTAGTTGCGTTGTGGTAAACGCTCCCAAGGCGGCCAGAGGAAACGCTTTAAAGACACTCTGAAAGTCTCACTGAAAGCTTTTGGAATTCATCCTCACACCTGGGAGACTGCTGCTAAAGAACGTAATTCATGGCGTACATCGTTACATGAGGGTGCAGTCACTTGTGAAGCAACCAGGACCAGGGGCGTCACTAGGGGGGTGCGTGGGGTGCGGGCCGCACCGGGTGACACCATCAAGGGGTGACACCAAAATAAAAGAATTGCAAATTTGACAAAGCAGACATAGCAAAATAACAAAAATTTAACTTTGTCCAAGTTTGTCGAAGTTCTTTATTTATGTTTTACCTGAAGTATTGAAGTTATATTGTTCAATATGTTTTCTTTCTTATGTCCTTATTAACTTTTTGACTTATTTTACAAACATTACTATATGCGATTATATATGGTACAGGAACACTCGGAAGAAGACCATGGTGAAAGTCTAGAGGGGTGACACCAAGAGTTTACCGCACTGGGTGACACCAACCCCAGTGACGCCACAGGACTGCAAGAGCTGTGAAGAAAAGGCTGGACAGAAAAACCACTGCAGGAGATCCTCCTCCTGGAACGTCAAGCATTCGTTGCCCGCATTGTCAAAGAACATTTCGCGCCAAAATAGGCCTTATCAGCCATCTTAGAACTCACGGCGGCTCCATACTTTCAACCCCACTAGATGAAATGAATGGTCATCGACATTCTTGATGGACAAACAACAACATTTCTGAAAATATTTTTACTGTACAGGGAGAAAAGATCTGGAGACATTACACATTCCTGTGTCACACCTCTCTTAATAGGCTGATATTAACCTACTTCATTATCAATTCTTATGGCAGCTTGTTGTTTCCAATATATGTTTTTTACAAGTCTAAGATCTTTTTCATAAATTTGTAGATCTTCAAGCATCCTTAGCATGTCAACATGTCTCACTTTGCTTTGTTTAATATACCCTTTCATGTGGCTATAAGATTTATAAGTGTTAGGTGATCATTTGATGAGAGATTCTCCTGTTGTTGAATTATTGGAAAATCTGTGCTGTGCACATCATATAGAAAACCAAAATTGTGTGCCTAAAAGTTGAACACCAAGAGAAGTGATGCTGGATGGATTGAGACGGTGGCATGGAGGAATATCAGCAGCAGAGTTGATACAGAGAACCAAAGACCGAGATCTATGGAGAGCCATGAACGCCTACGCCAGCCGGCACGGCACTTGATGATGATGATGATGAAAAGTTGAACAACAAGTACGAAACCTCACGCCAGCAGAAGTAAAATCAGTTATACAGAAAAGTCCTTAACACAAATCACGGGGTCCAGACAGAATAACCAGAAAAGCAATTCCGGCTTGTGGAGTTAAATGGCTAACAAGACTTCTTTTTTTTTAATATAGCGTGGGAATAAAGATTGGCAAAAAGTAGTAATAGTATCAATATGGAAAAAGAAAGGTAATACGGGGGAGTTCGAAACATATCACTCTTGAGTCACATAGGGAAAATGTACGCAAAACTATTGGAACAAACAGCTACACCCATAGTCGAACAATAAGCCGAAGAAAAATTTCGTTTTAGGAAAGGTAAACATTGCACTGATGCACTATTCATACTAAGACAAGTGTGTGTGTGCGTGTGTGTGTGTGTGTGTGTGTGCGTGCGTGCGTGCGTGTGTGTGCGTGCGTGCGTGTGTGTGTGTGTGTGCGTGCGTGCGTGTGTGTGTGTGTGTGTTGAAACCATGGAATACAGTGACCAGCAGAATGTAGCGTTTATAGATCAAGAAAAGGCTTTCGACAGAGTAGATAAATACACATTTTTGACCATTCCTGAAGACAACGGGATACAAGGAAAGTTGCTAGAACACATCATGACCGGGTTACGACTAGAGCCAAAGTGCAATAATAACACACAAAGACATCTCAGATATGTTCAAAGTCAATACAGGAGTAAGACAAGGAAGTGTGCTCTCTCCCCTGCTATTTAATAGCTATATGGACAGAATATCCAAAGAAGCAAGGTACTACGGCTCCTAAATTATGTTATGTTATGCTGTGCTGTGCTGTGCTGTTTGTGTTGTGTTGTGTTGTGTTGTGTTGTGTTGTGCTGTACTGTGCTATGCTATGCTGTGCTATGCTACGCTCTGCTTTGCTTTGCTATGTTTTATGTTATGTTATGTTTTATAGTTAGTTAGTTAGTCGACAGATCATCCTCGCTGCACATCGAACCATTCAGTCCATAAGTGCTCGGATCCCCTCCTCAGCAAATCCCGCAGCGTGTAGCGGCTAACGACGCCAGTTCTGTGTTGGTTTATCAATCTTCTTTGGCTTCCTGCGTAATGTTCTTGTTTGGCCACACCTCTTTTAATTTGATGCTCTAGCAGTCTGGCCATTGTTGTAGATTCACAGTCATCACTTGGTTCTCGCAAAAGTCTCACATCACGTAGAGCATTCAGAATGTCAGCCTGGTCCATGGCGCGTCCGCCCTCCACAGTAGCCTCACCTGCGAGCTTGTCAGCCCGCTCATTTCCTTGTACTCCCGCATGCCCTGGCACGAAGATGAAACTAATCTTTGCCAGCCGAGACCGCTTCAGAGGCAGCAACCATTCTCTTCGGATCGACCCCTCCTCTATCCTCTTGATCATGTTCATTGAGTCGCTAAGGAAACAAGCCCTGGTGAATGTCTGTGTCTCGAGCCATGTTATTGCTTTACTTACTGCCATGACTTCCATGGTCAGGCTACTTGTGGTTTCAGTGAAAGCACCAGAGTCCTCCTTCACAATTCTCCCTCCGGCCCGAGCTGTAAAGGCCCATGAACTTCTCACATGTCGGACAACCGACCCATCTGTGTAGATGACCGCGTCACCGTCTAGCGTATTCTCGAAAATCAACGCTTGTACTTCAGCCTCAACAGCAGCCGGATTTTCTTGTCTGCATTTTCTATCTAGTTGGATGCAAACTGAAAAGGATGTGCAGAAGTCTGTTGGCACTTGCACCCACTCCTCGCCAGGTTCTAAGTCCTCAAGTGAACACACCTGTTGAAGAATGTCTTCGGCTTGACCCATCCACGACCGTCCTCTTTTTAACCTGCTGCCCTTCACCTTCCTAATTTCACTATGCAGTGGATGTTGTGTGTTTGCGTTAATTCTGAGGTAGGCGCGTGCCCTGCAAACTTGTATTCTCTCTTCAATGGTTGGAAAATCAAGAAGGTAGCGCATCGCCCTGCATGCTGTATCTCTTGTACATCCAAGAATAATGCGCATAGCTTCATTCTGTATCCTTTCCATCCTTTCTATCTGCTTATGGCTGAGAGTCAAGATTGCCATTGCATACTCCAAAACAGACATGACCAGCCCCTCGTATAGAAGACATAGATGGCGCTGCTCACAGTTTGCTGCCGCCATCACCCGCATCGCTGCCAAACCCCGCTTGGCCTTTGTTATCACCTGGTCTATGTGCACATTATAAGCAAGGCTTCGATCAAACCTTATCCCCAGGTAATTCATTGCCTGCGTTCTTTCCACCGTCTCTGAACACAGCATTACAGTTGGTGTTGGATTGTTGACAATATGATTATTCAACGAGAACCAAGTCACTGTTGCCTTTGTTGGGTTGACCATTGCCCCAGCTTCATCACACCAAGTACTTATGCGATTGAGTTCGGTTTGTAGTTCCCCAGCAACCTCCTCTCTATCCTTACCCTGACGATACACTAAAACATCATCGGCATATGACAATGTCCTGCCAGGTCCAGTGATCTGCTCACTGGTGATTCTCACTGTGTAGGCGTTGAACAGTACCGGAGATAATGGTGATCCCTGTGGTAGGCCAGGATATATTGTTGTTGGTTCCGAAGTCCAACTGCCACATCTAAAAACTACTTTCCGTTGGAAGAGGGCTGCAGCGATCCAACTAAGGAGGAATGGACTTACGTTTAGTTTGCACCCACTCCTCGCCAGGTTCTAAGTCCTCAAGTGAACACACCTGTTGAAGAATGTCTTCGGCTTGACCCATCCACGACCGTCCTCTTTTTAACCTGCTGCCCTTCACCTTCCTAATTTGCCAGCCGAGACCGCTTCAGAGGCAGCAACCATTCTCTTCGGATCGACCCCTCCTCTATCCTCTTGATCATGTTCATTGAGTCGCTAAGGAAACAAGCCCTGGTGAATGTCTGTGTCTCGAGCCATGTTGTGTCTCGGCTGTTATGTTTTATGTTATGTTATATGTTATGTTATGTTATGTTTTATGTTATGTTATAGGTTATGTTATGTTTTATGTTATGTTATGTTTTAGGTTATGTTATGTGTTATGTTTTAGGTCATAGTTTATGTTTTATGTTATAGGTTATGTTTTAGGTTATAGGTTATGTTACGTTATGTTTTGTTATCTTTTGTTATCTTTTCTTATGTTTTGTTATGTTTTGTTATGTTATGCTACGTTACGTTACGTTACGTTACGTTATATTATATTATATTATATTATATTATATTATATTATATTATATTATATTATATTATATTATATTATATTATATTATATTATATTATATTATATTATATTATATCACATATTTTGATGTGATGTTTCAGTCTGAAGAAAAATCCAACACTTAAAATATGTGCTATAGTGTGTGTTTTTGTTGTTGTTGCCTCAATATAAAATTCAATATCTCAGTAACCAACTGAGGGAAAATGATGAGATTTAGCATATAACCTTATAATTATGTCCACCCAACAAAAAAAATTTGTTCTGGAGATTGTACAGCAGATTTCAATGTTTGTTTATATGTGGTGTATATTTTATTGCCCCCGCGTTCATTCCATCATTTTAAGAGTATTACCGCTTCAACAAGACACACCCCCGCTGTTTTTGAAATTTGTCTGCACGGTTTTCGCTTTTGGCAGAATGAGGAAATTTATATGGGGTAGTTCAGAGGTGTCGTCAAACTGTGAATTCTTTCATGAAACGTGATTATATAAATAAATTAGCTGGCTCGGCCCGGACCTGGCGGGGATCTATCTATCTATCTATCTTGCTATCTATCTATCTATCTATCTATCTATCTATCTATCTATCTATCTATCTATCTATCTATCTATCTATCTATCTATCTATCTATCTATCTATCTATCTATCTATCTATCTATCTATCTATCTATCTATCTATTTATCTATCTACCTATCTATCTGCAGGCCGGCCGGCCGGCCGACCGGTAGGCCGGCCCACCCACCCATCGACCCACCCAGTCAGCCAGCCAGCCAGCCATCCACCCACCCATCCACCCACCTACCTTTCTGCCTACCTACCTACCTACTTACCTACCTACCTACCTTTCTGTCTGTCTGTCTGTCTGTCTGTCTGTCTGTCTGTCCGCGCTATTAAATATTGATAAAAGTTACTGGAAGAAACGTCAGGACCATGTGTTGAAAGAGGAAGAGGACTATTGGAGAAAGGATGGATTGAATTTTATGCAACCGAGAGCAATCATCAACCTACTGGAATCGTCCGACACAGATTAAGGTCTGAGCAGATCGCAGACCTTAATCTACGTACACACTTACTGGGATATTTTGCTCCAACTATTCAGACGAATTGCAGGCCCTAAACATTACAGAATCAGCATCAGCTGAAGAAACAAGAAGGAAATGAAAAATAAGGTAAGAAATATATTCCTTCTACTTTCCTGTTAATTTACAAATTATTTACCCTGTGCCTCTGTAAATTCTCTGTCTTTACTAATATTACACATTAACCCCTCTCGGGATTCTCCGTGGTGAAGTGGTCAAGCCGTCTGACTCGGGCTCCGAAGGTTACATGTTCGATTCCGGGCCGCGTCCTTCATTTCACGAGTGCATTTTTTTGGAGACTCCCGAGGGTCGTCGCTGGAGCTACGGAGTTCGTGCTTTGTGCGACGCTTTCCGTGCTGCGGAAAGAAACTGAGCCATATGGGATAAAAACCCGGTGCAATGCAGCCGACCCTGTCGATCTTAAGCTAGTTCTTTCATTGCACCCACTCCCATACGAATCCGGATACGCCTTTGTGTGTCATCAGAATTGGCAGGTCTCACATTACCGTAAAAATAACTTTGTTAGCGAGAAATCACTAGTTGTTAAGCAAAACATCAAAGGAATGTCGCCGCTTTCAATGATTTAAGTTGTTTTTGGACCTATCAAAGACATATTCCTTGGGTGGGGGTAAATATAAGACGGCTGGAAAAATTTCATAACGATGCAACAGACAGTTTTCAAAATAATTCATCTCATCGTGTTCCTCTTGTACCTTGCGGTGTCGAGGTGAAGTATAAACTTCGTGAGAGTGCCCGGTTATGGGCTTCGTATATCGACATTCCCATGGATTCTGTTATTCCCTCCATCCAACGTTTACGTGGTCGGCCTCTTCCTCTGTTTCCATCTGGTCTGTACATCATTGCTTGTTGTGGCATGCTGTTGACTGGTAGCCTACTTGCATGGCCAAACCATTTGACTTGCTGCTTTCTAATAAAATCTAGAGCAGCTTTAACCCCTACTTTAGTCCTGATTTCTTCATTTCTGATCTTATCTCTTCTTGATACGTTGAGTATTCTTCTCAGAAACCTCATTTCTGTTGTTGTGATTTTTCTTTTCTCTTTTTCTGTCATTGTCCAGGTTTGGCATTGGTAGCACAGAGTTGGTAGGAAGATTGTGTTGTAAAGTGCCTTCTTAGTAGTTATTGATACATGTTTGTTCTTTAGTATTGGTGCCATTTGTCCAATGAGTTGATTTGCCTTATTGCACCTATTTTCGATCTCGTCTTCTGATCTGCCATTTGATGATATTATACTTCCTAGGTACTTGAAGCTCTTTACTTGTTTCAAGGGATGTTCGTTTAGGTGAATTGTTGCTGTTTGTTCTTCTTTAGTTATAGTAAAAATAATTGATCGTGAATAAAGGCAAACAATGTGGACATACTATAAATACTAATATTAAGCTAACTAAATAAACACGCATTTACCATTGTCAGATGTCTTTGTTAGTAAATGCATTGACTGATTCGCAGAAGCAAATGATTTGGAGGAATGGCAGTGATCTCCTAACACTGTTCTCACATTTATTGATAGATTACGATGAGCGTTAAACCACGTGGAATCGTGGATACTGAACGTTTCATGTGCAATCATCAGCAAAATAAATCACGATGATCGCTAAGAGGCTACGCTGATATGTCATAAGCACGGACGGATAACGGTCCGAAACCTGCGCTCGCTTTCGCCATGAGAGGAAAAGACTAACCACCCATTCTCCCGTGCACTAAGGCATATAAAATGTAATAATGGGAAAGACTAACCGCCCATTCTTCAGTGCACTCAGGCCTATAAAATGTGATAATGGGAAAGACTAACCGCCCATTCTTCCGTGCACTCAGGCCTATAAAATGTGATAATGGGAAAGACTAACCGCCCATTCTTCCGTGCACTCAGGCCTATAAAATGTGATATGGGAAAGACTAACCACCCATTCTTCAGTGCACTCAGGCCTATAAAATGTAATAATGGGAAAGACTAACTACCCATTCTTCCACGCACTCAGGCCTATAAAATGTGATGATGGGAACGACTAACCACCCATTCATCTGTGCACTCAGAAGACATCATTTTTCTTTATAAAATGTGATGATGGGAAAGACTAACCACCCATTCTTCTGTGCACTCAGGCCTATAAAATGTGATAATGGGAAAGACTTACCACCCATTCATCTGTGCACTCAGGCCTATAAAATGTGATATGGAAAAGACTAACCACCCATTCATCTGTGCACTCAGGCCTATAAAATGTGATATGGGAAAGACTAACCACCCATTCATCTGTGCACTCAGGCCTATAAAATGTGATATGGGAAAGACTAACCACCCATTCATCTGTGCACTCAGAAGACATCATTTTTCTAAATAAAATGTGATGATGGGAAAGACTAACCACCCATTCTTCTGTGCACTCAGGCCTATAAAATGTGATGATGGGAAAGACTAACCACCCATTCTTCAGTGCACTCAGGCCTATAAAATGTGATGATGGGAAAGACTAACCACCCATTCTTCAGTGCACTCAGGCCTATAAAATGTGATGATGGGAAAGACTAACCACCCATTCTTTTGTGCACTCAGGCCTATAAAATGTAATAATGGGAAAGACTAACTACCCATTCTTCCGCGCACTCAGGCCTATAAAATGTGATGATGGGAACGACTAACCACTCATTCATCTGTGCACTCAGAAGACATAATTTTTCTTAATAAAATGTGATGACGGGAAAGACTAACCACCCATTCTTCTGTGCACTCAGGCCTATAAATGTGATGATGGGAAAGACTAACCACCCATTCTTCAGTGCACTCAGGCCTATAAAATGTAATAATGGGAAAGACTAACTACCCATTCTTGCGTGCACTCAGGCCTATAAAATGTGATGATGGGAAAGACTAACCACCTATTCTTCCGTGCACTCAGGCCTATAAAATGTGATGATGGGAAAGACTAACCACCTATTCTTCTGTGCACTCAGGCCTATAAAATGTGATGATGGGAAAGACTAACCACCCATTCTTCTGTGCACTCAGGCCTATAAAATGTAATAATGGGAAAGACTAACCACCCATTCATCTGTGCACTCAGAAGACATCATTTTTCTAAATAAAATGTGATGATGGGAAAGACTAACCACCCATTCTTCTGTGCACTCAGGCCTATAAAATGTGATGATGGGAAAGACTAACCGCCCATTCTTCAGTGCACACAGGCCTATTAAAATGTGATGATGGGAAAGACTAACCACCCATTC
Source organism: Cepaea hortensis (assembly GCA_963921405.1). NCBI lineage: Eukaryota > Metazoa > Mollusca > Gastropoda > Stylommatophora > Helicidae > Cepaea > Cepaea hortensis. Next base: position 132,467,985 of record OY992876.1, on the reverse strand, counting down.
TTCAGTGCACTCAGGCCTATAAAATGTGATGATGGGAAAGACTAACCACCCATTCTTCTGTGCACTCACGCCTATAAAATGCGAAGATGGGAAAGACTAACCACCCATTCTTCTGTGCACTCAGGCCTATAAAATGTGATGATGGGAAAGACTAACCACCCATTCTTCTGTACACCCAGGCCTATACAATTTCATGTTCTAATACATCACAACCACATAGCAGGTTTCTGCTTCGTGGCTGTTGTTGTTTAAATGTGAAATCCTAGTTGCACGAGTGACACATGTTACCACCTTCAACAACAAGCAATCTACTCACATGGATCAAGGACAGACCGCATATGACAACCCAATTCCTTGGATATTGGACAGGCCGCACATAAACAACCCATTCTCTTGGACACTGGACAGACTCGCACATGAACAACCTATTCTCCTGGACATTGGACAGACCGCACATGAATAACGCATTCTCTAGGACATTGAACAAACCAGACAGCACATGAACAACCTATTCTCCTGGACATTGAACAGATCAGACCGCACATGAACATTCCGTTCTCTTGGACATTGAACAGATCACATCGTACATGAACAACCAATTCTCACTGGACCCACTCTCTTGGACACTGGATAGACTGCACAAAAACAAACCCATTCTCTTGGACACTGTAGAGACTCATGAACAACTCATTCTCTTGGACACTGGATAGACCGCACAAGAACAAACCCATTCTCTTGGACACTGTAGAGACTCATGAACAACTCATTCTCTTGGACACTGGATAGACTGCACAAAAACAAACCCATTCTCTTGGACACTGTAGAGACTCATGAACAACTCATTCTCTTGGACACTGGATAGACCGCACAAGAACAAACCCATTCTCTTGGACACTGTAGAGACTCATGAACAACTCATTCTCTTGGACACTGGATAGACTGCACAAAAACAAACCCATTCTCTTGGACACTGTAGAGACTCATGAACAACTCATTCTCTTGGACACTGGATAGACCGCACAAGAACAAACCCATTCTCTTGGACACTTTAGAGACTCATGAACAACTCATTCTCTAGGTAATTGGACAGGCCGTACAATGCCAACATTATCCCTTGGACTCTGCAACAGCGGACGACCTTCAACAATCCTGCTGCATAATACAAGCGTAGGTTCAGTAAAAGTAAACTCAAAGTCGAGGACCTTTTCCCGCGCCTTGAGGCGCACTGGGAATATGGTGCTAAACCAATATCTTTATGAAACAACTAGTACTCCAGGAGAGATGTGCTCAGGATCGCGAAGGCTGCCTATAATTCAAGATATTTTCTGGGACCCATTTCATACTGGGGCGGCCTGGCAGTGTGGATCATTTTTATTTTTTATTTAAATCAGCGAAGATCCAAATTCGACCCCATCATCACGGGGCAGCAGGTGATCGTCTGGGTACTAGGCCACTGCCGCTCCCGATCTTTGCACATACTGACTTTTTCTGACAGATCCTTGCATATACTGGCTCTTTCTGCCAGATCTTTGCATATACTGGCTCTTTCTGACAGATCTTTACATATAAGAACTTTCTGACAGAAATTTACCTAAATTGACTCTTTCTAACAGATCTTTACATACACCGACTCTTTCTAACTGATCTTACATATACTGAAACCATCTGTTAGATATTTACATATACTGAAAGTATTTGACAGATCTTTACATATACTGGCTCTTCCAGGCCCGGGTTACATCCTTGAAGTACCAATACTGGCCACTAGCCATAAGGTTGCACAAGTCAAGGAGTACAGGATAGCATCCGTTGACAAAAACCACCCCCTGCACAGTGCCATCAACCACACAAAGGGATTGCGCCTCATTAGAGGCTGCTAAAGGTTGACCGAGGCTGAGGGAGTAATTAAGCATGCTTGCAACATGGACGAGCTCCCTCACGAAGGAAATATTGACCAGCACACAACACCCGTGGACATGCATAATCAATCTAATGTCGGCATCACATTAGGGATAGCGGTCGTTGTCTTCTTATAGATATTTACAGGCACTGACAGATCTTTACATATTGTGAAATTTTTCAGTTTATTATATATTCACTTTTTTCCTTTACAAATGTTTGCATTCATCATCATCATGTGCCCTACCAGCTTGTTATATTCTACTCTTAATCTCTGTTGTGCATGCTCCATATGATGCTATAATTGTCCCTAGTATTTTAAATGTTTCCATTTTTCCTTCAATTGTTATCTCACATTTTGGTGGCACGTTATTATTTCATATAGCTTAACCATTGTTTCTGTTTTCTTTATATTCAACTTTTTTGCAATCTCTGTTACAACTAAAATGTCCAGACGTGCTTGCAGATCTATTGAATTTGCGTTGTAAATGTCCGTTCACAGTGGGTGCATGTGAACACGTGGTCATTTCCACCATCTTACGTCTCATACGCTCGGTGTGTGACTTATCTGCAATAATTCTCAATCACTCTACAGATCCACCAGCTAATAGAGCTATGCTGGCGATAAGGACACGTCCCACAGGATTTCAAAGATTCAAGCATCATAACACTGTACAAGAACAAGGGCGATCGGAGCGACTGCAACAACTATAGGGGTATCTCACTTCTGTGTATTGTTGGAAAAATATTTGCCAGAATTGTTCTGCGCAGACTTCAAGTACTAAGAGATCAAATCTACCCCGAATCACAGTGTGGCTTTCGACAGAACCGGTCTACCATTGATATGATATTCTCATTGCGACAAATGCAAGAAAAATGCCGTGAACAGAATCAACCACTGTTTATTGCCTTCATCGACCTCACAAAGGCATTTGATTTGGGCAGTCGTGAGGGTCTGTTCAAGGCACTAAAGAAGATTGGCTGCCCACCAACTCTTCTGTCCATTGTGGAATCGTTCCACACAGGCATGAAGGGTATAATCAAGTTTAATGGTGCAACTTCTAAAGAGTTTGAAATCAAGAGTGGAGTTAAGCAAAGTTGTGTACTAGCTCCCACCCTCTTTGGAATATACTTTTCACTTCTACTGAAATATGCCTTTCGTGATCAGGATGGTAGTATATACATTCACTCACGCTCAGATGGCGGCCTCTACAATGCTCAGAGATTGAAGGCCAAGACCAAAATTAGGAGGGTACTGATCAGAGAGTTGCTTTTCGCAGATGATGCTGCAGTTACGACCCACTCTGAGGAAGAATTGCAATGTCTACTATCTGCATTCTCCAATGCTTGTTCTGAATTTGGTTTAACAATTAGCAAAAAGAAGACACAGATTATGTCATAAGGTGCACATGGGGTACCATCAATCTTTATTGACGACGCCGAACTAGAGATGGTAGACCATTTTACATATCTAGGATCAGTGGTAAATAGCAAATTATCCCTAGATCAGGAAATCAACATCCGGACTGGTAAGGCAGCAACAACAATGAACAGGTTAAGAAAAAGAGTCTGGGAGAACAGGAAGCTTACTGCCAAAACAAAAGTCCTTGTCTATCAAACCTGTGTCCTTAGTACTCTTCTTTATGGCAGTGAAACCTGGACAACTTACTCACACCAAGAGAAACGTTTAAACAGCTTTCATATGCGGTGTCTGCGAAGAATTCTTGGTATTAAGTGGCAAGACAAAATCACAAATACTGAAGTATTGAAAAGATCAGGTTATTCCATGCCCAGTCTTCGTAGACTTAGATGGATAGGACATCTTAGGAGGATGGATAATGGTAGAATACCAAAGGACATTTTTTTGGGGGGTGAATTACAGATGGGTAAGAGATCTCAGGGTCGGCCTCTATTACGATACAAAGATGTGTGTAAGCGGGACATGATTGATACAGGCATTGATAATGCACATTGGGAGCAATTCACCGCTGAACGTGCTGCATGGAAGTCAAATATCATAAATGGAATAAATACAAAGGAGAAAATGATTACAAATAGGTCACTGAGTGCGTGGGACGTAAGATGGTGCGTGATTGTGAAAATGACCATATGTTTACATACATTCATTGTGGAAGAATATTTACAGCGCGAATTGGCCTGATCGGTCACATTCGCTACTACCATGGTTTGTAGTTATTATGCCTTTTTGCAGAACAATGTCACAAAATATCGCCTGTCAAGACGACTAGGTGCCAATGAATGAAGATTGGTAGCAGTAATTTGAAACTCTTGTTTCTGGCCGATTCAGAACCCCAAATTGTACCCACAAGACAATACTAACAGAGTCGTACATTATATCAGATACATTCGCGGTCAATTAGTTAGTTAGTTAGTCTTTCCTCTTCAGCCTGGGACGCAGAGGTGTTTCCAAGGCACCAGGGCCGGGTTATATACTGGCCAAGACCTATTGACGCGTCCTCGTCGAGCGCCTTGGGCAACAGGTCCCTTCGGGGTCCTGGCTGAAGTCAATAGGATCGTTGATTCCTCCGAAGTCGGAGAGTGTCTGCCTGTACGGCGAGGAACCACCAGTCTGCGCACCAATAAGCCAGACATGGGACAACGGATACTCACGCAAACCTCAGGTCCTGTATGACATCACACTGATGTTGGACAACAGGATGCCTTCATCCGACATACAGGACTTTGCGTTGGAGCTCAAGCCAACGAACACAAGCAAGCAAGCAAGCAAGCTCTTCAGCCTAAGTCGGCGCATAGGGCAGAAGTCATGGCTCTCCATGTCTGGCGGTTCGCTGCTACCTGTTAGTAGATGTTCACTTGGTATTGAATGAGCCTTCTCTGATGATGGTTCTACTCAGGGTCAATTTGCGGTCAACACGAGAGTTTTATTTTATTTTTTGTTCGCTCGCTTTGAACTCAGTCGTAGTCCACACATGTGCTGCTACTTAAAGTGCATTGGACTTTTTTGCGTGTGGATTAGCTTTTCCTATTACTAGTGCCCCTCGCCATCAGGCGAACTGTCTCCGATTTCTGAGGTACTTGTTATTTAGTCCTTTAAGTCAAGAACGACAAGTAAACATTGTAGTCCAATTGACCAGCGAAGGGGTTGAACCCTCTACCGCAGCATCAACTTACCGGGTGTTCAAGAACGTGCGTTTCTATCCATTCCGCCAAGCTGACCTCAATACAGGAGTGAAATGGTTGCGTGTGCTCTCCTCCCTGCTAGTTAACATCTACATCTGGGGGTAGGGAACGTTCGAACCGCGGGCCGTATGAGGGTCGCAAAATCATTTAGTCTAACCCTGCGACGGCAACTTCAGGCGAGATTGGAAATTCAATAAATTTAGCTTTTTCCATAGCAACATACTGCTGGAAGAGCAGTTCTTTTCCAAACTTACGATCGTAAAGAGTCGACTAGACTTTAGACGTAAAAGAGGAATAGCAGGTGCTAGTTGCTACATCATCAATACCAGTTATCCTCACATGCCTCAAATAAAAGAAACTGTTTCAATATCAAATTAGGGAGTTTTACAAATGTCCTTGCAGGACGTTGCAATCATCCCAGCCCCTATTCGCTGTTTGTGATTTACTAGGCAATATTACAGGCAGTAGTTTGCCATTGCGTTCTGAACGAGAAGTCAACATTTAACAAACCCACTCCCTGGTCACCAGAGAAAGTGTAAGCGCGATTGCATTCATTAGATCGGCTACGAGGACCTCACATTAGGGGTGAGGAAATTAAATATTTCGGCCATGTTAAAAGATATAACACTCTTATAAAAACGAACTGGAAGGTAAGATTGAAGGCAAGCGAGCAAAAGGTAGATAACGATACAAGTGGGAAGATAACATTAGGAGATGAACAGCAGTTTGAAAGAATGGACAATCAAAGAGAGAGACAGTCTTGGCGATCCATAGCAGCCAACCTTCATTGTGGAAACGGCAACTGATTGACTGAATTAACATCTGACCAAATACAGCTGGCGAATTGTTAAGTTGCTAATTTTGTATGTCCCGACAATGATGTCATAAATATCCAAATGGCCATTAGAAGAAAATAGATTCCTCTCTCCTGGTCTATTTAGACAATATCAAACTACCTAATTTACAGATGCTTTGATTATCATGTCTGCCCTAATGTACGGAAGCTAATCATTGACAATTTCCAGACAAGTGTTTAAGTATGTGGGGTCTGCATAGATGTGGTGTTGTAGAAGAATGATGAGAACATCATTGACGGAAGAAAGAGCAACGAAAGAAGTTAACTCAGAAAGAGAACTGGTTACTGGCATCAGAAGGAGAACTGGTTACTGGCATCAGAAGGAAAACTGGTTACTGGCATCAGAAGGAGAACTGGTTACTGGCATCAGAAGGAGAACTGGTTACTTGCATCAGAAGGAGACAGTCCACATTCTTTGGGCATGTCATAAGAAGGGGAACACCGGAGTATGTCGTCACAACGGGAAGATTGGAGAGGAGGAGATTCTGGGAGATACCAAGAGAGGAGATGCTGGACAGTCTGACAACATGGCATGGAGGAACGTCGGTATCAGAAATGTTTGGTAGTACAGGAGACAGGAGGCTATGGACAGACATGATGGCCAACAACAGACATGATCACCAAGCGACTAGAAGAGGAAGATGATAAAATGTCCAAGGAAGTAAGCTTTGAAAGAACTTGTTCAGAAAATGTCGAACACGTTACATTAGAAGAAATAACAGATCAAACCGCAATAAATGATCTGTTATTTGCAGACGATCAGTGCCTGTGTAACAAAGACGAGAACAGACTAGAAAATCATGCTTGTATTAATAAGCTGGATCCAACATGCAGCAGATACAATATACACATAAATATACAATGTATTTTTAATGATTGTGCAGTGTTTGAAAGTATTGCCAGTCCAAGTTTTGTATTCACTCTCTGTAAAGTTCATGCAACATAATAGTTAAATACAAAACTTGGACCGGCAATATTTTCAAACACTGCACAGTCATTAAAAATACACCCTGTACAACCCAAACGGAAGTAATTCGGATTAGCAGATCTTCTAGTCCACTAAATATGCAGATAAATAGCAAACTTCTGAAGTTAGTTCCAGAAAATTGCAGTCGTAAACCGAATGACTGAGTCCAGAATCAAACCACAGCCTTCGAAGGGCGAGGCAGGTGTCTTAAACCGTCACAGAGGTGAGTTGTGAGTTATGTAAAGGAGTGGTATTGTCGAATGGATACGAGCGCTTCAACTTCCGGTGTGCTGATGCCGAGTTGCCGTTTCAACCCCTACACCAGTCAGTTGGACTAGAATGCATTCACAGATTGATTTAATAGAGGATTGTACGTTCAGTAGTTTGCTCTTGCTTTCTGAACGAGAAGTCAACATTTATATCCAACTGACCGGTGTAAGGAATGATCCCGCCACAACCATCGTACCGGAAATTTAAAAACGATCGTTCTTATCCATTCGGCCATGCTGAATACTCAAACTCTCTACATCAGTCGAAAGAAGATTTCCAGCCACGATAAACCGGTTCTGTGGTGAAGGTTTTCCCGGCCCTATTCCTAATCCTACAATCCGCGTTCGAAACACAGCTGCGGGAGAATCAGCTGCAAGACGCCTTGTGTTGGTTTTCATACAATGGTATGTGTGCCGGTCGTTCCAAAAGCAACGACAAACAACTGAAAGTAAACATGCCAAGAAATCACTCATCAAATGCTGGGATTGACTGCGATGTTCTGTAAAGGATGCGCAACTAACTTTACCCCTTAGATTTCCAGCCACGATAAACCGGTTCTGTGGTGAAGGTTTTCCCGGCCCTATTCCTAATCCTACAATCCGCGTTCGAAACACAGCTGCGGGAGAATCAGCTGCAAGACGCCTTGTGTTGGTTTTCATACAATGGTATGTGTGCCGGTCGTTCCAAAAGCAACGACAAACAACTGAAAGTAAACATGCCAAGAAATCACTCATCAAATGCTGGGATTGACTGCGATGTTCTGTAAAGGATGCGCAACTAACTTTACCCCTTATTAAATAAGCTTTTATTTACAGACGATCAGTGCCTGTTGCATAGCGACGAAAGCAGGCTCCAAAATTAGATTAATAGGCTAATTTCAACATGCAGCAGATACAATATAAACACAAATACTACCGAGCCGGACGTCATGCGGTTTTGCTGATATGATGTACAACTAAAGGTACAGATAAATAGTACACACCACAAAGTAATGAAGCATTATCCCCTTTGGACAACAATCATCTTCATATTAATATCCTGTTAACAGGATTATTAATATGAGCCGGTGATGGACCCTAATATATCTTCTCCTTGAGGTTGAACGGTGTAGGGGGTAATCGAATCGGGGAAAAAAAGTAATGAAGGAAGTTAAATAATTTAAATATCTAGGGCGTATGATCACAGAATATGACAGAACAGACAGAGAAATCGAAATCAGACGTCAAAAAGCAAGTGCGTTTATATATCAACTGACACTGATACTGAAACATTCAATTATGCGTATGTCCGCAAAACGACAAATAAAAAAATATATTCATGGATTGGGATTGTATGGGTATATCAAAGGAATAATATGTTAAGATAATGTGAAATATACTATTATACTTAATTACACTACCCAAAATCCATTTCCTTTTTCTGTTTCTTATTCTTTCTTTCCACTTATCCTCATCCATGTCCTTATCCTCTCTTCCTACTCCTTCTCCTCCTCCTTTCTGTTCTTCTGCTGCCGCTTGTTTTTCTTCTTGTTCTACAACTAAAACATTAGTTACATGTCCTTTAAAGGACCTAGCAGTCAACCTCAGCACTTTTGGGCTGTTGGTGATTCCTGGGCAAGTTTATGTTCCTAAGTTTGCCATTGCTTTCTGAACGACCGGCACCCATACCATTTCATAAAAAGACCAACACAGCTGTGTTTCGAACGCGGGTATGCGGGATTACGAACTGCGTCCGTAACTACTACTCCTCTTAAATCTCTATTCCCACTCTTCGCCCTTCTTCTGATTCTTTTTCGTCTACTTCTTCTGCTTCTGCTTCTGCTGCTGCTACTGCTGATGCAGCTTCTTCTTCTTCTTCTTCTTCTTCTTCTTCTTCTTCTTCTTCTTCTTCTTCTTCTTCTTCTTCTTCTTCTTCTTCTTCTTCTCGACCTTAACTTGGGGAGGTAAATTACACGTACCTCTAAAGTCGGAGTGGGTTCACCTGAAGGCACAGGACAATTGTAGTAGGGAAAGCTAATCCACACGCAAAATTCAACCCAGTACACTAAAGATTCGTAGAACGTGTATGGACTAGAGTGAACGAAAAATCAAAAGGAAGAAAAAAAAAAGCGGTATACTAAGATATATACGATTATGACCCAGCTTTCTACAAGCAATCTTTGGTGTTGATGGTGGCCATCTATGCAGTGGTGCTGTGTGTGATAGTAAAGTAAATTAACCTTAACCATACATCTGACGTGTATCTGGTATATGATGAAAGCCACATTATTTAAAACCACAATCAGAATAGGGGGAATGTGGTCACTTCACGCCAGTCGCTTCTATTTCCCATAAAATTTCCTAGTACTCATTTTAAGCTGGGTCGACTTGGAAGCAAAGACCTCTTTACAAATTAAATGCCTAACAAAATGTAGGTTTTGACCAAACAAAACTAAATGGCGGAAAATAGGAAGTAGGGGTGTGTCATGTTTATGACTTTCAAGCTCCATATCTTATATATAATAAAGGATCTCCGTCCAAATGTATGTATTTCTGTCTGTATGTCCTTTATACGTTCGCGAACGGCCCATCCGATTGAGATGAAATTTTCTACACGCCTTCCTTTCATTCCAGAGCTGCCAACTGTGATATTTTGTTAGTGTGAAATCGCCTGCTTACTCAGTATTATTTCATTTTTCATTTTTCATCATAATTTCATATATCTCAGGGGACCTAACTCTGTAAAAGTTATTTCAAGGGGCATAACTTTTCTGTATAACTTATAGTCATATTGTGGCATCGTTTTCAAAGATTTATAAACTCTTTGTCCATAGTTATGTACCGGCATATGAGTTATAATAAATAATGATACAATCTGTAAGGCATTTTCAAAGTTTTCATAAAAATGATGCACAATGCATAACATTGTAACTCATCTTTTTTTGCTTAAGAAGTTACTGTAGTCATGCAGGTGATTAGAAAGAGTTTTCATTAAAAATAATGGATGGTGTGTGGAAGAACGTTCTTTTAAGTTACTTTTTTTGTTGTATGAATTTAATGAAGCCGGACAGGGTCAGGCAGACAGATAGACAGACAGATAGACAGTCGGGAACAGGAACTTATATGACTACTTATATAAATTAAATGAGATGCTTCACACCAGGAGCTGAGCGATGCCGGTCCGGGTCAGACAGACAGACAGACAGACAGACAGTCGGTAACGGGAACGGGAACTTATATGACTACTTATATGAATTAAATGAGATGCTTCCCACCAGGGACTGGGCGAAGCCGGGCAGGGTCAGGCAGACAGATAGACAGACAGACAGACAGACAGATAGAAAGTCGGGAACGGGAACTTATATGACTACTTATATGAATTAAATGAGATGCTCCACACCAGGAGCTGGGCAATGCCGGGCCGGGTCAGACAGACAGACAGACAGACAGACAGACAGACAGACAGACAGACAGACAGACAGACAGACAGACAGACAGACAGACAGACAGATAGTCGGTAACGGGAACGAGAACTTATATGACTACTTATATGAATTAAATGAGATGCTCCCCACCAGGGTCTGGGCGAAGCCGGGCAGGGTCAGCTAGTTGTATTATATATCAAATAAAATGGGGTTGCATGAGGAAAACTACTGTATACAAGCCCATGGCAGATACTGGAACTCGCCTAAGAAGATTCTGAATGCTCTACGAGAAGTGAGACTTTTGCAAGAACCAAGTGATGACTGTGAATCTACAACAATGGCCAGACTGCGAGAGCAGCAAATTAAAAGAGGGGTGGCCAAACAAGAACACTACGCAGGAAGCCAAAGAAGATTGATAAACCAACACAGAACTGGCGTCGTTAGCCGCTACACGCTGCGGGATTTGCTGAGGAGGGGATCCGAGCACTTATGGACTGAATGGTCCGATGTGCAACGAGGATGATCTGTCGACTAACTAACTAACTAACTAACTAACTAAGACGATTAATCATCACATGGCAATTAATCAGTTAAAGAAATCTACGCATCGAGGGGATTCGAACACATAATCACGGGCCACCAGGCAAGTATGCTAACCACTGCGCTATAGCGGTTCCCGCGTGATATTTGACACAAACTAATGCAGAGCCCTGAAGGTTTTCCATTATACTCACGCCCGCTTTCTAAGACCAGATAGCATCATCTATTGTGAAGGTTTGGTATCGGGTGAGCTCATAGCTTTCACTATTACTTATTGATATCGAGGATGTCCGTCTTGAAATTTTGATTTGTTTCGTTTGGACCCTAACGAAAACTATATATTTATCTATATTTTACTTAACTTGTGTGAACTTTGAACTTTGCTAATGTTCCGGTATTTCATCAAGAAAAATTGCCAGTGCAGGTCTAATGGCCAATGAGATGGCATGAACTCCTCACGTGACATTTCCAATGATTAAACATGGCGGGAAACAAGTTGTAACAAAGTGGATTCTCTTGTTTCGCATTTTAATCTTTTCATGAAAATTAATTAAATTACATTTAACTTGCACGTTCGAACATTCGGGAGGCTCTGTGGTGTCAGAAAATTCCCGAATAGCGTGGGAAGAGTTAATAGGATCAGACGCTGTTAGTTTTGTGCGAAAATGGGTGTAACAACATTGTCGGATAGAAGTGGCTCAGAAATGGGCAGACTAGCTTTATATATTTAGAATCATGCATTCATTTGGTAACTAGCATTACAATTAAAGTGTAAGAAGACAAGAGATTATGGTCGTCACTAAGAATAAAGGATTACCACAATGTAATATACGGGTAAATGGGAATATTCTTAAACATGTGAATCGGAACGATTATCTCGGAAGAACTACAAAGAACTTGGACTATTACTGTATATGGATGTGAAAAGTGGACAATGAGCAGACAAGCTGCAAAGTATCTAATGGCATTGGAAATGAGGTTTCAGAGGAAAATGCAATGAATACCATCGACAGGCAAACAAACCAATGAACAAGTCATAAAAGAGGCAAATTAAAATCGTAGATAGTCACGAATTTTTTGGCACGTTATGAGAAAAAATAAATTAGAGAACTTGGTGACAACTGGCAAGATTGGAAGGGGGAGGGGGGAGAAGAACAAGGGGAAGACAGATAAGCAAATATCTGGATCGCTTGGTGACATAGCATGGTCGAGACAAGAACATAGAACTCATCCACGACTCTGGGGATCGTGTGAGATGACGAAACATGACGGCCCACGCTTGTTGGCATGGTCACGCTGATGATGATTCATTCAGTAACTGAAAGAATGGAATGGAGACGTCATCATCATTTCTATCACCCTCTTCGCAACAACAAAGCTCATCGACGATAAAGCTCATCAACGATAAAGCTCATCGACGAGAAAGCTCATAAACGAGAAAACTCATCATCGTGATCACCAAATATTATGTTGTATCACCACTGACTTCTCTTCCTACTTTGATCTTCCTTCTGTTTTCCTTCCCTCGCTTTTCCTTCCTTCACTCCTCTATGCTTAACTTTTTCTTGATTCCTTTCGCCTTCCTCGATTCTTCCTCCTTTTCTTACCTGCTCCTTCATTTTCCATTTCCTCGCTTTAAACAGCTGCCTCCTCGTCTTCCTATTTTCTTGTATCTACCTCCTCCTGTTACTCTTCTCCTGCATCTTCCTCCCCGTCTTCCTTTTTTCTGCATTTTCTTCGACTTTCTCTTTTTTCTGCATTTTCCTCTTCGTAAGTCTTCGTCATCTTCTTAACTTTCTTCTTTGTCTTCTCCACCTTCCTCTCCTTCTTTGTTTCTTCATCTCCTCCTTTGTCTTCATCTTCTTCTCCTCCTCATTCTATCGCCCCCTTCACTGTTTTTCCCGCAGCGTCAAAATCTTAGTATTTTGAATTGAGACATGGCATGCCCCTCATAAACATCACAACCATCAACAGCAGCAGCATCACCTGTCATCGCCATTACTGCCATACCATTATCATACGATCATCACCTTACAAATATCATGCCATTACTACCATACCATTGCCATACTATCATTACCATGACATTACCTCACCATCACTATCATATCATACCACACCATCACTATCATCTATTATCATCCGATCCCATCGCCATCACCACCATACCATTATCATACCATCACTACCATACCATCGCTATCAAACTATCATTATCATTCAATCACTGCCATACCATTATCATCCCATCCTTACCATACTATAATCTCATCCCTGCCATATCATTATCAAAGCATCACTACCATATCGTTTATTACCATCACTACCAAACCATTATCAACCCATCACTACCATCCCATCACTACCACACGATTACCATCCCATCACTCCCATACATTATCATCTCATTACTACCATACCATCATCATCGCATCATTATTATAGCATTATCACCCCATCACTACCATACCATTAGCAGCCCATCACTACCATACCTTTAGCAGCCCATCACTACCATACCATTATCATACCATCACTACCATACCATTATCACACCATCACATTCCCATCACTATTGTCACCGACCGTTAGGGTGTTTCTATTGAAATAGACAGAAATCCCTATCCAAGAGTTTGCCGACAGTCTCTAGAAATTATGGCTCGTTACAAGAATGTCTAAAGGGATGGTCCCGATAGAAGAGACTGGGATTCACTTGGTAGACAAAGGCAGAAGGTGAAGAACACTCGTGTATGTAGGAAGACCTAACACGAATGTCTAGTTTATCTGTCGGTGATCCTTCGTCATTTGATGAAGCCCCCTGTTTTAAATACTTTCACGCACTCACGCGCACGCCTTGCGTTCAAATGATCACGAAGGGAGTACGTGGGTACACGTATAAAACAATAATACTCTTTAATAATAAAAGAGAAAATGAAAATTGTGGTTCAACTGGTGAACTATGATAGTTACATTTATGTTACAGGTACAAAAATAAAATAGTTTTCTGATGCTTAGACAGATAGCATATCATCCTTCACACCATCCAGACAGTGACACACTCAGAACACATGTAGACACAGAGTCACCTGAGACAATCTGATCTCTGTTAGGAATAGTGCTGGCTTTCGGTTGTATTATGTCTTGGAGTCGACCCTGGCATTCGACAGGTGTACGATGCTCCTCCGGATTCCAGGTTCCGTCTCCACTAGTTGGTGGCTCAAAGTTTCGGTAACCGGACCAGTTAGGTGTCAGCAGTATCAGCAGCGAGGCTCCTTAAATCAAACAAACAGTTGCAGACTCCTTAGTGTCTTGACAATAACAATGTGTCTGAGTGTTGGTGTTGTGTGTCTGTTGTGTATGTGTCAGATGCAGAACAGGAATAAAACAATTCCTCTCTGCTATTCTGTATCAAAAGCAAAGGCCAATAGTTCTTATCAGCTTGTCTATACCTTGTATGACATGATGATACAAGGTGAAAAAGGGTCCAGAAGTGGACACATTCTAAGACCACATGGTCCATTGGAGTAGAACATGTAGACAAATCTTTGTTTGAAAAAGGCATTACAAAATGTACATGGTTGTAAAACCTGAAGTGACTCAGTTGCAATAATTACGGGTGCATTCCTTAACACCATGGTGAGGAAGTCCTGGGCAGCCAGGATGGTTCCCTAGATAGCTAAGGGAAGGCCAACAATAATTCAACCTAATCCCACATCAATCATTAGGCATAAAGCAATCAAGTGTCGCCACGAAGTCGTGAGGTATACCCCACAGAATATACGAGCTAAAAGATAAGAAGAAGGCCAGCAGGCAAGCAAGGGGGCTGAGATATTCCAGGCATTGGGCTTTAGGATGTCTCAGTTATCCCTTGTTGAGTTATTTACTCCCCAAATTCTGATTCCTCACCACATGGTATTTGCTTTGAACTTATGACCGTCAGTGTCGTGTAGTTCGGCATGGACCGGTGAATCAGGGGTGCGCAAATTTATGTTTGAATATAAATCGCCTAGTAATATTGCTGGCATGTGAGAATCATGTTCCACATGTCTCTTCTACTTCTGCCCACATGGCAAAATCATGTTATCATATTTTCAACAAAATATACACGTAAATACATTCACAAAATGCATATGAAAATAATCAGTAAGGTTTATACATTATATCTATATATTTTTATCTATAAATATATCTAGGCCTCACATGTTTTCTCTCAATGTCTCCCCTTTCAAATACCACGTTTCATAAATATACATGGTCAGGAAAGTTTTGGGTTTTCCCAATATCAGAATATAAATGTGTACACACTTCTTACTATAATCATAATTATTATGTTACTACACTCACCCCCAGTCTTATTGCAGCAATTAAGATAGGTTTTGGTATAATCTACCAAGGATGCAATTGGATATGGCAGCTCACTTCATATAAGGTCTGCTTAGCACAGCAGCTATGGTCGTTGTGAACCGGACGGAAGTTGTTTAGTCACAATTTCCGGTGCAGCCGTACTAATAGCATATCGTCGTATTCCCGTTGCTAGGGAGTGACGGACCTATGTCCCCAGTCCGTAGACTTGATATTAATAAGGGTTGAAGACAGGGGATTTCCCTTGTGACATCATTTGATGATGACGTGGAAATGTGCTGTCCCCAATAGTACAGTGTGTAGTTTTAGTGCAGCAAATGTCTGCGTCGCCAATATGACGTCATTATTAGTAATTTAGCTGCCTACTGAATCCAGAATGTAAATAGTAATTCCACTAACGCAGTAGTGGTGGGGTTTGCATAGTGATCTAGACTCATCCCGTCACAACTATCATACCATCATCATCCCATCATTACCACACCATTATCATACCATGACATTCCCATCACTATCATACCATTATCATACCATCACTACTATACCATTATCACGATTTGTAACAGGCGCCCCAAATGTGTAACCTGTGTTGTCTTTTCAAACTTCACATCTTGGAATAAATATACCAGCAATCGCCCAATCCAGACGCTAGATACGAGACCAATCGGCATTCCATGGATCATGATCACGCATGTCACCTTTACTTCCCAATACATTTCCTGATACCCATGCTAGGCTGGGGCGATGTTTCTAAACATTCCACTCCGCTCACTTGCCATATTGATTCTAAATTCAGTTTACGCGTCCTTCCCACACATCACTAATTTGCTACATCAGGCGCTGTTTTATTGGTTGTTTTTCTTCCATTCCCAGATCCAAGAAATTGTATTTAGTTTTCTTTTCCAGGTTTTCTTTCGCTAGCCTTTAGCTGTCCACAGAATAAATACATCGCAGCAGGTTTATTATTTAACTAACAATACGATATACTGATGAATGTGACAGTGTAACTGGTAAAATAATTTAACATTAGAACATTATTTTGGCCTACACACGCTTCAATTAAGGACAAACTCTATGGAGAGTCAACAAGGTTAAGTTGATTGCTGCTTTCTTTGCATTCAATCATACCGACCCATCTGTCATGTCTTTGCATTCAACCATACTGACCCATTTGTCGTGTCTTTGCATTCAATCATACTGACCCATCTGTCATGTCTTTGCTTTCAACCATACTGGCCCATCTGTCATGTCTTTGCTTTCAACCATACTGGCCCATATGTCATGTCTTTGCTTTCAACCATACTGGCCCATTTGTCGTGTCTTTGCTTTCAATCATACTGGCCCATCTGTCATGTCTTTGCTTTCAACCATACTGGCCCATTTGTCATGTCTTTGCTTTCAACCATACTGGCCCATCTGTCATGTCTTTGCTTTCAACCATACTGGCCCATTTGTCGTGTCTTTGCATTCAATCATAAAGACCCATCTGTCATGTCTTTGCATTCAACCATACTGACCCATTTGTCGTGTCTTTGCATTCAATCATACCGACCCATCTGTCATGTCTTTGCTTTCAACCATACTGGCCCATCTGTCATGTCTTTGCTTTCAACCATACTGGCCCATCTGTCATGTCTTTGCTTTCAACCATACTGGCCCATTTGTCGTGCCTTTGCATTCAATCATACTGACCCATCTGTCATGTCTTTACATTCAATCATACGGACCCATCTGTCATGTCTTTGCATTCAATCATACTGACCCATTTGTCGTGTCTTTGCATTCAATCATACTGACCCATCTGTCATGTCTTTGCATTCAATCATACTGACCCATCTGTCATGTCTTTGCATTCAATCATACCGACCCATCTGTCATGTCTTTGCATTCAATCATACTGACCCATCTGTCATGTCTTTGCATTCAATCATACTGACCCATTTGTCATGCCTTTGCATTCAATCATACCGACCCATCTGTCATGTCTTTGCATTCAATCATACCGACCCATCTGTCATGTCTTTGCATTCAATCATACCGACCCATCTGTCATGTCTTTGCATTCAATCATACCGACCCATCTGTCATGTCTTTGCATTCAATCATACTGACCCATTTGTCGTGTCTTTTCATTCAATCATACCGACCCATCTGTCATGTCTTTGCATTCAATCATACTGACCCATCTGTCATGTCTTTGCATTCAATCATACTGACCCATTTGTCATGTCTTTGCATTCAATCATACCGACCCATCTGTCGTGTCTTTGCATTCAATCATACTGACCCATTTGTCGTGTCTTTGCATTCAATCATACTGACCCATCTGTCATGTCTTTGCATTCAATCATACTGACCCATTTGTCATGTCTTTGCATTCAATCATACCGACCCATCTGTCGTGTCTTTGCATTCAATCTTACTGACCCATTTGTCGTGTCTTTGCATTCAATCATACTGACCCATCTGTCATGTCTTTGCATTCAATCATACTGACCCATCTGTCATGTCTTTGCTTTCAATCATACTGACCCATCTGTCATGTCTTTGCATTCAATCATACTGACCCATTTGTCTTGTCTTTGCATTCAATCATACCGACCCATCTGTCATGTCTTTGCATTCAATCATACTGACCCATCTGTCATGTCTTTGCATTCAATCATACTGACCCATTTGTCATGTCTTTGCATTCAATCATACTTACCCATCTGTCATGTCTTTGCTTTCAATCATACTGACCCATCTGTCATGTCTTTGCATTCAATCATACTGCCCCATTTGTCGTGTCTTTGCATTCAATCATACCGACCCATCTGTCATGTCTTTGCATTCAATCATACTGACCCATCTGTCATGTCTTTGCATTCAATCATACTGACCCATTTGTCATGTCTTTGCATTCAATCATACCGACCCATCTGTCGTGTCTTTGCATTCAATCATACTGACCCATTTGTCGTGTCTTTGCATTCAATCATACTGACCCATCTGTCATGTCTTTGCATTCAATCATACTGACCCATTTGTCATGTCTTTGCATTCAATCATACCGACCCATCTGTCGTGTCTTTGCATTCAATCATACTGACCCATCTGTCATGTCTTTGCTTTCAACCATACTGGCCCATCTGGTGAGTGCCGTCATCGTACAGAGGTGTGTGTGTTTCAATGGCCCTGGATAGGACAAGTGAAAGGAACCAGACCAAGAGAAATGCAGACCTGCTGTCTTGAAGGTAGCATGGAGACTGTCTTAGTAGACTCCTTTGATAGGGGAATATCCATTCACTTAGAAAAATAAATCTATGTGAATTTTACTAGCAATACGGCTGTCAAGTGAAAGAAACGAAAGTAGGAAGAAGAAAACGGAAGAGTAAAGAAGAAGGCAAAAGGAAGGAGGCAAAGGAAGAGGTTATAGAAGAAGGAATGCCGGCATGCAGGCAGGCAAGAAGGCAGACCGGACGGCCGGCCGGCAGGGAGGGAGGGAAGGAGAAAAGAAGGAGGGAAAGCAGTCGGGCAAGCAGGCAGGCAGGTGGGCAGTCAGGCAGGCAGGCAGGCAGGAAGGAAGGACGGGAGGAAGGAAGGAAGGACGGGAGGAAGGAAGGAAGGAAGGAAGGAAGGAAGGAAGGAAGTCCTTGTCATTTCTGACTACGTTCTTTAAATCGCTGTCCTAATCGACTTCTTTGAACGTTTATGTATATGATTAACAATTTTTAAGATTTCTCTCGCTTAGAACTCAAGCATAGTCCATAAACATGCTACTACTTCTAGCAGCACTGGACTTATTTTTGCGTGTGGATTAGCTTTCCCGATTACCAGCGCCCCTCGCCATCAGGTGAACATACCGCGACTTCTGTAGTACTTATAATGTTATTTCCCCAAATCAAGGACGAGAAATCAACATTTTAGTCCAACTGATCGGTTTAGGGGTTGATCCGGCTACTTCGGAATTAGATCACCGGTTGTTTAAGATTGACCACACTTATCCATTTGGCCAAGCTGACCTCTATTATTTAATGTGATACATAATCCCACGTGACTGTCTATTTTCTGAAAGACATCTGGAGCTTGATGTTCTTGTGGACATCTGGACCTATAAAAACATCTCCCCTGTGAATTAGCTCCTGGGATGTTAAATTAACCACGTTTCATTCATCTACATTGGCCTCCTGATTCCCTTGTGATGTTTTTGTTCTTGGCCAGAATGTAACCTTTAGCTGGCCAGATAATTTCATTAGCATTCCACTTTTATGTCCCTATCTTCCTCATTAATTTGTGGCCAGCGGAGCCAGCCTTGCACTTCGGACACATCAATATCGGTTCTCCCACGTTGAGTAGATGTCTTAAGTTAGTTATTGTAATTTCTGTTATATATATGATCAGTTATGTTAACTCTGATTTTTTATACGTAATCTGTTATTTTAACTCATGTTCTATGTATGTTCAGTTATTTTAACTTCTGTTCTATATACGTGTATGTTCAGCCATTGTGAGTTCTGTTCTATATATGGTTAGTTATTTTAACGCCTGTTCTATATATGGTCAGTGTTTTGAATTCATGTTCTATATATGGTCAGTTATTTTAACTTATGTTCTATATAAGGTCTGTTATTTTAACTTCTGTTCTATATATGGTCTGTCATGTTAAGTTTTCTTATTTAGATTGTCTTATTTTAACTTCAGTTCTTTAGATGGTCTGTAATTTTAACTCCTGTTCTATATGTGGTCAGCTATTGTAACTCCTGTTCTATTTATGGTCTGTTATTTTAAAATATGTTCTTCAGATGGTCGGTTATTTTAGCTCATGTTATATATAAAGTCAGTTATTTTAACTGTCATTCTGTCATTTACTGCCAGTATAGTACCTTGCGTTGTATGGTCTTTGAGCCTGAGGAATTAAGGCCGCCTGGCTAGTGCAGTCGCCGCGAACTGTGCAGGTTAGGATTTTATTTTTACCCCCGACAGAAAAAAAAAACGCACACCTTACAGAGAGATCGAACCCGGGTCTCCCAAAGGAGAGTCCGGCGTTGTAGCCACTCGGCCAGCCGCCGGCCGTTATTTTAACTCATGGTCTATATATTACTGTAACGTAATGCCTTCCGACGGCCAGACAGCAGTCCAGCCATACATGTGTTTGTAACGGACACAGAGATTGTGGAAAGTGGGAACCCGCATGCCCGTGTGGAGTAGCTAATACAGCTGGACTAGATGCAGTCTGGCAGCACTCATAGACTTTCTGCCCAGGGCATACAGGTGCGAGGCCATGAACAGGCAGATGGTAGCCACCAGCCGCTAGCTGGTGCCCCTCTGATTGATTGATTTAAGAACCGACATCACAGCATTCGGGGCATTCCCATAAGCGCTCCGTCCCCATCCTCAGCAGCCAGCGAAGAGTTCCAACCCCAATAGTACCAGTAGCAATCTGATTATATGTGCGTCTCACCTTTCCTCTAAGCGTCGAGCATAGGCCAGATCCCCTCGTCACTCCACGCTGTCGCATTCTTGCCAGACCATGGTGATCCATTTGCTCCTCTGTGGTGTACACGTGCTCACACAAGGCCGCAACCACGTCTGCCTTATCATGCATCAATACTCCACCAAGTTTTGCAGAGCCAGCCAATCTGTCTGCCTGTTCATTCCCCAGCACACCAGCATGCCCCGGAGAAAAGATCCAGACGATGCTTGCCACCCTTGACTTCCGAAGCGAAGCGAGCCACTCGGCACGAAGCTTGCCTGTTGGTGCCCCTCTAAGAGGAGAGGTACCTTATGATAAAGTGGATGTGGTAATGAATACCACAATGTAATATACAAGTAAATGGGAATATTCTTCAACAAGTGAATCGGTACAATTATCTCGGAACAGTCATAACATCTGATGGGAGATGCCTTGAAGAGATTAGAACAAGAGTCGCCATGGCGAAAGTAGCCTTTATCAAGATGAAAAACATTCTGACCAATAAAAAGATGTCAATTGAAACGAGTAAAAGAGTGTTGAGGGAATATATAGATGTATGGATGTGAAACTTGGACAATGAGCAGACAAGCTGAAAAACATCTGATGGCTGCAGAAATGTGGTTTCTGAGGAAAATGCAAAGAATACCATGGACAGACAGAAAAACTAATGACCAAGTACTACAGGAGACAAATGACAGTCGTAAATTGATTAGATAAATTAGACGTAGACAGTCACAATTTTTTGGACATGTTATGAGAAGAAATGGATTGGAGAACTTCGTGACAACTGGTAAAATCGAAGGGAACAGACCAAGAGGAAAATATCTGGATGGCTAGGTTACATGGCATGGAAGAGACAGGAACACTGAGCTGATCCACGACTCTGGTGATCGAATGAAATGGCGAGTCATGACCGCCCACGCTTTCCGGCATGGCACATGATTGATTGATTGATTGGTAATGACTCCCAGGGATCGGGTGGAGAGGACAGCTGAACAGACGGAAAGATGGGATCAGAAGGGAGTGAGTAGTGTCTGGACGGTACTCAAGGCGTAGAGGAAAAGCAATGCGGACTTGTAAGAAAACTGCTAATGGGGTAATCAGCCTGGGAACTCTTCGGTGGCTGTTGAAGCGAGAGACGAAGCTTGTGCGGGAGTGTCCGAGAGCAGTGATGTTGACTCTTAAATTAACAATTAAGTCTGAAGTAATAATGTAACGTAACAACTAACTAATAAAAAGATGTCATTTGCAACGAGAAAAAAGGTTGTTGAAGTGTTACATAGAACCTGTACTTTTGTATAGATGTGAAGCGTGGACAATGAGCAGACAAGCTGAAAGACATCTGATGGCTGTGGAAATGTGCTTTCTGATGAGAATGCAAGGAATACCATGGACAGACAGAAAAACTAATGATCGATTACTACAAGAAAGACATTAAAACCGTAAATTGATTAGATAGATTAGATGCAGGTAGTCACATTATTTTGGACACATTATAAGAAGTAAATTGGAGAACATAGTGATAACTGGCAAGATTGAGGGTAAAAGAACAAAAGGAAGGTAGCGAGAACGTACGAACGAACGAACGAACAGACTTTATTTTCAAAGGGTAACAAATTGGGCACGCAGGCCCGTCTTACATTCGGCCCTTCCAATCACTCATCTTTCTTTCATCAACAGTGCAGAGGAAAATAAATTGTCAAATGAATTTTGTAAACATAAACAATGCGTATTACTATGTTATGAGACACATCCACCACCCACCCACACATCCCCCATTCAGTCCAACCCTCCCCCCCCCCCACCCAACCACACACATAGCCCACAAACACCTACATTCCCCCACCCATCCACCACATCCCTACACCTACACATCTCCCCACCCACACACGCCTCTCACCTACCACACATTCCATCCACCGGCACTCCAAGCACACATAATTCCCCAACCCACACATCCCCCACCCACTCACATCCACCCAACTACACACATCTCCCCACCCACTCACATATCCTCTACCCGTCCCAATACCCACCAACAATCACTCACCCACATATCCTCCTCCACCCACACACCTCCAACCACCCCAGCCAAACAAACATTCCTCAGCCATACATCCCCCACGCACACACACATCTCCCCGCCAACTCACATATCCCGCACCTAGCCACACACAAATTCCGCACCCACCAACATAATATCCAATCTCCCCCAGCCCACTCACAGATCCCGAGACCACCCCTACAAACATCCCCCACCATCTCCTAACCTACACACACTCACCCACCCACATATCCTCTACCCACCCACACATCCTCTACCCACCCATCCCCCAACCAAACATCCCTTAATCGCACACCCTTACTCATATACAATCACCCACCCACACATCCTCTACCCAACCACACATCCTACACCCACCCATCCCCCAGCCACACATCCCATAACCACACACCCCTACCCATATACACACACATCCCCACCCACACACAATCTCTCCACCCATACACACATCCCTCACACACATCCCCACCCACCAACACATCCCCCATTCACAAACACACACCTCCCATTCACGCACACACAACCAACACACACATTCCCAACCCATACACTAATCCCCTCACACATCCCTAGACACACGTACTTATCCCTCAACCACTAACACCCACACATCCCTGACCCACTCATCAACACATACATCTCCTATCTACCCACCCACACTCACACACCCCAACCACCCATCTAAACACACATCCCCCACCCTCACACACATCCTTCACCCACTCTCACACCCAACCACACCCCAACCACCCACACACACATCCTTTATCCACACCCATCTCCCCTCCCACACAACACAACACCCATACACATCCCAAAGACACATCCCTCACCCACACACACATCTCCCCACACATCTCCTACCCATCCACACATCCCCCGACTACAATCACCCTCACTACCCACACATACATCCTCCATCCAGCCACACACACCCCACCCAGACAGACATATCCACCACCCACACACACATCCCCAAATCCATCACCCACACCCATCACGCACTCCTCCCCCAACCCAAACACATCCCCCACACATCCCCCACCCCCCCCACACACATTCACCCACACATCTCTCACCCACACACCCACACACATACTCCCCACCCATCCACCCAAACATCCCACACCCATACACATCCCTCACCCACACACACATCCCCATACGCACAACCACCCCTACCTGCACACATCTCCCACCCACCACATATCCCCCACACCCACATCTCCCAACCCACATATATATCCCCCACCCATCCCATAACCCACCAACAATCATCCACCCACATATCCTCCTCCACCCACTCACCCACAACCACATAGCCAAACACACATCCCCACCCACACACACATCTCCCCGCCAACCCATACATCCCGCACGTACCCACACACAAATCCCGCACCCACCCACACAATCCCACCCCGCCAACCCACACATCCTGAGCCCACCCACACATATCACGAATCCACCCACACACACATTCCCACCATTCCCCAACCTACTATTATGATCAAACTCCCACACTTTACACACACATACAGTGACGATTGTCGTGAGCATTGTCGCAAAATTGTAAAGAAAATGTAGAAAAATTGTACATATACATTTTGTAACTTAAAACTTAGTGATGCAATTCAACCCTCTCTCTCTCTCTCTCTCTCTCTCTCTCTCTCTCTCTCTCTCTCTCTCTCTCTCTGTCTCTCTCTCTCTCTCTCTTCTTACACACACACACACACACACACACACATATATATATATATATATATATATATATACACACACATACAGACACACACACTCACACTCCCTTACTCACTCACACTCACTAACTCTCTCACTCACTCTACAGTAGTGTGCATGCGATTATATTATCTATATCTATAAAACTGGTAAGATCGAGGGGAACAGACCAAGGGGAAGACCTAGAAGCAAGTACCTGGATGGCTTGGCCTTGTGGCATAGTCGAGACAGAAACACGGAGCTGATCCACGACTCTGGTGATCGGGTGAGATGGCAGAACATGACCGCCCACGCTTACCGGCATGGCACATGATGGATGGATGGATCTATAAAACAGAGTGTATGTGGTTTTGTGTGTTTGTGGGTAGTTTTGTATTGGATGCGTTCGATAACGGTACATCCGATTGAGATGAAATTTTCTACACGTCTTCCTTTCATTCCTGTGCAACCGACTATAATAGTTTCATAGTGTAAAATCTTCTACTTATTTAATAACATTTACTTTTTCATTTTTCATTATATAAGTTCTATATAGCAGGGGGACTTCACTCTAGAAAAGTTATTTCAAGCGGCATAACTGTTAATAACATTTCTATATACTTTATAGTCATATTGTTGGACTTACTTGCACTATTGTTAAACTCTTTGTCTATAGTTATTTTCAGGCATATGAGTTATAATAAATAATGATATAATCTTTAAGGCGTTTTCAAAGTTTGCATAAAAATAATGCATAATGCATAACATTGTAACCCATCTTTTTCTGCTTCCAGAACTTATCAACTGTCATGTCGGTGATTAAAAACAGTTTTCATTAAAAATAATGAATGGTGTGTGGAAGGACTTTCTTTTAAGTTACTGTGCGCCAGGAGCTGGGCGAAACCACGCCGGGTCAGATAGATAGACAGACAGACAGATAGTCGGGAACGGAAGCTTATTTGACTACTTATATGAATTAAATGACATGCTCCCCACCAGGGACTGGGTGAAGCCGGGCCGGGTCAGACAGACAGACAGATAGACAGTCGGGAACGGGAGAGCTTATATGACTACGTATATGAATTAAATGAGATGCTCCCCACCAGGGACTGGGTGAAGCCGGGCCGGGACAGACAGACAGACAGATAGACAGACAAACAGATAGTCGGGAACGGGAGAGCTTATATGACTACGTATATGAATTAAATTAGATGCTCCCCACCAGGGACTGGGTGAAGCCGGGCCGGGTCAGACAGACAGACAGACAGATAGACAGACAGACAGATAGTCGGGAACAGGAGAGCTTATATGACTACTTATATGAATTAAATGAGATGCTCCCCACCAGGGACTGCGTGAAGCCGGGCCGGGTCAGCCAGACAGACAGACAGACAGACAAACAAACAGACAGACAGACTGATAGATAGATAGATCCCCTCCAGGGCCTGGGCGAAGCCGGGCCGCGTCAGCTAGTACATGGTAAAATCAAGTGGCATACAAAATGATACCTCGTAATATGAAAGATGAGAATACATAAAAAATATGGATTAGCATGTTACATGCCATGCGTGCGCTCAACCCTCTCTCTCTCTCTCTCTCTCTCTCTCTCTCTCTCTCTCTCTCTATCTCTCTCTCTCTCTCTCTCTCTCTCTCTCTTCAGCTCACACACACTACACACACACACACCCACAAACAACATACACACGCAAATATACACATATACCCACGCACAAACACACACCTACACACATCCACACCCGCATACACATACTTACGCATACGTACTCACATAACACATGAATACACACTCCCTCGCATACACTGCATGCATGCACACTTACACACACAAACATATACACATACATACACGAGCACACACACACACACACATACACACATATACACAACACATACATATAAACACGTATAAACACACATGAACGCACACCTTAACACACGTACAGACATACACAACACACAAGCACACACACATACACACATGTACACACACATATACATCCATACACACATACGACATGCACACACACATACATCCAAACATATAAACACACACATACATCCAAACATATAAACACACACACGCATAGACACACCCATCCATCCACACACATACACGCTGCCTCACATAACCACTAAAACTAATATGAATAAACGCCCACACTTTTCACACGTACACACTATCGACTATCGTGAGCATCCTCACAAGAACATTCAAACTTGGGAAAAAATGGGAAAACATGGAAAATATGGAAAATGGTGATGAAAATATGGTATACATTGTGTAACGAAAAATAAAATAGTGGTCCAATCCAGTAAGATAATTCCTAGAATGGACATAAACATGATGAAATAAGCAATGCATGTTAAATTCAATTGGCAGTAACAATGCTAATATAAAAGATGAGGATACAGAAAAAAAAAAAATGGCATAATGATATGCTTGCGCTCATTTCTCTTTCTCTCTCTCTCTCTCTCTCTCTCTCTCTCTCTCTCTCTCTCTCTCTCTCTATTTATTTTTCTTTCAAGCACACTGGCACACTAATTCTCTCATTGTCTCATTGTCTTCCTCACTCTCACTCACTATCTCTCTCATGCTTATACGCACTCACTCTCACACTCGCCCTCACTTACACACACACACTTACTAATATATTCACTCTCACTCAATCTCTCTGTCGCGAAAAATTAACTTGCTAGTTTCGATCGATGACAAAAGGAGACATCCGCCTGCGCAAACAGGCAACCCTTTGATGTGTATAGACGGAGGAACAAAAATACGTCGCGTCAAACTGTCTGCCTACGGTCGGCATTTCTGTATGATGTGGGTTGTTCGAGGAACAAAATAGGTCGCGTTACAATGTCTACACCGGTCGGCATTTTGTTAACAAATTGTTGCTCGAGACGAACAATGGAGCCATCCGTCTAAAAGGCGGCAGTTAGCCTTTGAAGTGTAGACGGAATGTCTGGACAGAAGGCGGAGAGGATTCTGTGATGTGGGGAATTCTCTGGTTCACAGACAGACCTATTGTTGTACGAGACAAAGGATTTCCCCAGATGAAAGCAAACTTGACGGCGAATTGACTCCAGTTAGTCTAAAACAAGAGGAGAAAACCAGACTCTGGTCTGATCAGCGTCTAGACAATTTAGTGACGTCACTCAAGCCCGATATAAAACCCGTTGCGGTAAACAAGTGGAGTTAGTCGACCAAGATTTCTGAAGTTTGAAGGATCGGTGCAGTTTCCGAGTTGTGTTCAATGAAAGAAACTATAATGTCAAATTGTTGATATTTATCGGCGGACATAGATCCAGTCTGTGATTGCATAGTTTCAATCAGCAACCGGAATAGGCATATGGTAGGCTATTAATCATATCTAACTTAGAGTTTGATTAGGAATAGAGTACAGTACTGTGTGGTGATATAATGTATTATAGGTGTGGTGATATAGTGCATTATAGGTGTGGTGATAGAATGTTCTATAAGTGCGGTGCTAGAAAGTATCATAGGAGCGTCGGCACTAGTATTCTATTGTGTGGCTTTAACTAGCTTGTGTGATATATCATTTTACTCAGGGAGTTGAGGACAATGTAGTGGGATAATAAGTAGAGAGATTGAGGATGGTTGGGAGGGAGGAGGGGAATGTGAAATGGTAGGATCTTCCAGTAGGGCATCTGCTGGGTTTCTACCCGTTCCTTTATTCTTTCCTGGTGTTGCCATGTCTCAGACCATGTGATGAGTTATTTGGCCGTATGACAGAGATCAGATCTCTGTTGTAGATCTGAGTGCTGCTATTGGCCTACACTCACCTAATTCCGGCCGGGATTGAGTTGCTCTCACCATGGTATTCTCTACTCAACAGGTTCCACGTAGGTGTGCTATGATATTCAACAGTGAAGTTAGAACACAGTTTAGAAAATGATGGCTCAGGATTTGAAGACAGAAGTTGCTGAGAGGCCTCTACATTGGGCTTATACCCAAGTTGGTCTGCGGGAACCTGGCTTCTGCGGAGCAGGACAGGCTGATGATACTTATGTTTAGCAAATGATAGTTGTATCACTGAACAGTCAGAACATTATATATATATATATATATATATATATATATATATATATATATATATATATATATATATATATATATATATATATACAACACTGATACCAGGAACATTTATATAAAGTTATAGAAATACCTGGAACATTCAGATTGTGGTGTTAATATGGGGAATCTTTACAACCAGTGACACTAGATCAATTAAGATTTCCTAAGTAACAGTGACAATAGTGTTAGAATTCTCTGAGTAACAAACAGTTAATAACAGATGAAATTCATAGTGTGAATTAGATTGAAGACTCTCAATAGACAGTGTTTGTCATGGATGTCCAAAAATCTGGAAGCCTCGAGAGATAGCGGAGAAACTCTTCACGGGACCGGAGAAGCATCACCTCGGTGAGGTTGTTTGTCTGGAATACATGGTGCTGGTGTGTTCTCAGCACAGTGATGAGAATGACTATACTCCTGAACACTGATCTAAGTCTATATACACTTTAGAATATACGTCACACATTCTACACATTATACACACACACACACACACACTTCTCCTTCATAGACTGTTTGCTTTAATAAATTTCTTGTTTTTATTTGTTGAAGCTAGAGTTGTCAAGTATGTTATGTTGGGGAAGAATGAGGGGGGGCATGATCCAGGGGTGCGTAAGAGTGAGAAGAAGGTGTCTTCAGATTGAGGGAGTGTTGTGCTGAATTAAAGTAAATGTGGATGTTGATTCCCCTCACTCCAGGGACGACACTAAAGAAGTAAAGAAGAACAAATAACTACCACAACATTCTTTACTTACGACCTCTCACTTACTGTCCCACATACACTCACTCTCTCACTCACTCTCTCTCTCTCTCTTTCTCTCTCTCTCTCTCTCTCTCTCTCTCTCTCTCTCTCTCTCTCTCACTCACACGCACTCCTTCACTCTCTAAACCACACTAAATCACTCTCTTATTCGCACACACAGACAAGCAAACAGATACACACACTCACTCACTCTCACTCGTTCACTTTCTCATGCACTCTCTCTCACCCATTCTCTCTCTCTCTCTCTCTCTCTCTCTCTCTCTCTCTCTCTCTCTCTCTCTCTCTCTCTCTTACACACTCACTCGCTCTCACACTCACTCACATATACGCATACCCACAAATTCTCTCTCACTTACTCACGCTCCCTTACTCACTCACTCACTCACTCGCTGACACTCTAACTCACACTCACTCAATTTCTCACTCTATCACACATACTGGCAGACACACAACACACCCACTCTCTCTCTCAGATTCCCTCATTCTCTCACTCAATCTCTCAAACATACGTCCATACTCACTCACTCACTTTTACACTCACTCAGGCACACGCGCATGCATACTCTCTCACTCTCTCTGTCTCATACTAATTCTCCCACTCACACTCTTTCTCACTCACGAGATAAATATCTAGATGGCGTGGCCACATGGCTTAATAGAGACAAAACCACAGAGCTGATCCACGACTCTGGTGATCATGTGGGATGGCGAAACATGACCGCCTACGCTTATCAGCATGGCACATGATGATGACAAACAGCAAAGTGCTACACAAAGTGGTGATTCGTTATTACATGCTATGCTGAACGGCGTCTTTGCACATTGGTCATTCCCGTATGTGCTCACTCCTCCGATACAGCAGCCATCTCAAAGAAATTAATTCTACTCATTGTTCCCATAAGGCACCTCCTGTCTGTTTATGGGCGTTACCGCCAGTTATTGTAATCGGGCTAGCTTCGGAGTTTGTTATCAAATAAAGTAATTACTATCGAGCGTCTTGTCAGTGGGCGTAGGCGATCATGCTTCTCCACATCTTCCATTCTCTTCTATTATGAACTCATGTACCAATGCCATAATGAAAGGCTGTCAAAAAAGACTGTCGTTCGCTTTCCTCTATCTGTTTTCCCCATTGTTCTTACTAGTTGTTACAATAGTTTCCAATAACTTCTGGTCAAACAATGAGTAACATGTGTTGCCTGATTATGATATATGTGACAAGTAGTCTACGTTTTAGTCTCTTACAAAAGGATGGCGGCGGTAGACGTTTGTCTGTCGGTCCTGTGGGTTAGAAACCGCATCGGGGCGGATGTTTTCAACTGACTAGCGCTCCCAGATCCACCCAGCCAAAAATGTAAATAGGAAATCAATTGGGGAAACCTTTGAGGCCATCAAGACGGTTCACAAATAAACACACATAGTATTTTTTGGCGCTCACAGAAGGAGAAGAAGGAAGTAGAGATTAGAGGACGTACTAGACAATATAAAATTTCAAAGTTATAGTTATCGACCGGAATTAAAACCTGTCACCTTCAAATGATGACGGCGCCTCGCTGCAGGAATAAGTGTACTTCAACGCATGACCAACGAGCTGACAGGTTCGAATCCCGGTCGGTAACTATAGCTTTTCAAATTGTACATATCTTGGGAAGCGCAGGCCGGCGGCGTGATATTGACCACCTCACCCACCTATGTTTGTTCTATAAAAGTATACGCTTAGCACATTGTGCCCATTGTGCCTGCAGGCCTGTGAAAGGATCCTTTGCTTTACTCTTTCAAAAGGGAACCGCAATAGCTAACACTCGTGCCTGCTTCCCTGACCGAGAGTTACAAATTCAAATCTTCATCAAGTCGGAATTATTTTTTATTAAATTGACCCGGGCTTCAGGGTTTCAGGGTTAGGAGAAGGGTAGACAAGTTCTGCAATTTATTCCCCTCAAATAGTACTCTGGTACTGGGTACAGACAATCACTTTATGTCAGCGTCAGTCCGGTAGATGTTGTAAGCCCATGCCCAGACCACGTGCAGACAATCACCTTACATCAGCGTCAGTCCGGTAGATGTTGTAAGCCCATGTCCAGACCATGTCAGACAATCACCTTATATCAGCGTCAGTCCGGTAGATGTTGTAAGCACATGTCCGGACCATGTCAGACAATCACCTTACATCAGCGTCAGTCCGGTAGATGTTGTAAGCCCATGCCCAGACCATGTGCAGACAATCACCTTATATCAGCGTCAGTCCGGTAGATGTTGAAAGCCCATGTCCGGACTGTCGCATAATCACTGTAGGTTAACGATAAGATGATAAAACTAACAGAGACAGCCTGTTTTCACAGCTACAATGGTTTGTTACTAGTACAGAAACTCAAGTCGGATTAAAGAAAAACTAGAAGTCTTTGAGAGTTCCCTAGGAACGAAAATCTGTCGGCATTGTTTGATGTATTGTTGTTGAGAGAAAAGGCCTGTTGTATTCAGGGTAAAAAAATGGGATAATTATTCTTGTGAGGTTATAGACAACATTGTCTGGGGAAAGGAAAGTCGGCTGGATCTTTGAAGTGGAGAAATGAATTCTCTAGATCACAGACGAGAGGGACTTTTGATGTACGGGAAACTAGTCCCGACAGGGAGGCAACCTGATGTTTACCTCGAATGACGTCACAAGGACAAAATCCCGACGGTATGCAAAACAGAATTTGTACCGTTAGTGTGAATACGGGAGTGGGTCTAGGCTGACGTGTTTAACTGACTAGTTTAATTCGGAGAGAATCTACCGTGTTCGGGATTAATTAAAGTTAATGAACATGTGCCTTTCATGGCAAGGTGTAGATTCGATGCAAGAATAGGGCCAGTGTTACATAAGGTAATCCATAGATAGCATTTAGGTATAATTAGTGTTAGATAGGCTGGTGATAGTTAGAGTTAGGACTTGAACATAGTATGTTGCGTTGTGGTTAGGTAGGTTAAGAGTGTCGGCGACTGTAGGCAGTCGCATTGTTAAAACTAGCTAGGGTGAGATGGTAATTAGCTCTGCTAGTTGAGAATAGTGTAGTGGGGTGATATCTGGAGAGATCGAGGATGGTTGGGGGATAGGGGAAATGTCCAATGGTGGGATATTCCAGTGGGGGTCTACTGGGGTTCTGCACTTTACATATTGGTCTTTCCTTGTCTGACCCTAATTCAGACCGAGGTGATGAGCTCCTCTGCCCATGAGAGAGTTTATTTCGCTGATAAATATCTGAGCGAGGCCGTAGGCCTACACTCATCTAATAGGAGTCAGTGTCCGGTTGCTCTCACTTGGTGTGTTCTCTCTTTAACAGGTTCCCCGCCAGTTATGAGGAAGTTCCACACCGGTTATGATGAAGTTCTACCCGGGTTAGGAAGAACACAAGATGAACAGTCAATGTGTTAAGAATATAGATAAATTCAGAGAAGAAAGTTTATTCAACAGTGTTTACGCTAGGCCCATAATCAGGCGGGTCTACACGAATCTGGCTCGGTTGAGCAAAAACATATAAACGATTCCTTTGTGATAGGGTTCACCCAGGTTGGGTGATGTTCGATTTTTACACCACATATCAAATGAACACTAGGGATTAAAAAGGAACAGTAGTAGATTCCAGTGGAATGGTACTCTGTAACTTTGTGATTGTGACAATCTAGAACAATAGTTAGGAACAAGTGTGTTACCAGTGACAGTGATACATATTTTCACGGTACAGGGATTGGTACATATCAGAACTATAGGGACCTTTAGTTATACTGTGTGGGACCGATCCATGATCAGTGTTAGACTATATCTATTTCTGATGATCATGTATCTGGATTATCAAGTAGCTACCGGAGGAAATCAATGTCTGGCAGGAGAGACACATCGTTTGGTGAGGGTCTTTGTGTGCTGAGCTAACCTGCTGTGGTGTAGCCATTGCTATGATGATCTTACTTGGCTCCTGCTGTGTTGATCTGATTCTACAGATACACTAGAGCATACGACACACATTCTACACATACACTTCTCACATACATACACTTTTCTTTATTAAATTAATTTTGTATTAATTTTTTTAGAAGCTAGAGTTGTTGAGTATGTTGTTTTGGGGAAGTGTGAGAGGGGGCACGATCTAGTGGTGAGTGAGAGAGAAAGAGGTATCCATTGATTGAGGGAGTGTTGTGGGCGGAATCTGGTGGATTCTCCAGAATAATGATATGGGGTTAAAAATAATGTGGGTGTTGATTCTCCTCACTCCAGGGACGACACTATAATAGAAACTACGACACGGACCATGTACAGACAATCATCGTCCATCAGCGTCAGTCCGGTAGATGTTGTAAGCACATGTCCGGACCATGTACAGACAATCATCGTACATCAGCGTCAGTCCGGTAGATGTTGTAAGCACATGTCCGGACCATGTACAGACAATCATCGTACATCAGCGTCAGTCCGGTAGATGTTGTAAGCCCATGTCCGGGCCATGTACAGACAATCATCGTACAGCAGCGTCAGTCCGGTAGATGTTGTAAGCACATGTCCGGACCATGACGTGAACGCCAAGGCATCGGAGCTATAACAGACGTCGGTGTGATCGAAACGATAAGAGCGCTCAATCTTACACCTCCGGTGCGCTGATGCCTGCCGATTTCGGCGGTTCAACCCCCACACCGACACTAAGACTTACACGTTGATTTCTCATTCAGAAAGCAATGACAAGCTACTAAACGCACAATTGCCTAGACAATCTGAGGTTGATGGCAACGTCCTGTAAAGCACATCATAATTTATTGAGGGAATCACAACCCATCAACCAAATCCATCAGCACAATGGTATCCATGGAATTGCGATGTGCAGCCTTCCCTTCCATTCCCCGGCACCTTCCTTCACTGCAGAGTCTTACACCCGTTGCATCAGCAGCTTCCCGCTGGGGAAAGTATACGTAGCAATGGATACACTTTACCTCGAGGGTTCTAAATTGTGTGTTCTATGGACTCTCACATTTGTCTTCACACGTTCAATGTATCTGTATGCATGCTTGAGAACTACAAATTGTTTTTGTTTGCACGCAATAATAACTTAACCGGAACCTTGTCGTTGTAATAGACGATAGTGGAGTTAATCCTAGCCATGGTACAAAGCCTGGGCTAAATGTAGACACCAGTGTATTTTGCCCATGCAGCATTATCCTTCTCTCGGCCTGCTTAGTTTACTCAAGAGGAAAGGTAACACCAATATGCCTGGAACAAGGCAAGCCGTAGAAGCTGCCGGATTAGCAAAGCAATGCTCTAACTTTCCGCCTGTCGGAGCTTCCATCCTAGATCACTTGCAGATCAAGGCTTAGGGCCCGGTCTGCCCTGCCATGACATTTAATCTTAGGTTGCATTTCCTCGCACTAGAATAAGGCTTGTACCCTCCCAACTGCGCTCTTCCGCCCGAAGCCGTTGTCGCAATGTGGGGTGTCGGTTTTGGTGAGCGTCACGCAACATTCGTTGCTAATACAAATACAAAATGCCATTACCATACTTTATTTTCCTCACACACTTTACGTGAGTTTTGGGGTAACCACGAAAGTGACATATCTCGAGTATAAACCACGCGATAAGAAAAGCCAGCATAAGTCAGCACATTCTAGGACGCAAAGATGGATTCCCC
Organism: Cepaea hortensis; assembly: GCA_963921405.1. NCBI lineage: Eukaryota > Metazoa > Mollusca > Gastropoda > Stylommatophora > Helicidae > Cepaea > Cepaea hortensis. The sequence goes on along the minus strand of OY992876.1, from coordinate 132,432,762 downwards.
AAAATGTTCACAGCTGTCTTTGAATATGCAAATGCAAACAATAAAATCTACTACTCTATAATACACTGTTTATGCCTGCGCAGAAGTCTATTGTCACGTGCTAATACAAAAATGGCCCCATACTGCACTGGTTTTTACCTACCCTTTCCATATATATCGACCTCCAGGCGAATAAATTAGTTATTGAAATCAGAAAGACGTTTAGAAATAGCAGCAGATGTATATTTAATCAGATTCTAAAACCGCCAACTGCTTTGAGAAATTAGACAGACAGTCACAATGTCTGAGGCACGTTATAAGAATAAAACCAGATAACTTGGTGACAACTGGCAAGGTTGAGGGGGAAAGAATAATGGAAACGCAGAGGAGTAAATATCTGGATAGCTTGGCCACATGGCCTGGTCGAGACAAGAACACAGAGTTGATCTACGTGTATGAGTGTGGGGTGGGGTGTGGTGGGGTGGGGTGTGGTGGGGTAGCGTATGGTGTGTGTGTGGTGTAGTGTAGTGTATGCATGTGTGTGTGTGTGTGTTTGTGCGTATCTGTGCATGTGTGTGCGTGTCGTTTGGCATTCTCTCTTATCTTATGTTCCATCAATCTGCTACACGACAAAGCCAGTCAGCTCAGACGACTCCCAATACTACAAATTAACATATTTTTAGAACCGCTGCTGAAAGCAAGGAATCCAGAACCGGAGCATGGGCTGGTCATTGGCAAGACCAAACAGGTATGAGCCTGTCAGGATAGGTACTACCCTGAGATACTCTAGAGAACAGGCAGACGGCACGAGTGTAGAATTCCTTCCATCGAGCGGCGTGCCCCTGGAATGCACCAGATATCCTGAAATAGAGGAATTTGACTGATAACTTCAAGAGGCTTCCAGAAATAACGGCGTATCTTGATGAAAATGGTTAAACTCGGACCGACCTATCCTCGCACGAGGACATCTTAGACTGTTGGCGAGAGATTACTCACTCGTGAGTGGTATTCTGACGCCTGCTCATGAGGGTATCTGAACAACAAGTGGACCGAGGCGGCGTCCTGGGTAGTGTCAACAGATGGTAGGCCACGTGGTTGCTGGGAGCAGCTGGGCGAGAGTATCAGACACTCGTATCGCAGAGTTGTATTTTCTGTGTCACTTATCTCCGGAGTCTGTATCTATGTCAAACATAGGAAGGCATTCAAAGGTACATCTGTTCTTCCGCCCCTCCCACACACACTCTCTCTCTCTCTCTCTCTCTCTCTCTCTCTCTCTCTCTCTCTCTCTCTCTCTCTCGCTCGTTCTCTCGCTATCTCTGTTTCTCTTGTTCTTTACTTTTCTCTCGTTCTCTTTTTTATCTCTCTCTCTCTCTCTCTCTCTCTCTCTCTCTCTCTCTCTCTCTCTCTCTCTCTCTCTCTCTCTCTCTCTCTCTCTTCGTTCTGTTTCACTATATTTTTTTTCTGTCTCTCTATCTTTCTCTCTATATATTTTCTCTCTCTCATTTCTCTCGTTCTCTCCCTTTATCTCTCTTTTTCTCATCCTCTCTCTCTCTTTCTCTCTCAGCATCTCTCAGTTTCTCTCCGGTATCTCTCTTTCTCTCTCTGTGCATGTGTGTGTGAGAGAGAATACATACCCTGTCCGTCTGTGCGATCTCTGTGTCCTCATATTCGGTCCGTTTGTTTATCTGTATATAATGTTCGTCTGTCTGTCCATCTGGGTGGTCTGATATGTTTACTTTCTTTATTTTCTTTGGTTCTAAATGGTGGGAGTATTATTCTAGAACTCACCGCTTCCCACTCTATTAGTGCATGCTCTACCTCTTCAGATAACAAATTCACTCCGTTGCGAGGTTTATTCATTCTCTATATCGCCTTAGAACAGCACTGTTTCACCTTTGTGTAGAAACTTGTTGCTGGCTTCCTTCCATCTTGTTTCGCATAATCCCAAATTGCGAATCTTAAAATAGTTCACTTTCATACCATTTACCATTTCATACTTAGTTCCAACATTCCAGGTGCTAAATTATGTAAATTTTCCGAAGTGAGAGGAGGTTAAGTCGGAAAACCATACTCCTGACGACTTTCTCCACATCTCGTCATACTTCTAGGAGAAACCACACTCCTGACGACTTTCTCCACATCTCGTCATACTTCTAGGAGAAACCACACTCCTGACGACTTTCTCCACGTCCCGTCATACTTCTAGGAGAAACCACACTCCTGACGACTTTCTCCACATCTCGTCATACTTCTAGGAGAAACCACACTCCTGACGACTTTCTCCACATCTCGTCATACTTCTAGGAGAAACCACACTCCTGACGACTTTCTCCACATCTCGTCATACTTCTAGGAGAAACCACACTCCTGACGACTTTCTCCACATCTCGTCATACTTCTAGAAGAAACCACACTCCTGACGACTTTCTCCACATCTCGTCATACTTCTAGGAGAAACCACACTTCTGACGACTTTCTCCACATCTCGTCATACTTCTAGGAGAAACCACACTCCTGACGACTTTCTCCACATCTCGTCATACTTCTAGGAGAAACCACACTCCTGACGACTTTCTCCACATCTCGTCATACTTCTAGGAGAAACCACACTCCTGACGATTTTCTCCACATCTCGTCATACTTCTAGGAGAAACCACACTCCTGACGACTTTCTCCACATCTCGTCATACTTCTAGGAGAAACCACACTCCTGACGACTGTCTCCACATCTCGTCATACTTCTAGGAGAAACCACACTCCTGACGACTTTCTCCACATCTCGTCATACTTCTAGGAGATACCACACTCCTGACGACTTTCTCCACATCTCGTCATACTTCTAGGAGAAACCACACTCCTGACGACTTTCTCCACATCTCGTCATACTTCTAGGAGAAACCACACTCCTGACGACTTTCTCCACATCTCGTCATACTTCTAGGAGAAACCACACTCCTGACGACTTTCTCCACATCTCGTCATACTTCTAGGAGAAACCACACTCCTGACGACTTTCTCCACATCTCGTCATACTTCTAGGAGAAACCACACTCCTGACGACTTTCTCCACGTCTCGTCATACTTCTAGGAGAAACCACACTCCTGACGACTTTCTCCACGTCTCGTCATACTTCTAGGAGAAACCACACTCCTGACGACTTTCTCCACGTCTCGTCATACTTCTAGGAGAAACCACACTCCTGACGACTTTCTCCACATCTCGTCATACTTCTAGGAGAAACCACACTCCTGACGACTTTCTCCACATCTCGTCATACTTCTAGGAGAAGACTTTCCTGTTACCTTGATTGGCTAGTTATTTTGCTGTTCTTGTCTTAGACTTGTTCATACTTGACTAGATTGTGTAGGTAAAAATGTCTACTGGATGAGGTAGCCAGTGTTATGCCAACCCTACTTAGTCGCCCCTTGCGACAAGCATTTTAGGTTACAGTGTTACTATTCTTTTTTTAGAAGAAAGGAAAATCGTAACCTGATTAGAGAAATTAGGTGTAGAAAGTCAAAATTGTTGGGCACGTTATGAGAAGAAATAAACTACAGAACTTGGTGACAAATCGCAAGGTTGTAGTGAAAATAACAGAGGAGTAAATATCTTGAAGATTTGGTCACATGGCATCGTCCAGACAAAAACTCAGAGCTGATCCGCGGGAGATGGCGAAATATGACCGCCCACGCTTATCGCCATGGCACATGATGATTCATTGCTTCCCTTATGGGCCATGGTAGCACACGGGCGGCGGTCTGAATATTTGTCCGTGTGTGTTGTCCGTCTATGTGTCCGTACATGCAGTCTGTCTGATTGTCCGTGTGAGTTGTCCATCTGTTTGTCCGTAAACGCAGTCTGTCTGATTGTCCGTGTGTCTTGTCCGTCTATTTGTCCGTAAATACAGTCTGTCTGATTGTCCGTGTGAGTTGTCCATCTGTTTGTCCGTAAATGCAGTCTGTCTGATTGTCCGTGTGAGTTGTCCATCTGTTTGTCCGTAAATGCAGTCTGTCTGATTGTCCGTGTGAGTTGTCCATCTGTTTGTCCGTAAATGCAGTCTGTCTGATTGTCTGTGTATGTTGTCCGTCTGATTGTCCATCTCTATTGTCCGTCTGTTTGTCCGTCCAACCATCTGTCCGTCCTGTGTCTGTCTGTCTGTCCATAATCTGCCTGTTTGATTCGTCTGTACATATTCACCCGATTTGCTGTTCTGCCTTTCTGCCCCGTCTTACCATATATTAGATCCGTCTACGCGGCCCACATGCTAATGGTAATTTTACCCGTCAATCTTTTACAAGTTAGTTGTATGTCAGTTACAGGACCTCGCAATAAACCACAGCATTTCTTGGCTGTCTGTGATTTACTTACTAGGCATTATTTCCTCTCAGTAGTTTGCCATTACTTTCTGATCATTACAATCAAAGCGGTATGCTTCTAAATTGCCTACAACTGATTTTGAACCCTCGACTCAGAATGACTTGATCGACTTCACTGCACCGGGTTTTATCCCATATGGCGCGGTCTCTATCCGCAGGGCGGCCTGCCGAAAGCGTCGCACAAAGCACGAACTCCGTAGCTTCAGCGATGACCCCCAGGAGTCTCCCAGAAAAATGCTCTCATGAACCGAAAGCCATAGCCCGGAATTGTAACCCACAACCTTCGGAGTGCGAGGTAGACGGCTGGACCACTTTGCCATGGAGTCTATAGGAATCGTGCATCAATTGACTCGGATGCTATTATATTAGTCTATTCTTATATGTATGATCTGTCTATCATTATTTCCTGTGTTGGTCTTCAACTTATCCAACTAGCCGCAACAATCATCATTTTAACAGACTCTAAGCCATTCAAAAAATTGGTTTGGACCAAACAAAAATGGATGTCAGAAAATGGGAAGTCACAATTATGACTTAAAAGTTGTTAATATGGTAGCAGACGTTGTAATATATATATATATATAGTTAAAGAGAGTTGCATGGGGATAATTACTGTATATACGCTCAAGGCAGATACCGGAAGTCGCTTAAGACGATGAATAATCCTATGGCATTTAATGAGTAAATGACCAAGAAAACTGAAAAAAGTGAAGGAATTTAAATATCTAGGAAGTATGATCACAGAAGGTCAGCATGGCAGAATGGATAAGAACGCATGTTTTCAAACATCTGGTGTGCTGATGCCGAGGTAAGGGGTTCACCCCTACACAGGACAGTTTGACTAAACTGTTGACCTATCGTGCTTGACTTGGGGACGTAAGTTACAAGTACATCAGAAGTCGGAGTGGGTTCGCCTGATGGCGAGGGACACTGATAATAGGGAAAGCTAATCCACACACAAAATTCAGTCCAGTGCTACTAGGAGTAGTGTGTACGGACTACGCTTGAGTTCAAAGTGAGCGAGCGCAAAACAAAATAATTACTGAAGATTACAGAATAGACAAAGATGATTACAGAATAGACAAAGAAGATTACAGAATAGACAAAGACGATTACAGAATAGACAAAGAAGATTACAGAATAGACAAAGAAGATTACAGAATAGACAAAGAAGATTACAGAATAGACAAAGATGATTACAGAATAGACAAAGATGATTACAGAATAGACAAAGATGATTACAGAATAGACAAAGAAGATTACAGAATAGACAAAGAAGATTACAGAATAGACAAAGAAGATTACAGAATAGACAAAGAAGATTACAGAATAGACAAAGATGATTACAGAATAGACAAAGATGATTACAGAATAGACAAAGATGATTACAGAATAGACAAAGAAGATTACAGAATAGACAAAGAAGATTACAGAATAGACAAAGATGATTACAGAATAGACAAAGATGATTACAGAATAGACAAAGATGATTACAGAATAGACAAAGAAGATTACAGAATAGACAAAGAAGATTACAGAATAGACAAAGATGATTACAGAATAGACAAAGAAGATTACAGAATAGACAAAGATGATTACAGAATAGACAAAGAAGATTACAGAATAGACAAAGAAGATTACAGAATAGACAAAGAAGATTACAGAATAGACAAAGATGATTACAGAATAGACAAAGATGATTACAGAATAGACAAAGAAGATTACAGAATAGACAAAGATGATTACAGAATAGACAAAGAAGATTACAGAATAGACAAAGATGATTACAGAATAGACAAAGAAGATTACAGAATAGACAAAGAAGATTACAGAATAGACAAAGAAGATTACAGAATAGACAAAGATGATTACAGAATAGACAAAGATGATTACAGAATAGACAAAGAAGATTGCAGAATAGACAAAGAAGATTACAGAATAGACAAAGAAGATTACAGAATAGACAAAGATGATTACAGAATAGACAAAGAAGATTACAGAATAGACAAAGAAGATTACAGAATAGACAAAGATGATTACAGAATAGACAAAGAAGATTACAGAATAGACAGAGAAGATTACAGAATAGACAAAGAAGATTACAGAATAGACAAAGAAGATTACAGAATAGACAAAGATGATTACAGAATAGACAAATAAGATTACAGAATAGACAAAGAAGATTACAGAATAGACAAAGAAGATTGCAGAATAGACAAAGAAGATTACAGAATAAACAAAGAAGATTACAGAATAGACAAAGAAGATTACAGAATAGACAAAGAAGATTACAGAATAGACAAAGAAGATTACAGAATAGACAAAGAAGATTACAGAATAGACACAGAAGATTACAAAATAGACACAGAAGATTACAGAATAGACAAAGAAGATTACAGAATAGACAAAGAAGATTACAGAATATACAAAGAAGATTACAGAATAGACAAAGAAGATTACAGAATAGACAAAGAAGATTACAGAATAGACAAAGAAGATTACAGAATAGACAAAGAAGATTACAGAATAGACAAAGAAGATTACAGAATAGACAAAGAAGATTACAGAATAGACAAAGAAGATTACAGAATAGACAAAGAAGATTACAGAATAGACAAAGAAGATTACAGAATAGACAAAGAAGATTACAGAATAGACAAAGAAGATTACAGAATAGACAAAGAAGATTACATAATAGACAAAGAAGATTACAGAATAGACAAAGAAGATTACAGAATAGACAAATAAGATTACAGAATAGACAGAGAAGATTACAGAATAGACAGAGAAGATTACAGAATAGACAAAGAAGATTACAGAATAGACAAAGAAGATTACAGAATAGACAAAGAAGATTACAGAATAGACAAAGAAGATTACAGAATAGACAGAGAAGATTACAGAATAGACAAAGAAGATTACAGAATAGACAGAGAAGATTACAGAATAGACAAAGAAGATTACAGAATAGACAAAGAAGATTACAGAATAGACAGAGAAGATTACAGAATAGACAGAGAAGATTACAGAATAGACAGAGAAGATTACAGAATAGACAGAGAAGATTACAGAATAGACAGAGAAGATTACAGAATAGACAGAGAAGATTACAGAATAGACAAAGAAGATTACAGAATAGACAAAGAAGATTACAGAATAGACAAAGAAGATTACAGAATAGACAAAGAAGATTACAGAATAGACAAAGAAGATTACAGAATAGACAACGAAGATTACAGAATAGACAAAGAAGATTACAGAATAGACAGAGAAGATTACAGAATAGACAAAGAAGATTACAGAATAGACAAAGAAGATTACAGAATAGACAAAGAAGATTACAGAATAGACAAAGATGATTACAGAATAGACAGAGAAGATTACAGAATAGACAAAGAAGATTACAGAATAGACAGAGAAGATTACAGAATAGACAGAGAAGATTACAGAATAGACAAAGAAGATTACAGAATAGACAAAGAAGATTACAGAATAGACAGAGAAGATTACAGAATAGACAGAGAAGATTACAGAATAGACAAAGAAGATTACAGAATAGACAAAGAAGATTACAGAATAGACAAAGAAGATTACAGAATAGACAAAGATGATTACAGAATAGACAAAGAAGATTACAGAATAGACAAAGAAGATTACAGAATAGACAAAGAAGATTACAGAATAGACAAAGAAGATTACAGAATAGACAGAGAAGATTACAGAATAGACAAAGAAGATTACATAATAGACAAAGAAGATTACAGAATAGACAAAGACGATTACAGAATAGACAAAGAAGATTACATAATAGACAAAGAAGATTACAGAATAGACAAAGAAGATGGCAGAATAGGCACAAACAGAAATCAGATGTCAAAAAGCAGTGCACTTATGTATCAACTATCTCCCATATTGAAACATCCAAACATACACATCCCCACAAAACCACATAATAAATAGCATATTCACATCAACCCTATGTTAACAATAGCAAACTTGGACATTGTCCAATTCACATTTACTCAAAATCAACACCTGCGAGATGAGATGCTTGAGAGCTGCCAACTTAATTATCCGAAGCTGAATAAGAAATGATATCAGCTATGCAGTGGTATCAACACCTTGTGCCACATATTGAATATATCATATATTAAATGATTCAGCCATCACGTTAGAATGCAACACCATCAACTACCAGCAATGATGCTACATCAATGATGATCGGACGCAACAGCAAGAGGCCGCCCGAGAACAACATGGACTGACAACATCAAAGACATGATACAATCATACGGAACGTCACTATCCAGTTCCACCCATTGGCCGCTGGAATAGGAATGCTTCCTCCCGATAATGCTTAACAGACAGAAGAGGAAGGAAGGAAGGAAGGAAGGAAGGAAGGAAGGAAGGAAGGAAGGAAGGAAGGAAGGAAGGAAGGAAGGAAGGATGACCGAATTCAATCTTCTGCTATCTCATTTATTCATGTCTACAATTTGGCGGCACAGCGCGTTGCACTCCCCTCACCTGTGACAAGCCTAGGAAAACAAGTCGCCCACCTATTCTCAAGGGAGGCAACGCACTTTCCCAATTACTCCCACGAGTTATCGTTTCAGCTTTTTGTTTCTTGTTTCTCAAATTATTCGTGGAAGTTAGAATGGTATCCGCCCGAATTCTATCTGGGTTTATAAAGGCTATTTTATTTCAGGCAGGCCTAACACTTTGTAAAGGTGTAGCTTTGAGACACTCTCCATTAGATTCCCTTTACAGGCATGGTTGCCACTTTACGCGTATGCCTGCCTGCGCAGTTACTGCTTTCCTATCTTACAAATTAGGCATGTTCTATCCCTAAACACATTCCTTCTTGTCGCTTTTCCGCCTATTCACACATTTGTTTGACTTTTCTGTTCACTAACTCACATTTTATTTCTGCTGGCTTTGTAGTTTTTACGTAATCCACGCAAAGCTGTTTAGAAAACTAGCATTCTGCTGATAAATTGCCAATTATTAGAAAAATGTTAAAGACTTCTTTTTGTAGTAGCGTTTAATTCCCGCATGTGTTTATTATTCTGTCCATTATCCTTTATTGACCCGGCGTGTTTGTTTGACGTGTCCGCTGTCTGAATGCCTCTTGTGGTACGATGAAGTAGATTGAGCAGTGCTGCTACTGCAGATGCTGCTTCTGTTCAAACATATTGTTCTGTTTGCCGAGGTATTGATTGGCTTCAAGCAAACATTGTTTATAACTTCTAGTTTGTTTCCTTCACGTTACTGTCGTGCTGCATTAGTGATGGTTTGTGAATGTTGAAGTAGCAAATATGTATCCCATAATATCTACCGTTGTAGATTTATATATGTAAACTGCCTATGTCGCTTAAAAGTCGAGCTTCCCATCAAATGGCTCTATCTGTCAATTCATGCGCATTTCCGTCCGCCCATCCTTCTGTCTGTCTGTCCTTCCGTCTGTCTGTCCGTCCGTCTGTCTGTCCGTCCGTCTGTCTGTCTTTCTGTCCATCCGCCTGTCTGTCCGATCTGTCCGATCCCGGTCGGTAACTATAGCTTTCAAATTGTATGTTGTCTAGTACGTCCTCAAGTCTCTACTTCCTTCTTCTCCTTCTGTGAGCGCCAAATAATACTATGTATGTTTATTTATGTAATTGTCTCAGTGGCCTCAACGGTTCCCCCCATTTATCGCCTGTCTGTCCATCCGCCTGTCTGTCCATCCGTCTGTCTGTCCGTCCGTCTGTCTATTCATCCGCTTATCTGTCCATCCGCTTATCTGTCCATCCGTCTGTCTGTCCATCCGTCTGTCTGTCCGTCAGTCTGTCTGTCCATCCCTCTGTATGCCCATCCACCTGTCTGTCTGTCCGTCTGTCTGTCCATCCGTCTGTCTGTCCGTCCGTCTGTCTGTCC
>OY992876.1:132142496-132419996 GCA_963921405.1 Cepaea hortensis | reverse complement strand
ATGTTCATTTCTATCATGTGTGTCTGCTAGCCCGTCTGCCTGTCGATTTGTTTATATGTAGGCAGATATAGGTATGCCACAGACAAACAGACGATCGGGTAGACAGTCACGTAGGTACACAAGTACGTTGCGAGATAATGTTGTGTACATGATGATAAACACACGGATATAACATATAAGCAATGTCAGTTATGAACATATATACAGTCTAACCTCGGTTTTCGTCGATAATCCGTCCGAAAACAATCGGCGAAATCCGAAACCGGTGCAATTATTTCCATAAGAATCCATGCAAATCAAATTAATTTCTTCTAGCAACTCCAAAATTAATACCAAAAACACATTTTATAGAGAATAAATATAGTGTTTAATACTATTTTTCGGCCTCAGACTTGTCGGAACTGGAACCTAGTAACACTGTGTATGTCAGTGCGCCTCTTCAATTTTTCAAACCATCCTCTGCTGGCCTTAAAATAACTAAGTACACTAGCATTCGCTAGCATTCATCGCTTTCTTAATGAGATCGGCATACAACTGTCTGATTTTTTATTTCAACATATGATAGCCTCCTAAACATAACTGGTTTTGATTTATCTAAATTAATTATAACTGTGCGACATCTTCAATTGTTTGCGATTTCTGTTTCGTTAGCACATTCATGTCTTTCGCTACATTAGCCTCCTTTATTGCTTCCTTTTTTGCCACAATGGATGGCGACTTCCCGTACATAGACCGATTTCAGCAATTTTAATGCCGCTCTCCTATATTATTATTAGCAAGTGATGCTCACACAACAAAAAACAACGCCAAACTGAGCTTAAGAAAGCGTGGGTCCCTTTGTTATCACAAAATTAGCAGCGATGTCTTGTGGGCACGTCGACGAAATCTGAGGCAATCGACGAAAACCGAGAAAAAAAATTTCGTGGGGAAAAAAAAATCGAGAAAAACCGAAATCGACGAAACCCGAAGACAACGAAAACCGCGGTTTGACAGTACATATAAACATAAGCACCGTAGTCTGGTGTGTGTATGTGAAGTGCTAGAATCGTCACGTTTGTGCAAACCGTATACCCGGAGCATCTGGGGTGTCTAGTTGGTCGTGCGTCGATGTATGCTTGTTTCTGCAGCGATGCGCATTTGTAGGTGAAAGGTTCGAATCACACTAGGTAACTACATCTTTCAATCTTTATGTTGTCTAGTCCGTCCTGAAATAAATGAGCGCCAAACAATACTATGTGTGTTTATGTATAAACTGTCTTAGTGGCCTCAAAGGGTTCCCCAATTGATATTTCTTTCTGTAGCGACCGACGAATGCGTGACGTCGAATCCTTGCCGACACTCCTATTGCCCTATTTTACGTTCAGTAGTTTGCCATTGCTTTCTGAACGAGAATTCAACTGTTAAGTTTAACTGACCGATGTAGGGAACGATCTTATTACTCGCAGTCTGGGTATCGAAGTTTAAGAACCGCGCTATTATCCATTCAGCCAGAGAGAGAGAGAGAGAGAGAGAGGGGGGGGGGAGAAAGTCTCCCCCCCCCTCCAGCACTGATAATGAAACTGTCATACTGCCAATAGTACCCTGCGGTGTAGGACAGGGGAGTCCTTAGCTTGATGAATTGAGACCGCTTGGCTGGTGCAGTCGCCGCCAACTATGCAGGTGTTCTGTTTTTTTTTTTGTTGAAACAATCCATCACTTTACGAATGATTCAAACCCAGGTCTCCCGAAAGGTAACCCCTGCTTTCTAGCCACTCGACCAGACGCTCCTCACACAGATAACGCAAAGTTAGTAATCACTGTGGCGCGGTTAATAACCAAAGGCAATGAGACGATATGCTCTGAAGTCACACAGTGAAACATACGAGCTGCCAACTTGAGGCCTCATCTGTTAGGAAGATTTTGTCGCTCCAGCATTTGTTGACTTCATTAATATATATGGACACAATTTATGGGATCTGTCTCCGGGTCCACTGTGCCACTAGTAAACACCATTTGTCCACACCGGAGCTAGCCGAGAAGGGAGAATTAATGCAAGCACGTCGCAATTTCTAAACTGTCTCTGTCAGCTGATATTTCTGATCATCACCATCATGTTGCAAGTCTCCTGCAAAAGTTTCCACTCAAGACAGGACTCCAGGAATACTCTCATTCCATCGCTAGTTCCTTTTCTTTTCTTCTTCTTCTTCTTCTTCTTCTTCTTCTTCTTCTTCTTCTTCTTCTTCTTCTTCTTCTTCTTCTTCTTCTTCTTCTTCTTCTTCTTCTTCTTCTTCTTCTTCTTCTTCTACTTCTTCTTCTTCTTCTTCTTCTTCACTCCTACGATGTTTCCGGCTACGAGTGTACGTGTTCTTGACAAGTCTCCCGATTGTTAAATAATTTATCAATGTTTTACCTTAATCAATGGAGATGCTGAGTATATAATTGTGTTAGTTTTAAAACTGGATTTATTTACAACTCGAGATGCAAGTTTATGTGACTGTTTATTTATTGAAACAAGGATATCTTGTGCAATGTGATGGTAAGAGCATTTATTTTGAATTCACCAATGATCGACTATCGACAACGTGTGATTTAAATATTGAGCACAACCCACTACTGGCAACGCCGATCGCATTCTGGTATGAACCTAAGGCCTATCCACGTCAATATGGAAGCACTATACTCGAGTTTCGCCCTCATTTGAGCTCATCAGTAGTGCATATCCCTGACCGGATCCGGAAACAGTCCCGGAAACAATCAATTAATTATGTGGTTTACCGAATTGATTATTGCTCACTGGATTTAGGAGGCCTGGTGTTCCTTGCCATTGAGAAGTCCTGATCGTTCGGGTCCCATCGATTGACGGACGTCGGTCGCGGCGATTGGGCAATCTTGAGCATAGCCTACGATGGGTAGCGTTGTGATGTTCTGTTGTGATAATTTGGTGTGTCCAGTGTGTGCCGCGTGGTTACACACCCGCTTCACACGCGTGATCCGGGACTGTTTCCGGATCCAGTCAGGGATATGCACTACTGATGAGCTCAAATGAGGGCGAAACTCGAGTATAGTGCTTCCATATTGACGTGGATAGGCCTTAGGTTCATATCAGAATGCGATCGGCGTTGCCAGTAGTGGGTTGTGCTCAATATTTAAATTTCAAATCCCGAAACAACCACATAATTAACGTGTGATTTACCGATGCGTGACTAGCGTGATAAATCATATATTATTATATATGCCATATATCATATATAATCAATGCCTGGCCAAAAACTACTTTCCATCTGCATTAAGAATTGCTAAAGTATATCCTCTATTTAAAAATGGCACAAATTATAACAGCTTCTTGGATATTTATAGACATATTTCCTGACTATCGTCGCTATCAAAGCCATTAGAAAAGCACATTCATAAAATAACATTACATCATTTAATTAATAACGATCTGATAATTGACAGCCAATCTGGGTTTCGACCTAAATATTCTTGCCATAGTGCTCTAACAAAATTGACCGATAACTGGCATTCTAACATCAACAATGGCAACATTTGTGAAGCGGTGTTTGTAGACTTTAAAAAAGCTTTTCATATGGTAGATCACAATATTTTAATTAGCAAATTGAAACAAATGAAGACAAGTGCCAATATGGTGAACCTAATTACGTCATTTTTAACCGACAGACAACAAGTCGTGTCCTTTAACAACCTTTCTATCAATTCCTACACAGCTTATATTGGTGTGCCCCAGGGCTCAATACTAGGTCCGCTGCTATTCGCAGTTTATATTAACGACCTTCCTCTACATATCAATACTACATGTGATCTATTTGCAGACGATTATACTATATATGCTAGTCAGGAGAACCGTAGTGAACTAGAAAGTTACTTACAAAAAGAACTTGATAATCTTACTTGATGGAGCAATGAAAACCGCATGCAAATTAACATTGACAAAACCAAATCCATGCTAATAACGACCACACAAAAACTTCAGACACTAGCCGTAACTGGGACAGCGCTCGAACTCCGCATAGACACGTTACCTATTGTTAATGTAAATGAACATAAGTCACTAGGGCTTTTAATTGATAGACATTTAAATTGGAGCTCCCATGTCCACGTCCTTACCAAGAAAATAGCACAGAAAGTTTACCGACTTGCTAAAATTCAGCACTTCCTGGACGAAAGCACGCGAAAGTTATTCTATACATTCTATATTCAATCTCATCTCGATTATTGTTCCACATTCTGGGATGGTTGCCCTAAATCCAATATGAAATGACTTTGCTCTCTTCAAAAGCGGGCTATACGTCTAGTTTCTAACACAAAACACGCTGAAATTGATAAATTATATAGTCATTTAAGGCTTTACCACTTCGAAAGCGTTTCCTTTTTAACAAAGCCAAATTAGTGAATAACGTAATATCTAAAAATTCCCCAGAGTACCTTCAACCGTTGATTCAAGCTCATGCAATGAACAGCAAGCGCTTAAATTTATTATATGTCCCAAAATATAGATTGGACTTAAACAAAACTTGCTTTGCGTATTCTGGTGTCCACTTATGGAATGACCTTCTGACAGATCTTAAAACTCCAATGAGTCCCTACACATTCAATCGAAAACTCTTTCAATACTTACTTACTCCAAACCGACTATATGCTTCCATAAGTCACCTAGTGGTATCATTTTTCACTATATGTTTGTGTGTGTGAGTGTGAAAGTGCGTGAGTGAGTAAGAGAGGATGTAAAAGAGTAAGTGAGTGAGAGAGTAAGTATGAGACAAAAAGAGTGAGAGAGAGAGAGTGTGTGTGTGTGAGAGTAGGAGAGAGTGAGAGACAGTGAAACAATGAGAGAGAGAGAGAGAGAGAGAGAGAGAGAGAGAGAGAGAGAGAGAGAGAGAGAGAATGAGAGAGTTATTGTAGTGTGCGTCAAAGAAAAAATAAAGAGATATATGCTATGTATGGGTGGTGAGCGTGTTTGTAGGTGGGGGATGTTTGCGTGGGTGGGAGATGGTGGGTGGGGGGCATATGTATGGGTGGGGATGTGTATATGGCTGGGGTGTTGTGTGGGAGGGGAAATGGGTGAGGGTGTGTGGGTGTTTGGGGGTGGGATGTGCAGGTGGGTAAACGATGTATGTGAGGGGGGATGTGTGTTTGGCTGGGTGGTTTGGCTGTGTGAGTGTGGGTGGGTAGATGGGAGATGTATGTGTTGATGGGTGGGTGGGAATGTGTAGGTGTGAGTG
Organism: Cepaea hortensis; assembly: GCA_963921405.1. NCBI lineage: Eukaryota > Metazoa > Mollusca > Gastropoda > Stylommatophora > Helicidae > Cepaea > Cepaea hortensis. The sequence goes on along the minus strand of OY992876.1, from coordinate 132,414,777 downwards.
ATTATGGGATGAGTACGTGAGTGGATACATTTGTGTGGGGGTGAGTGTATGGGTGGGGGATGTATGTCTGTGTGGGAAGATGAGTGTGGGTGGGGGATGTGTTTGGGGGTATATGTGGGTAGTGGGGTGTGTGTGAGTGGGAGGTGTGTGTTTGGCTGGGTGGTTGGGGATGTGTAGGTTGGTAGTGGAGGATATGTGAGTGTGTGTGTGTGTTGGTGGGTGGATGATTGGTGTGTGGGCGGGCTGATGAGACAACGAGTGAGTTAGTGTGTGTGAAAGAAACAAAAACCAAGAAAGAGAGATAGAGAGGGTTGAGCGTATGTATGTCATGTTACGTGCTATTCCATATTTTTTCTGTATACTCATCATACATATCATTATTACCGCCACTTGATTTTCGTACTGACAAAAATTTGGCACTGCTTATTCCATCATGTTTATGTCAATTTTAGAAATCAACTTATTGTATCCTATCACTATTTTTTTTTTTATGCTACACAATGTATGTGCATAATTTGCTCTCCATTTTTTACATTTTTGTGAGAATGCTTACGATAATCGTTAGTGAAGTTGTGTGTAAGGTGTGGGAGTTTGTTCACATTAGCTTCAGTGATTATTTGAGGCATTATGTGTGTGTCTAGATGTGAGAATTGTGTTTGTGTTGGGGGATGAGTTTGTGGTTGGGGGTATTGTGTGGGGGTATGTGTTTGTGGGTGGGGGAATTGTGTGTGGCTGGGTGGGTGAAGAAATGTGTTGGTGGGTGGGGGATATGTGTGTGGATGAGCAATGCTTCTTGGTGGAAATGTGAGTGGGTCGGTGGGGGTGTCAGTGTGGGCGAGGAATGTGTGTGAGTGTGTGGGTATTAATGGGTGGGGTGTGGATGTGTGGGTGGAGATGTGTGTGTGCAGGTATTAGATGGGTGTGTGGGGATGTGTGTAGGAGGTGTGGGGGTGTGTGTATGGGTTGGGGGATGGGTGTGGCTAATGTTTATATGGATGGAAGAAGTGTGTGGGTTGGGGATGTGTGTGTGTGGGTCGATGTTTATGTGTGGGTGAGGGAATGTGTGAATAGGGAGTGTATGTGTGGACTGTGGGCGTATGTGAGTAGGTGGGAGTGGGTGTGTTGGAGTATGGGAGAAGTGTGTGAGTGGGGAGATGTGTGCGGGTGGGGATGTGAGTGGGTTGGTGGGGAGGTGTGGGATGTGTAGGTTTCTGGGGGATGTGTAGGTGGGTGCGGAGATGAGTGGGTTGGTGGGTGTAGGGATATATGTATGGATGGGGCTTGTGTGTGGGTGAGGAATGTGTGGGAGGAGGATTATATTTGGGTTGGTGTGTTTGCATGGGTGTTGGTGGGTAGTGGGATATGTGGGTGTTGGAGGGTGGGGATATGTGGGTTTTGGTAGGTGGGGGATTGTGTTTGCGTGGGAGAAGTGAATTTGGGTGAGAGATGTGTGTGTTGGTGGGGGAATGTGTGTCGGTGGGGGATGTATGTGGTTGTTGGGGTGTGTGGGTGGATGTGAAATGTGTGGGTGGGCGGGGAAATGTGTGTGTTTATGGAAAGATGTGTGGGTATGGGTGGTTGATGTGTGAGTGGGTGAGGGATATGTGTGTATTGGTGCGGGATGTGTGTGTGTGACGGGTATGTGTGTGTGGTTGGCGGGTGTGTGGGTGGGTGGAGCATGTGTGTGTGGGTAAGCTTGAGTGGATTGGGGTATGTGTGAGTGGGTGAAAAGGTGCGTGTGGTTGGGTGAGGGATGTGTGTATGGGTGGGTGCGAGATGTCTGGGTTGGTGGCGGGATCTGTGAGTGGGTGGCGGGATGAGTGGGGGTTGTGTTGTGAGTGGGGGATGTGTGGTGGGTGGGGGATGTGTGGGTATGGGTGGGTGATGTGCGAGTAGGTGAGGAATGTGTGTGTGGGTTGGTGCGGGATGTGTGTGTGGGAAGGGGGATAATATAACATGGAATATGCATTGTTTATGTTTACAATTTTAAATTATGTTTATATTTGACAATGTTTTTTTTCCTATGTGAATGTATCATGCACTGTTGATGAACGAAAGATGAGTGATTTGAAGGGCCGAATGTAAGACGGGCCTACGCGTTCAATTTGTTACCCTTTGAAAGTAAAGATCAATTCAATAAAGATCAACTCAATTCTTCTTCTTCTTCTTCTTCTTCTTCTTCTTCTTCTTCTTCTTCTTCTTCTTCTTCTTCTTCTTCTTCTTCTTCTTCTTCTTCTTCTTCTTCTTCCCTCCATCCACATTAGGGCAGAGGACCTCAACCACCCCATTTCAAGCCCTATCTTGTGCTATCGCATATAGCTCTGTCCATATCCTCCTCATAAATTTCATTTCTGATTCTACTTTTCTCCGCGAGTTTTTAAGTTTTGCTCTACGTCTTTTGCTATGTGAGTTCCTGACTAAGCTTTTCTATTTACACTGTTTTCAGGTTTATTCAATCTGTAGTCTATACATGTCCATTGTCTTTTCTTCATCTCTTGGTTCAGATGTATTTTTCCCCCTCTCTTCATGAGAGAGAACTGTTTCCCCTGACTCAGGAATTTCCATGGTCAGTGTATTCAATGCCTTGTGTCCACGAAGTGTGTACAGAGTGTCCATCGCTGCGTACAGATTGTCCATCGCTGTGTACAGTGTCCATCGCTGCCCATCGTCGTGTACAGGGTGTCCATCGCTGTGTACAGGGTGTTCATCACTGCGTACAGAGTATCCATCGCTGTGTACAGGGTGTCCATCGCTGTGTACAGGGTGTCCATCGCTGCGTACAGAGTGTCCATCGCTGTGTACAGGGTGTCCATCGCTTCGTACAGAGTGTCCATCGCTGTGTACAGAGTGTCCATCGCTGCGTACAGAGTGTCCATCGCTGCGCACAGAGTGTCCATCGCTGCGTACAGAGTGTCCATCGCTGTGTACAGGTTGTCCATCGCTGCCCATCGTTGTGTACATTGTGTCCATCGCTGTGTACAATGTCCATCGCTGTGTACAATGTCCATCGCTGCGCACAGGGTGCCCATCGCTGTGTACAGGGTGCCCATCGCTGTGTACAGTGTCCATCGCTGTGTACATGGTGTCCACCGCTGTGTACAGGGTGTCCATCGCTGTGTACAGGGTGTCCATCGCTGTGTACAAGATGTCCATCACTCTGTGCAGGGTGTCCATCGCTGTGTACAGAGTGTCCATCGCTGTGTACAGGGTGTCCATCACTCTGTGCAGGGTGTCCATCGCTGTGTACAGATTGTCCATCGCTGTGTACAAGGTGTCCATCACTCTGTGCAAGGGGTCCATCGCTGTGTACAGAGTGTCCATCGCTGTGTACAAGATGTCCATCACTCTGTGCAGGGTGTCCATCGCTGTGTACAGAGTGTCCATCGCTGTGTACAGGGTGTCCATCACTCTGTGCAGGGTGTCCATCGCTGTGTACAGATTGTCCATCGCTGTGTACAAGGTGTCCATCACTCTGTGCAGGGTGTCCATCGCTGTGTACAGAGTGTCCATCGCTGTGTACAGGGTGTCCATCGCTGCCCATCGTTGTGTACAGGGTGTCCATCGCTGTGTACAGGGTGTCCATCGCTGCCCATCGCTGTGTACAGGGTGTCCATCGCTGCCCATCGCTGTGTACAGAGTGTTCATCGATGTGTACAGTTAAAGCAACAACAGGCGCTGCAAGAGACCGTCATATCTATCACTAAGCGGGAGCCGCTGTAGCCTAGTGGCTAGACGCTCGCCTACCGGCCTCTTTGTCATGGGTTCGATCCGCATCGGAGCAGATTCAATAACAATAAAAACGACGCCGACAATAACCACGACAAAAACAGCGACAACCACAAAAACAACAGCGATAGCGACAAGAACAACAACGACAAGAACAATGACGACAAAAGTGACTCCAAAAAACCTGAAGCAAAAACAGGGATAACAACAGCGGTAACCGCGACAACGGCGACGACAAAACAGCGACAACAGAAACAGCGGCAGCAATCACATAATGATAACAACAAAGACAAGAACCACAACAACAACAGCAAAAACAACAAACACAACAATAAAAGCAATATCAATAATAACAGCGACAGCAATTTGTTCAATTTGTCTACGTTAAAATAAATTAAAATCAGTACCTAACTTAGAACAGTTAATATGACGACAATCAGTACAGCTGTATGGACCAGAAGTACGAAGTACGACAAACAATTACTAATAAACTATACACATTCATTAATTGGTGATTGTGCAGAACAGAAGATCTAAAATGGAATGATATAATCACTAATGTGGCGCATTAGGTAGAGAATTGGCAGAAAACGAGCCGTGGCTGATAGAATATTGTGTCCGCCTCACGCTTATAAGGTACAAGGGTCGACCCCAGAATACGTTTTTTTTTAAAGAATCATATTACCTTATAGTATCAAACGTCACCCTGATCTCTTGGGTAGTGAAATCGGATACCCGATCTTCTCTGATGAGAAGGAAATAACAGGAGGTTCCGTGTGCAAGATGTGCACGTTAAAAATCCCAAGACAATTGGAAATCGCAAAGAGCAAGTCTTAATGCTACAGCTATGGCAAAACTGTTAGGAAGGAAAACCTACTCGCGGGTAGATAGAGCCCGTTATCTTGGATGGAGTCTATCTAGAGTCTAGAGCAGTGGTTCTCAAACTTTTTTGGCCCTTGCTCCCCTTCACCATATTTTTAGGACGTAAACCCCCACCCCCTCACCATATTTTTAGAACGTCATCCCCCCCCCTTTTTCGTATTTCCTCCCTAAAATTTCCCCCTGCCCCTACATAGTAGATGTAATAATTGAAGCTAAATTTAATAGCACATACTAAAACAAGTCTAGACATCTACATAAAACGTGATTTGCGGATCTACTTACGTTATAAAATGAATTTCAGACGGGTGATACATACAGAACCGTAAAGTATGAAGGGAAAAACAATATCAAGTAATCGGTTCTTGTATTAACGCAATCTAGAAATAATTTTCATTCCCCCCCCCCCCCTCTGGAAACCCTAAAATTCCCCCCTGGGGGAGGGGGAAATTCCCCACCGGTTGAGAACCACTGGTCTAGAGGAAGCAAATCTTTCACAAATGCATGCTAAGATGTAATAGTTATAACACTACGCTGACAATGGCACAAACACTGTCAGGCTAGCGTTCAGTGCCAGCTCGCGTCGTTCCCTACAGGAGGGAAAGACTGACCACCTGTACCTCCGTGCACTCCGGCCTATAAAATGTGATTGCGCAAACACTTCACATACCCACAAGTCACCCACCCTGACCTTGGAGGTGCATAACTAGGTGTGACGCACTTCCTCTGTAAAAGGAACGAACGAACGAACAGACTTTATTTTCAAAGGGTAACAAATTGGGCACGCAGGCCCGTCTTACATTCGGCCCTTCCAATCACTCATCTTTCTTTCATCAACAGTGCATAGGAAAAAACCATTGTCACATGAATTTTGTAAACATAAACAATGCATATTACTATGTTGTGAGACACATCCACCACCCACCCACACATCCCCCATTCACTCCAACTCCCCCAAACAACCACACACACATACAATACATTCCCCACCCATCCACCACATCCCTACACCTACACATCTCCCCACCCACACACACCTCTCACCCACCACACATCCCATCCACCCACACCCCAAGCACACATACATTCAATAACCCACACATCCCCCACCTACACACATCTCCCCACCCACTCACATATCCTCTACCCGTCCCATTTCCCACCAACAATCACTCACCCAATATCCTCCTCCACCCACACACCTCCAACCACCCAGCCAAACACACATTCCTCAGCCACACACACATCTCCCCGTCAACTCACATATTCCGCACCTACCCACACACAAATTCCGCACTCACCCACATAATCTCCCATCTCCCCCAGCCCACTCACAGATCCCGAGCCCACACCTACAAACATCCCCCACCATCTCCTAACCTGCACACACTCACCCACCCACACATCCTCTACCCACCCATCCCCCAACCAAACATCCTTTAACCACACACCCTTACTCATATACAATCACCCACCCACACATCCTCTACCCAACCACACATCCTCTACCCAACCACACATCCTCCATCCACCCATTCCCTCAGCCACACATCCCTTAACCAATCACCCCTACCCATATACACACACATCCCCACCCACGCACAATCTCCCCACCCATACAAACATCCCTCACACACATCCCCACCCACCAACACATTCCCCATTCACAAACACACACCTCCCATCCACGCACACACAACCCACACACACATCCCCAACCCATACATTCATCCCCTCAAACATCCCTAGACACACGTACTTATCCCTCAACCACTAACACCAACACATCCCTTACCCACTCATCAACACATACATCTCCTATCTACCCACCCACACTCACACACCCCAACCACCCATCTAAGCACACATCCCCCACCCTCACACACATCCTTCACTCACCCGCAAACCCAACCACACCTTCACCCACCCACACAAACATCATTTATCCACATCAAGCTCCCCTCCCACACAACACCACACCCACACACATCCCAAAGACACATCCCTCACCCACACACACATCTATCCACACATCTCCTACACATCCACACATCCCCCAACTACAATCACCCTCACTACCCACACATACATCCTCCATCCAGCCACACACACCCCCACTCAGCCAGACATATCTCCCACCCACACACACATCTCCAAATCCATCACCCACACCCATCACGCACCCCTCCCCCAACCCACACACATCCCCCACACACATTCACCCACACATCTCTCACCCACACACACTGCCCACCCATCCACCCAAACATCCCACACCCATACACATCCCTCACCCACACACACATCCCCAAACCCACAACCACCCCCACCTGCACACATCTCCCACACACCACATATCCCCACACCCACATCTCCCCACCCACATATATACTCCCACCCATCCCATAACCCACCATCAATCATCCACCAACATATCCTCCTCCACCCACTCACCCACAACCACCTAGACAAACATCATTTATCCACATCTTTGTATGTGTAAGTGTGCATGCATGCAGTGTATGCGAGGGAGTGTATATTCGGGTGTTATGTGAGTACGTGTGAGTAAGTATATGGATGTGTGCAGGTGTGTGTATGTACATGTGTGTGTGAGGAGAGAGAGAGAGAGAGAGAGAGAGAGAGAGAGAGAGAGAGAGAGAGAGAGAGTTGAGCGCACGCATGTTATCTAACATGCTGATCCATATGTTTTGTGTATTCTCATTTTTTTCATATTATCATTTCGATGCACTTGATTTTAACATGCATAACATGAATTCATCTAAATTACTGTAAAGCAAGTGAGAGCGTTAGTGAGTGTAAGAGAGAGAGAGAGAGAGAGAGAGAGAGAGAGAGAGAGAGAGAGAGAGAGAGAGAGAGAGAGAGAATGAGTGTGTGAGTGTGTGTATGTAAGAGAGAGAGAGAGAGAGAGAGAGAGAGAGAGAGAGAGAGAGAGAGAGTTGAGCACACGCATGTCATGTAACATGCTATTCCATATTTTTTATGTATTCTCATCTTTCATATTACGAGGTATCGTTTAATGCCACCTGATTGTCTTGTAACATGCCATTCCATATTTGTTTTTTTAATTCTCATCTTATCATTTTGTATGCCACTTGATTTTATCATGTATAATATAACATTACTGTGATGTGAGTGAGAGAGTTAGTGAGAGAGAGAGAGAGAGAGAGAGAGAGAGAGAGAGTGTGCAAGAGAGAGCGCAAGAGAGAGCGCAAGAGAGAGAGAGAGAGCAAGAGAGAGAGGGAGAGAGAGAAAAAAGAGAGAGTTGAATTGCATCACTAATTTTTACGCTATATAGTGTATATGTACAATTTTTTCTCCACTTCTTGCAAATTGCGAGAATTCTCACGACAATCGTCAGTGTCTCAATTGTGTGTAAAGTGTGGGAGTTTGTTCTTATTAGTTTCAGTGATCATGTGAGGCATCATGTATTTGTCTAGATGTGAGGATGTATGTATGGGTGTGTATGTGAGGGATATGTGTGTGTGTCTGTGTAATAGAGAGAGAGAGAGAGAGAGAGAGAGAGAGAGAGAGAGAGAGAGAGAGAGAGAGAGAGAGAGAGAGAGAGAGAATTGTGTGCTCGCATGTCCTGTAACATGCCATTCCATATTTTTTGTGTATTTCCATCTTTCACATCATTTTGTATGTATGACACTTGATTTTATCATGTATAATATAACATTACTGTATTGTGAGTGAGAGCGTTAGTGAGTGAAGAGAGAGAGAGAGAGAGAGAGAGAGAGAGAGAGAGAGAGAGAGAGAGAGAGAGAGAGAGAGAGAGAGAGAGAGAGGGGGGAGGGGGAGAGAGAGAAATAGTTGAATCGCATCACTAATTTTTAAGTTACAAAATGTATATGTACAATTTTTCTCCATTTTCTTTTCAATTTTGCGACAATGCTCACGACAATCGTCACTGTATGTGTGTGTAAAGTGTGGGAGTTTGATCATAATAATAGGTTGGGGGGTGGGGGGATGTGGGTATGTGTGGCTGGATGGAGGAACGAAGAAGAAGCAAAGGCGGGGGAGAAATAAACAGCGTATGGGGAAGAGAAATGAGGAAGAGGAGCAGACGGAGAGTGAGGAGGATTACAAGTAGGAGAAGGGGGCGAGATGGAAGAGGGTGAGAAAAAGGAAGAGTGTGAAGAGGGCGAATAGGAAAACGGGAGAAGGAAGAGAAAGTCGATGAGATGCGCAATAGCAGTAGAAGGGGGAAGAACAAAACGAAGAGGAAGAAAAGCCTGTGCGGAACAAGAAGTGGAACTGAACAGAACGCAAACAGAGCAGAAGAACAAACAGTAAGTGCTCAAGAAGGATAATGGGAAGAAAAGGGGAGAGAAAAATAGGAAGAAGTAAAATAGAAATAATAAGAAAGTAATTTAACATATGTATGGGTTAAAAAAAAAAAAAAAAAGACAATGTAACTCCATGCATGGACAGAAGATGGCGAAACTAAAAACTAGGAGAAAGCTTTTCCTTCCTCCTTATTCTGCTCCTCCTTCTCACCTTCCTCCTCTTTACTTCCGAAGCCTCCTACTGCTGCTACGTCCTTATCCACATTTTTCTTTTTCTTTTTCCTATTCCACTTTTTCCTTTTTATTATCCTCCTCCTCATTGTTATTCTCTTTCAACTCCATCTGCTCTTGTCCCTCGTTTTCTTCCTCACAGCCTTTTTTTTTCGTCTCCTAATTTGCTTCTTCCTCTTCTGCTTCTTCTTCTTCTTAAAGGCACGTCGACAACTATACTGCTGGGCACTTCTGCCTCTTGGGACTCGCCGTTTGTCTGTTTGACAAACCGGAACTAGCCATAGCTCCATATTTATTTTATTCAGGCTAAATTAAAACCGCGGAAAGATCGCGCTAATGAAGACAGAACAGATTGTAAACACGTGTAGCTTCCGTGACCTTATCTGCGTGCAGCTGTACCCTTGGCATCGTAATTCTCAAACTGAGCTGTGGGTCACACTGGACAGAGCCCGCCTTCATCATGTTCCCTGCCGATAACCGAGAGCGATCATGAGTCTACATTTCACACAATCATTACGAGGGTCGGATCAGGTAAAAGTACATCTCAATGCTCCATTTGTCCAAGTCATATTTAGTTTAAAAATCATTCAGTGAGTCATGTGATCGGTATCTCACGGGTCACCTTTACTTCCCACGACATTTCCTGGTACCAATGTTAGAATGAGACCGGCCTGGGAACCTAGGTGTTTTTTAAAACACGTTTCTGTCTCGATATGGATCGAACTCAAGAACACTGGTCCAGCAGGTGAATGTCTAGCCACTACGCTCCCAAGGCTCCCAGCCATAATTAAATGTATTCTTTTTCTACATTCTCCACCAAGTTTGCCTGTTGTCACAACGTTTTAAATGTATATCTTCTCCTACAGTTACCAGAGAGTCGTGACTGTCCACATATAACTTCTCTAAACAATTTATGGTTTTCATCTACATTTCAGTCTGTACGTTTCTCTCTCAGCCAATTGTTTGTGTGTGTGTGTGTGCGCGCGCGCGTTTGCGTGTGTTTCTTATTTATCTCATCTTAGACAGAAGTGAATAATAAGAGCACTCGCTCGTAACTTCCATTTTGCTGATGACGAGGTAGCGGGTCAGCTGGACTAAAATGTTGTCTTCTCGTCCTTGACTTGGGGACGTAAATTACAAGTATCTCATATGTCGGAGTGTGTTCGCCTGATGGCGAGGGACACTGATAATAAGGAAAGTATCCATACGCAAAAACCCGTCCAGTGCACTAGAAGTAATAGCATGTGTATGGACTATGCTTGAGTTCAAAGCGAGAGAGCGAAAATTTTAAAAAATCATTTGTATACACATGCTTATTACGTGTAGTCTGTAAGGGTGTCTGGCTGGCTGAGTATGGAAGTACACTTGTTTCTTCGGTGAGGTTCTGTCGACATTTGGATACACATGCTTATTACGAGTAGTCTGTTAGGGTGTCTTGCTGGCTGAGTATGGAAGTACACTTGTTTCTTCGGTGAGGTTCTGTCGACATTTGGATACACATGCTTATTACGAGTAGTCTGTTAGGGTGTCTGGCTGGCTGAGTATGGAAGTACACTTGTTTCTTCGGTGAGGTTCTGTCGACATTTGGATACCCCGGGTGTGCCTATAAGAAACAAACAGTAAAGCACCCCTTTTAAGGCACCCTTTAGTAGGCGTGCCGGCTCTGTGGCAAAGGGAGTACGAATGCAATTAGTAATCTTGCTTACCGCGATCGAAACACGCTGCAGTGATTTGGCAGCAGACGGCCAAAACATGCGGGAGTTAAATGCAAACGTCCTGTAAAGGATATACAACCAACTTAGTAGGCGTAGTGTGTATTTGTTTATAGCGTCATATTATACACCAATCGGTACTCAATGGGTCCTTAGTCCTAAGTCGTGGATCCAACTTCACAGCAATGAGACATCCCACAACGCTCCGTTCCTGTGCCAATGAATACCGTACAAAATGCACCTACGTGCCCCATGTGAAATATGCAACAGACAGCAGTCCCGACAAACCAACAGCACGCACAAGCGTACATGTAATATTGTGGCTGCTAGTAGGCCAATACAATAGTCCGCCACTAAAATTATAGTTCATCGTCGATGGATGCAGCAGTCACTAGAAAACCAGCAACTGCACACACATTACTGCATAAGGCAAAACCAACTAGTTCAGCAATCGGCCTCCGTCATTTTCCTGAACATGCAGTTGGCAATACAACCACCGCGAACAGATGTAAAAACCACTCAATGGGTGTGGTCAATAACACGCCGGCTTCAATGAGGTGCTCTCATCATATAGGGTCCGAACCTTCTTTTGCCGATAACCTTCAAGTGTTCAATCATGCATTGTGTCCTTGATGCCTACGTCTGCCCTTTGTGTGTATGAGTGATGCTCCTGCTAACTTATCTCTTAAGTTATTTCAATGTTCACTGTGATGATCAGAGATTTATATTTCTGAAGACATGGCTCTGTAGAATTTCCTTAATATCAACATGCGGAATGCCATCGTGGTACCCTGAATTTGATTATTTATATGTTAAATTAAGAGGACGTTTATTACATAATGAATATAACGGGATCAGTCCTATTTGGCAACAGTGGCGCCAGAACAAAACCATATGAGAACCATTGCTGACACTTTTTGAGATTACCTGAAGTTATTCTGATGCTGTCAAAAGTCTTCTTTGATATATTTGCATTTCACAGATTCCCAAATCGTGTTTGTTACATAAATGTGCAGATCTGTAAACTTAACACCACCATCATCATCTGTGAACTTAGCATTATCAGCATCTTTTTATATGATTATGATTTTTTTATTCTTGTTATTATTATTATTATTATTACTACTACTACTACTACTACTACTACTACTACTACTACTACTACTACTACTACTACTACTACTACTACTACTACTACTACTACTACTACTATCACTACTGCCCGTAATATTACTTATATAATTACAGCTAATAAATATTGGGGATGATTGTGACGTACTGTAAAGGACATGCAACGAAACATTTTACAATTATTGTCGTCGTCGTCGTCGTCGCATGTGTTGTTGTCGGCGGTGGTAGTATCGTGGTCGTTGTTGCCACTGGTAAAAGCTGGTTATACTTTGTTGTAAGTCGGGAAAGGCAACCATGAAGAGGAATAGGGACTGGTCTGTGGTGATGAAATAGCAGTGGTCACGAGAAAATTGAACGGCATGTAAATATGTACGACTTTCAGGTCAAGCCAGCTGATATCTTCAAATAATAACGCCTTTGACAGAAGACGTGATCGTAATAATCACACAGAACGGAAGGAGGTAATGTAGCAGTGTCGCTTGTCGTCTCTGGGGGGACAGTAGAATCAACAAGCACACTTCAACTTCCCTTTTTCCAATGTTGGGATTATTGCCAGACCTTTGTCTACACACCCCCCGTTCTAGTCTTCTATTCACTATCTCTCTCTCTCTCTCTCTCTCTCTCTCTCTCTCTCTCTCTCTCTCTCTCTCTCTCTCTCTCTCTATTATCGTAATGCCTTACTCCTCTTCACTTTCCTTCAGAACATACCCACACAACATTGTCCTCCAATAAATACTAACATTATTTATTGAATAAAAAGTGTCATGGATGTGTATAGAGTGTATGTAAAGACGTTGTTGGTGTGTTCTATCGTGTAGGTGAGATAAGAGTGACACTCTAAGACACAGTCCTCATTGTTCTCATTACACAACGGCATGTATTGTCACCACAGCACAGAATAGGATTGAGCTCACCTAGGGTAGTGTCTCTCTGAATGATGTTGATGACTTCACCATATCCTTGATACCGTTAGAATTAAACAGTTAGTTCACCACTGCGTGTTTTTAGTAGATAATGTCTTTTCTTGTGAAATATCCAATCACATGAACAACAGGATATTCCCGGTAATGTTTATACCTCCTATAGCATTGAATGACTTATCGTCTCTATATGGATGCATAAGTCCAACAAACACTGTCTATCTAATATCACTGATTCACTGTGTTCATTTTCTTAGTTACTGTTCTGTTTATCCAATGATAAATTCTGACCTTACAGCCTCTTCATTTTAAAGATAGTCCTTTTGAACAATATTGAGCTTCCGAAATATGTTTAGTTGCACTTTATTCTGCTGTAAGTCTCTTGGCCAGACTGCCTTATATGTATCCGTTAATTATAGACTTGCTGACATGTATGTATCATATCCGACTTCAATCTGGCCGATATGTATCACGGCATCAGACTAAGGTCCTTTCTTCTTTCTTTTCAGGAGTGTTGTTATTGCTTTATTCCTTGGAACCTGGTGAATATACAATATCAGGTGCTATCAACCTAACTCAAACTCATTAGAGGTGAGAGTAGGCTTATGGCCGTTATCAATTATTAACTTCTATATATTCAGAGAATTGACCTCTGACATAAGACATAGGAGTTATACACATAACCTAAGACTAGGTAAAAGAAGGAAATGTCATAGGATAGCTCAGAAATCCCAGTAACCATCTATCCTATCCTCTATTATACTAGTACTCATACTATCGAGTGCCCTGACACCTTACTCAATCCACCAAGTCACTTCTCATCTAAATTCGGCCGACACTCAATATTACTGTTACACACTAGCATACACTATGCTAGAGTTCTACTCTACACCACAACTACCTTATAACTATCCTCGGCTGAATCGGGAATACTATTGTACATCGATACAAATGCTCGTCGGTTTCATCCAACTTGAAACACTACACCCCTTTCCATAATAGCTCAAGAATAAATCCCCACTGTCTCTCGTGGAAGACTTGTAGCACACACTAAATTCACTATAATATCCAGACTATTTATACTCTGGCTCCGTACGACCACACTGCCCTATTCCACCAATTTTCCCCCTGTCCTCCACATCAGTTTTTTTTTATCTATACAACAACAACCGAAATTCTCCTTTGATACACGATCATTTCGGGACATCAATGATATCCACTCGTTTCCCGGCACTACGGCCATACGTCTCCGTTATTTCAAACGTCCTCTGATCGTCTATCGTTTTCCCACATCAAAGGTTTGTGAAATTACTTTATCGCGAGTTGCCGGTGTTCAAAGGCTTTGAGATCGCCGTTTTTCCGTCGTCTGTCCTCCAACAAACACGCGATATCTGTTTTGATCTTGGAGTCAATAAGTGATCGCTGGTTTTCCTGATCTAAAGGTCAATAACCTTCCATCCTCGTGTAATATAAGCAATTTTTATGTTTTGATATATCAGGGGATCGTTAACCTGTCAGTATCATGTGACAAGCAGGCACTGCATAACATTAAACAAAACAAGCTGCGATAAACTTTCAATTGGAGAACCCTTTGAGACCACTAAGACAGTTCATAAATAAATGTTGTTTGTCCATCAAGAATGATGATGACCATTAATTTCATCCAGTGGGGTTGAAAGTATGGAGCCGGGAGTTCTGAGAAGGCTGATAAGGCCTATTTTGGCTCGAAATATTCTTTGACAATGTGGGCAAACAATGCTTTACGTTTCAGGAGAAGGATCTCCTGCAGTGGTTTTTCTGTCCAGCCTTTTCTTCACAGCTCTTGCAGTTCTGGTTGCTTCACAAGTGACTGCGTCCTTATGTAGAAGTTGGATGAAGAATGACTTGCGCGATGAATTGGATTAAAGTGAGGAAGAGTTGTGCAATTCGTCGACCTCACTCTCTCGCCTGAGTCCATCTGAGTCCAGTGGCAAGACAAGTCAAGACGACTGGAGACGAATACAGGTGCAGTGGATGACCAGGGCGCTCCACATGCCTTGCCGTGCTCATTACGTTCCACAACGCTTTGCAGGTAAACGCCGTCTTGCCCGTTGAATCATCAGTGATTTCATCCGCGCAGTCTGCCGAATCCTGTCTTCACATGCTGGGTAGGCATACATTAGTTCACCGCTTGGTTTGACACCAAATCGGCTACCCACGCCTGCTTTAGCCAACCTCGCACAGCTGTTGCCGGGGGGGGGGGGGGGGGGTTGGCCGCTGTCGCATGCTGACAGCTGCTAGGAGCCACAGGCGTGAGCTGGATGTTAGGCTTGGACCAGTGGGGGATGGGTCCTGAAGAGGACATGAGAGTCATCCTTACTAAAGGTACTACCAATGCCTGACACCCCGTATTGGTAGCAGTCCAAGGACATTCTAATAACAGAAAGTGCAAAGAAAGGACTCTCCTTGAATATCAAGAAAACAGTAACAATGGTGACATCAAAGAAACAGATAACACCCAAATATGAAATAGAGATAGAAGGGAAAATGCTTCACCAAGTGGATAGTTTTAAATATCTAGGGACATTTATAACATCAGACGGAAGATGCACAACAGAGGTTAAGAGCAGAATGGGGCAAGCAAAGGCTGGATTTCCGAAAATGAAGAATATCTTATGCAATCAGTCAATATCATTGAATGTAAGAAAGAGAGTGCTAAGGTGCTATATAAAACCTGTTTTGCTGTATGGCTGTGAATCTTGGAATGTAAATGAACAAATTAGGAAGAGATTGGAAGCAACAGAGATGTGGTTCCTGAGACGAATGTTGCGAATTCCTTGGACTGCCAAAGTAACTAACAGCGAATGCCTGAAAGAGGCTAATGAAACTAGAACATTATATACAACAATAAGAAAGAGGCAAACAACATTTTTTGGTCATGTGATGAGAAGAAAGGCACTGGAGAATATCGTGACAACTGGAAAGATCGAGGGGAAGAGATGCAGAGGAAGACCAAGAAAAATAATGCTGGATGGATTGCGACGGTGACATGGAGGAATATCAATGGTAGAGATGATCCAGAAAACCAAAGACCGAGATCTGTGGGGAGTCATGAACGCCTACGCCAATTGACATGGCACTTGATCATGGTGAGCAGTCCAAAGAACTTAAGGGTCTGTAGAATAGTGATACCTTGACTAGCCAGAGAGATGCCAGGAACAATGTGTGGTGACATCTAGGAAGCCAACCCCACCCTCCATGTTACAGTTTCACACGGAACCAGTGGCGTCGGGGAACCTAGGGTGTGTTTCGCTAGACAGCTTTTCGTTACGTAGACTTACTTTCACTAGTACCTAACCAGTGAACCTGTGGGTACCTTCTGTCTTGCACCCAACCTTCCTGACTTCCTAACCTATCATTAGAATCCCTACATGGGATAGTTGAAGTAAACATCGGGACACAATAGTAACAGTCCTGGTTAGGACGTTCTTGTTGGATGGAAATCGGATAGTTACTCCATACCAGAGGGCCTTCGTGCACTTTGCCGTAAGCTACTATTTATAAATATTAAACTAAGGAACCCTAAAAATACTGAACCACAAAAGGAACCTTAATAATATTGAACCGCCATATACAAGGTTAGAATAAACTAGAATTAGTTTATCATACAAATAGGTCAAAATGAACTTGTGTGGAATGTCAAGATCATGTCTCTTTGGTAAAGAACCATAATCAGAGGACAAAGGACTCGACCTACTGTACATTCCCTAATATATGCACTCGTATAGACTGTGACAGATTTCCTTATGGGGAAAACATGGGGAAACTATTATCATTTTCTGAAGTCAGTCTGTGTAGGGAAAATGACGGCTGGACAGGTTTTCAAAAATACCGGCTCCGTGGCCGAGGGGTTAGCAGCTTTCTCCGCTAACCCCGAATACTCTCGTCACGTGACGCGACGAGAATTAGCAGTGGTTCGAATCGCAAAAGTGACTTATGAGAGTATGGAGCCGGTCGCTCAGAAAGTCGTGGCGTGCTGATGAGCGTAATCTAGCCTAGGAATCAACATACAGCTGAAAGATCCTGGTGTTGACCGCAATATCCTGAAACAGGATGGAAACGCGGGGAAAAAAAAAAAAAAAAATCTGAGTCAACAAAAGCTGAGAGTAAGCTCAGTACGTGAAGGTCAATCCTTTTACATGTTAGTCCAGTTGTTGTGCAGATATAAAACCTGATTTCTGTTCTTTTCAGGTACCCTCCTTATTTAAAATAGGAACCAAGCATTATTTCATTATGGCTGAAAATAAGCCATTGCAATCAAATTATTCCTGTGTGGCTAAAACTGAGCCATTGTTATCAAGTTATTCCTGTATGGCTGACAATGTGCCATTGCTCTCAGGTTATTCCTGTGTGGCTGGAACTAAGCCAATTTTATCAAATTGTTCCTGTGTGGCTGAAACTAAGCCAGTGTTATCAAATTATTCCCGAATAGCTTAAAATAAGCCGCTGTGATCAAGTTATTCATGTGCGCCTGAAAATAGGCCTGTGTAATCAATTCGTGTGCATTTATGGCTGAAAATAAGCCATTGTTATCAAATTATTCCTATGTAGCTGAAAATAGGCCTGTGTAATCAATGATTGTGCATTTATGGCTGAAGATACGCCATTCAGGTCAAGTTATTCCTTCCCGTCTGAAGACTGGCCATAAAGATCAAATTGTGATTTCTTCATGAATGGTGACAGTCTCGTGCAATCAGAATATTCCTTCGTCACGAGCTGGAGAAAATTAACAAACACTTATACTGTTCAAAATCTGGAGCGAGAATATACTTCCATCCTTACCTTTCACTGACCATGGTGAGATTCGAGAAGTCCCAAGTCACCAAGATAGGAGCTAGTGAGAAGACAAGGCAGGTGACTGTGTTTGTATCCGATTGGATCTAGCAATAACTGGGGACGACCTCTGTGATGATACAGCTAGCCATGACCTCTCTCTATCTATCACTTCACCTTCTTTATTATCTTTATTAAATTCTTTATTTTCATTGTTAACGTCTGTAACATAATGTTTCAGACGTTGACATCACCAGTCCATTTACATTTCTCAATACTCGGTAGTTAACCACCGTAAGCCGTCTTGATACCCTAACTAAAAATAGAATCGTAGATTCTAGATCGAGAGAGGGTAGATGAGAGGTGGGGACTCCATTTCATTGGTTGACCCTTGGGCGAGTAACGCTATCTAATACATAATTAGCCCGCCAGTCAAAGCCTTGATTCCATCCCGTAAAGATGTGTTCAAGATGCAGTGGTAAAACTTGCCCGAAAGCATTCTCTAAGATGTAGTCATCTGCACTTCAGGTACCTAAATCATATAATATGTTATGTGTAAACCTGATGATAAGTGAGAGAGACGAATGGCAGAGTATTTTCTTGAGAAAATGTGAAATGAAGACAACTTCGTTGTACAGTGACACTAAAACTGCCGCTCCAACCTATCATGTCTACCACAGTGAAACATTCTTACCATGTCTATTGTCTGTCTGATTTGATGATTTGCATATGCTTATGACTGTAAACTACGCTCAATGCATATTGCAAAACCTTGTGCGCTCTGAACATTCGTTGAGTGCCTATCATGACCATTCTTAACCAAACTGCACACTGTTCTTACAAGTTACCTTTGGCAGTTATGTTTCAGAATGTGTGATGCAACATGTAACTTTTCTCTTATAATGGCTGAGAATGTTTGAGTGAATGTGATGGTAATTATATAATTAACCTCTCACATTTGTAAGAGTAAAGACGCTTGTTATATCCATGTTTGCAGAACTGCATTGCACTTTAGAAATTACAAAGTTCCTGTAATGTCTGGTGACTGTGTTACGCTCAAAAAGAGATTGCCAAAAGCATTCATAAAGATTTGCCTGGGATGCAGTTTATCTTTGACGTTATGCACTGGTCCTTTGCAACAATGATTTAGGTTATATGAACTACATTCCAATAAGGAGCAGTATGTGACATAACCTATGGTGTCTAGTCAGCTGAATACATGGAAAGGCTCATGCTATTTGTCAGGGAAAATTCATGTTTTCTTTCATTGTGTGTATTCCACCTGTGAAAGCATTGCTTGTGCAATAATGCTTGGTACCTGCTGCAGTAGATATTACTATTGTTTAATGGGAAAAGAGCACAAGAACATGATGATGATGATTTGATGGTGCTTGTGAAGCTGCCCATGAGTAAGCATATGTGCCTATGATTTCACAATTTGGGGATCAAAACTTGAGAAAAGATATCACCCCAAAACCATCAAATAAAATTTCACTTCATCACCAGTGAGGGGCGGGTGTTCGAATATCACACTCCCTTTCCCCTCCCATTCCTCTCTGAATCTGTAATGGTACTGCATAACTTTGACAATGTTTAAACAGATGTAAAACACATATTGTGCCTTTGTTTATTAACAGAGAATGAGGAAGATGGGGAGGCCTCCAATTACCAGGATGACTTTAGGGAAGTCCTGAGCTCTAGCTTCAACTCCAGCTGAAAAATAAGACTCCAAAAAGTACCATATGAACAACAGGTTGCACATGTTCAGCCTGAATCCACTAATTCTGGCCTATACAGATGGCACTGAAGAAATAGTCTTTGATGAGAAGCCTAAAACAGGGATACTCTCCATCTTTGTAAATGCTCCAGGCTATATCTTCAAGATAAATTCAAGAAGAAACCTTAGGAGGAGAGATCACTTGGTTTTCAGCATGTCACTACTGGCTAAGAGTGGACATTAAAGGTGCACTTGGAGCTGACCATGTCACAGCTTATTATTAATATTGGCTGAAAGCTAAAGGAGAAGAAGAACAATACATAGAGCAAATTCCAAAATGGATTAGTGATAACTAGGTGTGGTGAATCAGTTCCATCAGAAATTCTTTAGGGGAGATAGACTGAGAAGGAAGAATGCTGGGACATATTGGTTTTTTAGATCTTCCTCTACTGGAAAAGTAAAAACTAGTCCTAAGTGTCAACTTCATGAACAGTCAACTCACCATTGAAAAGACAGGGCTGTAAACTTTCTTCAAACTGTGACAGCAGGGAATAGCCTGACTTGGAAAATCATCATGGGGAGAACTGCAACCTGAGCTTTTCCAACACCCATCATAGGTGATAAAAGGATGTCTACAGATCGGTGGAGCAGAATGTCCCTATGCTTGCCCCAAACTATGGCTTATCATGTGTTTCCCTCAGTGACAGTAGAAGAAATGATAGAAGCCTAAAGTGTTGTGGTGTAGGATAACTTATGGAGTAGAGATGTGAAGGAGGAGGGTTTGTTTTAGATTGATGTTTCTGTGGGGGATATGGAGTGATGTGTTTGGGTTTTCATAATCATTGTCAATTATAATTTGCATATAAACTTATGATTGAAATGTAAATTTTTGGCAATATATGAAGCCTGAGTCTTCACTTGACCTCAGCAGACATTAATAAAAGATTAGTAGTAAGAGAACAGTTTTTGAGATACAAGTCTCTATGATTGTCTTGTACACGGTTGAGAAAGAAATGCCCAACTGTTGTCAAGCATCTTCATGGTGACTGTGACTCTACTGTCGTTGTGGTTACTGGTATTGTGGAAGTCTGTGTAGATGTTGTCAAGTATCTTCCATGATGTATGACTTGTCTAATCTGTTGGTGTGATCATTCTTTGTGAATGTTTGTCCAACTGTTGTCAAGATCTTCTCATGTTGATGTCTTGTCCAACCAGTGTAAAGTACAGTTGTTGTTGTTTATGTTCACTACAATGGTTCAATTGTCAATGTGGTCATTTGTCCAAGTGTCTTGTGTCACTTGAAATAATTAAAGAGATCAGAATGAGGTTGGCGACCAGAGCACAGTCAGCTAGAAGATGAGAGAACGGCTTTCATTGGTTACTGTGGCTAACTGCCAAGATCTCTATATAGCCTAGAAGAGAAATCATCTATAAATAATTCTGTGTGGAACTTAGGTCTAATTTCTCACAGTGGGGGTACTCGATGAGCCAAATTCTAAATGGTTTCTCTACAAAGGTTCAGCGAGAATAAATATCAATACCTCTAGACAAAACTTGCTGTTACTAACCTGTATCTTTTATAGAGAGATATACTTTATAGAACTTCACTCATTGGAACTTCTGTAATTCTCTATAAACCCACAAAAAAACCTCACAACGTCCATTCTCAGTTTTCAGTTTCTTTTGTTGGCTAGGATAGATTAAGTACGTTTATAAATTAGTCAAAAACGTCTAAAGCTCTGAGATTCTTCACAAGAGAACATCTAGGAATAGAATTGATACACTGATTGGGAAAAGTTTAAAGTCATCCCGGCCTAACTCGTCACACTGGGATAAAATGGTTACTTATAGTGGGTGTCTGGAACTGAAGACAAATAAAGCGAATGCTTTCTTCATATAATCAACTAATGGTGAGTTTGCCACTGTTGTCTTCGTCTTATTCTTTTTCCCCCTTATACCTTTCACTGTTTTTCTCCTCCTCTTTGCAGACTTTTTTTTATCTACCCTTCGTCAACTTTTTCTTCCCCAATTTCTTCTTCTCCCCTATAATTTCTCCTCTTCATTTCCTTTCTCTTCTTAACCTTCCTTCTCCTCGCCCTTTTCTTCCCACTTCTCCTCCATGACCATCACCTATCATCACCATCACCAATCATCACCATCACCATTACCATCATCACCATCATCATCATTCCTCTTCCTCATCCTCCACCTCCTTCACCACCTCCTCCTGGTGGTTTTGTGACACCGATATACCTGAGCAAGGGCTTTCCTTCCAGTGTTCAACATTTACTGGAAACCCACATCTTCCCTGCCTCCAGTTTTCTTTCATTATCACTATTGCCGAGCATTCACGCCCATGGCAGGCCCGCTAGCGAAGTTGATAGCGAACTGCGCTAATAACGTCAGGCGTAAGATCCGACGCTGATTTCATGTCTGGGCTCGTCGTTTGCCAAAGTTAGAGAAAGACTGGCCAATGATTCTTCCTGCATTTCAGGCCCACAAAATGTCATAGCGCTATCACATCAGAGACCCGTAGCAAAAAACTGGTTCGGGGCACATTCACGTCCATACAAAGACTAGGCCATCCACAACCTTGGGTAAGCCAGTTTGTGTACACGTCCTATTTGTTTGTCATGACGGGTGCTCATTCTTGTTGAAGAATATTTGGATTTGCCTATTCTTGTTTGAATCTCTGTGCCAAAGTGCTTGCTACAGAATGACTTAAACACGCACACACGTCTATCCCAATGCTCTTTCTTGTAAATAACCTTTCAATTTGCCGATTCTGTTCTGAATCTCTGTACCATGTCTTTGCTACAGAATGAGTTAAGCGCGCACAAGCCTATCCCTGCTCACTCAGGGATGATTAACGGAACAGATAGTTACCAGTTATCCACAATTGTTCACATCCACCGCCAACTCTCAGTGTTCACAGCCAGTTCTTACACACGCTCATACCCACATTCACTCAAACGCACTCTCTCTTTTACACACACACGCACACACACACACACACACACATATATATATATATATATATATATATATATATATATATATATACACACACACACACACACACACACACGAAGGCGAGTCAATTAAGTAAGTCACACAGTTCTGTAGGTTGGCAGGTAAATGTAGTGTGTATTTTCAACAGGTTTCATTAGGTGACAGTAACATCGAACTTTATATTCCCGTTCATCAGGTGGTGCTAGGTATCTCGTGCGCATGCGCAGCGCATAAACAAAATGGCGACTATACTTACGGAGTGTACAACCAAACAGCAACATGCTGTTGTGCGTTTCTTTTTTTCTTTCTTTTTTTTCTTTTTGTGTATGTGTGTGTGTGTGGGCAACAGGACTGCCTACATAGGGCATTCATAAGAGAATGCTTTCTGTTTATGCTGACTACCAGCCCGAATCAAAGAGTGCTTCGATGCAATGAAAACATCCTTCTTCGTCTGGTGCCCAAAAATTCAAGGTTACGCCATCAGCAGGGAAGGTTATGCTGACAGTGTTCTGGGATTGTCAAGGAGTGCTTTTAACCAATTTCAAGACGAAAGGTGACAATGTGAATTCTGAAACGTACTGTGAAGTTCTATCGATGCTTCATGGTGCAATTCGAAGAAATCGTCCAGGGCTGCTGACTGGCGGAGTGTTGCTATCTTCATTACAATGGCAGACCACATACGGCTCGATTGACGCAAGAGAAAATTAATCAACTAAGGTGGGAAGTTCTGGAACATCCACCTTTCTTAGCCAGTAATGATTTCCACTTTTTTGGTCCAGTGAAAACCCACCTTGGCGGAAGACATTTCGCGAATGACGCCGAATTTGAATGTGAAGTGAAAACGTGGTTCAGAAAACAGAGCATGCAGTTCTATGCAGCCGGTTTGGGAAGACTGATAAAACGATGGGATAAGTGCATCAATATTGGTGGAAATTATGTTGAGAAATAAAGAGACAATGTATGTATAAAAATAAACTGGTTTCAAGTTGTTATCATATTTAGTTATTTTTCTACAGCCATTTGGGACTTACTTTATTGATTTCCCCTCTTATAAACATTAACAAACACTTAACATCACATGTCACTCACAAGCACACACTCGACCTCAAGCACTTATTCCGACATTCTTACATAAACGTTCATACCTCTCTCTCACACACACACACACACACACACACACACACACACATACATACATACATACATACACGCGCGCACACGCACACACACACACACACATGCCCAAGTCCACTGTCAACTACACACGCTCATTCATTCACTATCAAACACATCAGAAACCCTTCCCCCTATACTAAACATAACACATTTCATACCGCAAATCACCTTGTATTATTACTGGTCTCGTGGCGAAGTGATAAAACTGAAAACCTCGCCTTTCGAAAGATCTATGTTAGTTTCCTGACTTCGACATTCGAAGACAGTTTTATTCGGGGACCACTGAACAGTCACTGGAGATACGGAGTTCGTGCACTGTGCGACGGGGTTATCGCGCCGCTGTGAGCAAAACGTCCGAGCCTTGTAGACCGAAGTCCGTCTTCCCGCCTTTAACTGGTCCAGTGCCAAATGTGACCTCCCATTTGGACAGAAGAACGATATAACGCTATACTATGATTATCGTGTTGTTTCGTTTGTTTCGTATGTTCCGCAATTTGTATACTTGTTCGTTTGATGGTCTTCAACATTTGGTCCAAACTGACTGTTTGTTTGGCACGGATTCAGTTAAATCCATTTAAAGTCCGCACAAGACAAGTCTCTGGGTGGTGATATTGGGATTTGAATAACGAAGACACAAACAATGGATTGCATGATTTATTGCCTGGTATATTTCACTGCATCTCTTTGGGTCATTGGCACCTTTCCATCTTGACAGACGATAGGTTGGTCCACTGTGCTTCAAAAATGCTTAATAACTACGACCCATGGCGGTGGCAAGTGTGGCTGATAAGGCCAATTCGCGCTGTAACTGTTTGTCCACAATGGATGCATGTGAAAACATGGTCATTTCCACCATCATGCACCATCTTACGTCTATCACGCTCTGTGTGTGCTTTATCTGCAATCATTTTGTCCTTTGTCTTTATTCCATTTCTGATAGTTGCCCTCCATGCAACACGTTCAGCGGCGACTTGCTCCCAACGAGCATTATCAATACCTGTATCAATCATGTCCCACTTACACACATCTTTGTATCGGAGTAGAGGCCGACCCTGAGATCTCCTACCCATCTGTAATTCACCAAAAAAGATATCCTTTGGTATTCTACCATCATACATCCTCCTTACATGTCCTATCCATCTTAGTCTACGAAGACTGAGCATGGAACACACCGTCACACATCCTGATCTTTCCAATACTTCAGTATTTGTGATTTTGTCTTGCCACTTAATACTAAGTATTCTTCGCAAACACCGCATATGAAAGCTGTTTAAACGTTTCTCTTGGTGTGAGTAAGTTGTCCAGGTTTCACTGCCATAAAGAAGAGTACTAAGGACACAGGCTTGGTAGACGAGGACTTTTGTTTTGGCAGTAAGCTTCCTGTTCTCCCAGACTCTTTTTGCTAACATGTTCATTGTTGTTGTTGCCTTACTAATCCTGATGTTGATTTCCTGATCTAGGGATAATTTGCTATTTACCTATGATCTTAGATATGTAAACTTGTCTACTATCTCCAGTTCGGCGACGTCAATAAAGATTGATGGTACCCCATGTGCACCTTGTGATATAATCTGTGTCTTATTTTTGTTAATTGTTAAACCAAATTTAGAACAAGCATTGGAGAATGCAGATAGTAGATGTTGTAATTCTTCCCCAGAGTGGGTCGTAATTGCAGCATCATCCGCAAAAAGCAACTCTCTGATTAGTACCCTCCTAATTTTGGTCTTGGCCTTCAATCTCTGAGCATTATAGAGGCCGCCATCTGAGCATGAGTGAATTTATATACCGGCATCCTGATAACGAAAGGCATGTTTCAGTAGATGTAAAAAGTATATTTCAAAGAGGGTGGGTGATAGTAAACAACCTTGCTTAACTCCACTCTTGATTTCAAACTCTTCTGAAGTTGCACCATCAAACTTGATTATACCCTTCATGCCTGTGTGGAACGATTCCACAATGGACAGAAGAGATGGTGGGCAGCAAATCTTCTTTAGTACCTTGAAAAGACCCTAACGACTGACCAAATCAAATGCCTTTGTGATGTCGATGAAGGCAATAAACGGTGGTTAATTTTGTTCCCGGCATTTTTCTTGCATTTGTCGCAATGAGAATATCATATCAATGGTAGAACGGTAACTCCATAGCACAAAACCTGGGCTAAAATATAGAGAGCATGATCCCTCTCTCGGCCAGCCTAGTTCACTCCAGAGGAAAGGAGTATTCCATCTATACATCTGGAACAAGACAAGCAGAAGCTGCCGGATCAACAAAGCAATGCTCTACTGTCCGCCTGTCGGAGCTTCGATCCTAGACCAGCTGCCAACCAAGGCTTAGGGCCTGGTCTGCCCTGCCATGACATTTTGTCTTTAGTTTGAATTTCCTCGCACCAGGATAAGGCTTGTACCCTCCCAATTGCGCCTTTCCGCCCGAAGCCGTTGGCACAATGTGGGGTGTCGGGTTTGGTAAGCGCCGCCCAACATTCGGCGCTGACAGAAAGCAGGTAGTACCATCTACTGTCATATGGGTATCTATACTGTCATCTCTTTGGGTACATAATGCAGAAATCACATAACATAAATTCAAGCAATAAGATCATTCCTTCACCTGACGAGAAGCAGCTAAATATGCAGGTAATAAATCGTGCAATATATTGTTTATATCTTCGCTATTCAAACTCATTTCAGGAAAACATTATTTTGGATCTTGGAATATGTTGGGAAGCCCATATTTCTTTGATCAAACGACACGCGATGGCTAATGTGGACTGTATCACACCGAAAGTCTTACCCACCAGAATAGTATTCCCATTTAATGAATGTGGACTCCTGCCAAAGGTATTTATTTACGAACTAATCCCACCTTGAGACAGACAGACAGACAGGCAGACAGACAGACAGACAGACAGACAGACAGACAGACAGAAAGACAGACAGAACGAACGAACGAACGAACGAATTTTATTTTAAAAGGGTAACAAATTGGGCACGCAGGCCCGTCTTACATTCAGCCCTTTCGATCACTCATCTTTCATTCATGAAATGTGCATGCTACAATTACATAGGGGGAAAAAAATATTGTCAAATGGATTTTGTAAGCATAAACAATGCATATTACGCATGGTACATTCATATGGGGAAAAAAAAACATTGTCAAATGAAAGTTGTAAACATAAACAGTGCATATTGCAATGTTGTTAGACACATCCCCCATCCACTCTCACACCCCGCAGCCACCCACACATCCCTCAGCCACCCACACATCCCTCACCCAACACACCCCCACCCACCCACACATACCTCCACCCACTCACACAGACTCAGGCAAACATACATGCCGCCACCCACCCACTGATCCCCCACCCACACACATTTCCCCACCCACACATACATCCCCCACCCATCCCATAACCGACACGCACACACCCACCCACATATTCTCCACCACCCACCCACACACCCGCAACCACCCAGCAAAACACACATCACAAAACCACACACACATACCCCCTCAACCCACACATCCCGCACCTATCCACACACATATCCCGCACCCTCACAATTTTCCCCGCCCACCCACACACACATCAGCCAACCTACACCCACTCACCCACCCAATATCCGCCACCTCTCAACTACACATGCCCCACCTATACACACATCCCCAACCACAAACACATCTCCCCACACATATCCGCCACCCATAAACACCAAAAAAAACACACACCTCCCACCCACGCACACCCCACCACCCACATATACCCCACCCACACACATCCGCCGCTCACACACATCTTCCCACAAACACACACATCCCCCAACCATACACCCATCTCTCACACACATCCATCCACTCACGTACTCATCCATCAACCACTCACACACACACATCACCCACCCGCCCATCAACACATGCATCTCTCATCTATCCTCCCACCACACATACCCCAACCACCCAGCCAAACACACATCCCCCATCCCCACATACATCCATCATCCACCTGCACATCCCACACCTTCCCCCACCTCTCACACCTCCCCTCCCACACAAAACTCCACCCATAAACACATTCCCCCCACACATATCCCCCACATGCATTCCTCATACACATCCCCACCCACACATCTCTCACCCACTCACACATCGCCCCATCCACCCACACATCTCCCCACCCACCCACACATCTCCCACCTACAAACATCCTCACCACCCACTCACACTTACCCCATCCACACTCACACACTCCCACGCACACAGACATATCCCATTCACAGACACCCCCCACACTCATCCCCCACACCCATTACACATCCATCCCCCAACCCACACAATCTCCTACACACCCGTTCACCCACCCAAATACACATTCCCTACCCACACCCCCAACCCACCAACACCCACATACTTCCAATAATCCTCCCAAATATCCCACACACACACACATCCCTCACACACACATACATCCCCCGCCGACTACAAATCCCTTCACCCATCCACACATCACCCATCAACCCATACACATCCCCCACATACAACCACTGCACACATACATTCCCCACACCCCCACACACATCCCTCACATACACACCCACACAAACATCCTCACATCTACACACATACATGATCACTGAAACTAATAAGAACAAACTCCCACACTTTACACACAGTTGAGACACTGATGATTGTCGTGAGCATTCTCGCAAAAATTGTAAGTGGTGGAGAAAAAATTGTACATATACATTGTGTAGCGTAAAAATTAGTGATGCAATTCAACTCTCTCTCTCTCTCTCTCTCTCTCTCTCTCTCTCTCTCTCTCTCTCTCTCTCTCTCTCTCTCTCTCTCTCTCTCCCACTCATCCACTCTCTCACTCACAGTAATGTTATATTATACATGATAGAATTAAGTGGCCTACAAAATGATAATATGAAAGATGAGAATACCAGACAGACAGACAGACAGACAGACAGACGGACGGACGGACGGACGGACAGACAGACAGACAGACAGACAGACAGACAGAAACAAGACTAGCTGGACGCGGCGAAGAATGAAGAGAGCATGAGAAAGAGGAAAACGAGGGGCAACACCAGCATATTATGAAGAAGATCAGACAGAGGAAGAAAAATAAGAAGAGAAGTGAGGAAACCGACACTGAAGAAGAAGTGGAAGGGGGAAGAGTTAACGGTAATTCCTTCAAATAGAATGAAAAATCAATCTACTTATTCTACATGGCCGCCGCTCTTGAAATTCTGAGCACGGAACGTCAGCCATTCGCGACAGAAAGCCATTTGACATTTGTCATTCCCATGGCTATTATTAATTAATAATAATAATTCAAACGTTGACATATTCACTAAACTGACAGATCCTACGAGTACACATATACCGACTAAATTGAAAGAACTAAAAAAAAAACTGACTTATTTTTTTAATTGACAGGTCATAAAAGTACATTTATTGACTTAATTCAAAGATCCCTTAAATAAACATTATTGACTGGACTGAGAGATCACAGAAGTAGACATATTGACTGAGTTGAAAGATCCAAAAAGTAGACATATTGACTGAGTTGAAAGATCCAAAAAGTAGACATATTGACTGAACTGACGGATCACAAAAGTAGACATGGTGATCGAATTCAAAGATCCTAAAAGTTGACATGTTGACTGACTTCAAAGATCTCAAAAGTAGACATGTTGACTGAACTGAAATAATCCAAAAATGGTATGAAGACTGAAATGGAAGAACGCAGTGGTAGACTTGTTGACTGAACTGAAAGATCACAGACGTAGACATGACTAAACTGAAATAATCCAAAAGAAGACAAGTGGATGAAAGTAAAAGAACTCAACAGTATGCATATAGACTGAATTGAAAGAATGCAATGATAGACATGGTGACTGAACTGCAAGATTCCAAAAGTAGACAATTGTTGGCGCAATTCAAAGAACCCAAAAACTAGACATGTTGACTGACATTGAAAGAAGAAAAGCAGATAGCGGAATGAATTGAAAGAACGCACTGGTAGACCTGACTGAACTGGAAGAAGCCAAGTGCGGACTGCTGACCAAATTGAAATAACCTAAACCCAAATATTGCTTGTTGAACTGAAATAACCCACTAGTACACGTATTCACCGAATTTAAAGAAATCAGATGTAGATTTATGATCTGTTTAAGTCCCCGCTAATCACTGGTATCATGAAGGCTAATAGACTACAATGGCTGGGGCATATAGAAAGAATGGAAGATAATAGGGAAACAAAACTCGCTTACACTCAGGAAATAAATGACCGTAGACCCCGAGGTAGACCAAGAAGGCGGTGGAGAGATAATACATTTACAGACCTACAAGCACTTGGAATCAACGACTGGCAAGAGAAGGTCCACCAGAGAGACGAATGGAAACGGATTGTATTTGCAGCAAAGAACCTCAATGGCTCGGAACGCTGAAGAAGAAGAAGAAGATGTAGACGTGCTGACTGAATCGAAAGAACACCAAAACAAACACGTTGACTGAATTAACGAACCTCCAAAGCAAACATTTTGACTGAATTGGCACATCCAAACAGCATACATATAGCTGTAGATCTGGCGCAGTCATCGGCCTTGGGGAATTCTCTCCCCAAACACACACGCCATCTAGCGGCCTGAATGTTTCCATAACTACTGGAGAAACCCTGGTAAACAAGACAACAACAAAGAAACAAATACTGGAGTGTCAGGTTTGTGCGCACTAGAAACAAATTAACACAGAAATAGTGGAATTTCACTTTATTATTTCTAGATATTTGAGGGTGAATTTCTGCTATTTTCAGACACAGATTCATTTTACAGATTCTGGAATGTTCCTTTCTATTCCAGAATTTGGTTCTATATTATTTCGGAATGCCTCCTAGTGGTTCAAAGTGGTTTTCTTTTTTATTTTTAAGCTTAGGAGAGACATTGGTGATGTTCCAGATTTCACAATTTCAGAGTGTCAAGTTTATCACTAGAGAAGTACTTTGGTCTTCCTCACTACACCACAGCTCAGCTGAGCTGAGTCACGAAACGAACCGACATCACAGCACTCAGAACATTTCCATACGCGTTCCGTCCTCGTCTTCAACAATCAGCGAGAGACCAATACTAATAGTACTTGTAATCTTCATTATGTGTCCGTCTGGTCTTTCCTCAGAAAAGTGAGTGTCCACCAGATCCTCTGCTTACTCCATGCCGCATTATTCTCTCCATGCAAAGACAATGTATCTGTTCTTCCACACTATACACACTATACACACTGTACACACAGTAATACACATTATACACACACTATACATACACAATACACACACTATACACACACACTATACACAAACACTATACACACACTACACACACACTATACACATACTATACATACACTATACACATACTATACATACACTATACAGGACCCTGCAAATATTAGTCATTAGTCATTTTTCCAACTTCACGGCAACGGGTCTTCCCCATTATGCTCCGTTCCTGTGCCAGTGAATATCGCACAAAATGCTCCCCACTGCACAATGTGAAAAGTGGAAAAGACAGGAGTCTCGACAAACAACAGCCCGCACAGATACACCGTGCATAATGCCGCCGCCAGAATGTCAACACAATAGTCCCCAACGAAACACCCAGTTCATCTCTGATGGAATCGGCAGTCATTTTCCCATCTGGATGTTTCCTAGATGTTCACCCACACAGTCCACGAAAATACAGTTCATCGTCAATGGCAGTCGCAGTCAACCAGAAGCCCAGCAGCCACGCATTTCTGCATAAGGCAAAAACCGGTCAACTCTGGGACATAGCCACCTGCCATCGCTCCGAACATGCAGTCATGTTCCAAAAAACCTCGGACAGATTCAAAAGCATTTCACACGAAACTCACAGCTCACAGTGTCGCGCCACGCACTCACTCAGTAGCAGAGCGACGGAACCATCAAGCCTCCTTAGTCACCTCTTACGACATGCGTGGTAGGCTACAGTGTTGCTATTCTTTGCTTCCCTTATGGGCCCCGGCAACACACGACTTAGTACAAGTCAGTTTGAGGTCAATATCACACATTGTGCCCAAACCACTATCCGTGACTGTGGCTCAGGAGTAATGAACTCAAGGTTTACAATCCGGACATAGTGGGTTCGAAGTCAGGCGATGTGGGAGCAGATAGCTGTGCGTCGGTTTTCATAATGGGGTGTTCGTAGGCCGGCCAGAAAGCAATGGCAAACTACTAAACGCTAAATTGTCAAGAAAATCACAAATATCTAATAAATGATGAGGTTAATTGCGACATTCTGCAAAGGACATGCAACAAACGCAAGGCACTAAGTATTTTGCCAAATCACGTGTCCTTTCATTGCCTATTTCACACAGTGTAGTCAAAATATTCTCGGGTATTTTCATTTTCATATACATTTTTTTTTTTGTTCGTATATCCTTTACAGGACATTGCTGTCAACATCAGCATATTTCAGCTGATTGTTGATTTCTTGGCACGATTATGCTCAGTAGTTTACCATTGCTTTCTGAGCGATCGGCTCACATACCCAGTTACCGACGCGGCTAGTACCGCCACACATTCTCGCGCACGTCACGTTACCCAGGAGAGTATACGGGATTACGGAGATTGTCGTGTAACCCCTAGACCAGGGAGACGGCTCATGTACCATCCATACATCATGTGCCATGCCGATAAGCGTGGGCGGTCATGTTATGCCATCTCACTCGATCACCAGAGTCGTGGATCAGTTCTATGTTCCTGTCTCAACCATGCCACGTGGCCAAGCCATCCAGGTATTTACTTCTCGTTCTTCCCCTTGGTCTCTTCCCTTTGATCTTGCCAGTCTTCACCAAGTTCTCCACTTCATTTCTTCTCATAACATGCCCAAAAGATTTTTACTGTCTGCGTTTAATTCTCTAATCAGTTTACGATCTTCATTTGCTTCATTGGTTTTTCTATCTGTCCCTGGTATTTTTTGCATTTTCCTCAGAAACCACATTTCCACAGCCATCAGCTGTTTTTCAGCTTGACTGCTTAGTGTCCACGCTTCACATCCATACAAGAGTGTAGGTTCTATGTAACACTTCAACACTCTTTTTCTCGTTTCAATTGATATCTTTTTATTGGTCAGTATGTTTTTCATCTTGCAAACGGCTACCTTCGCAATGGCAATTCTTGTTCTAATCTCTTCAAGGCATCTCCCATCAGATGTTATGACTGTGCCGAGATAACTGTATCGATTCACTTGCTTAAGAATATGCCCATTTACTCGCATATCACATTGTGGTATTTCCTTCTTCCCAGCGACGACCATAATCTGTATCTTCTTAATATTCAGTTCTAACCCTAGTTGTTCACTGTGTGCAACAACCGTATCTACTAAATTTTGCAGGTCCTGTTCATTGTATGCAATTAAGACTGTATCATCTGCATATCTAATGTTATTGATTTATCGTCCCCCAATGTTGATTCCTTCCATGTCTTCTATATTTCTGAAAATATTTTAACTGTACAGAGAAAAAAGATCTGGAGACAAAACACATCCCTGTCTCTCACCTCTTTCAATAGGCTGATATTGACCTACATTGTTATCAATTCTGATGGCAGCTTGTTGTTTCCAATGTATGTTTTTTTTACAAGTCTAAGGTCTTTTCCATCAATTTGTAGATCTTCAAGCATCCTTATCATGTCGACATGTCTCACTTTATCGAAAGCCTGTGTGTAGTCAATAAAGTAAAGGTGTAGATCTTTGTTTACTTCTATAGAAAGTTCAATTACTGTTCTCAGTATATACACAGCATTTGCTGTACCCTTGCCTTCTACATGTAAGTTACAGCATTAAAATACTCAAGGGACATTTTCATAGAGATGATTCAAAGTCAATATCACATAAAATAGCAAAGGTCAGTTTCACACAAAAGTCAAATTACTTTACGATCAACTTCAAACAGTGTACTTACTCACAGACGTAAACTGCTATTTCAACAAAATGTATATACATAAATTTCAATTTTACACAAAGTGCGGTAAGCAGAAGCTTCTAGAATCCCATAAGGTATCACGTATTTAATAGCAAAGTACTCTATGACGAATTTCGGAACTTAAAAAAAAAATAAATAAATAAAAATAAACATGATAGTAATTAATGTAAGGTATTCTAAAATTAACTTTACGCAAGGTATATTCTAAAATAAATTTTATGTAAGGTACTGTAAGTTCAATAGCAAAGTACGCAAAGGTCAATTTCAGAATTCAAATACAAAATTATATACGGTATTTAAAGTATTCTAGGATAAACTTAATGTAAGGTAATATGTGTTTAACAGCAAAGTACTTAAGGTATTTAAAAAGTTAAAATACGGTGAAATCAAAATTTACTAGAAGAAACTTCACGAAGGTACTATCTGTTCAACACCTAAGTACTTTAAGGTCAATTTGAGAATTCAAAAATAGGCATGATCGATATGTAAGGTATTCTAAAATAGACTTCATGTAACGTACTGTGTTTTCGTTAGAGAAGTACTCTAAGATCAATTTAAAAATTGTAAAAATAAACATGTTGAGTATAAACTATTCTAAAATAAACTTCATAGGTCAATTCCAGAATTTTAAAAATAAACGTGCACGGTATTTAAACTATTCTAAAATAAACTTCACATAAGGTACTACGTATTCAGTAGTAAAATACTCGAATGTAAATTGTGAGTGATACCTTGCCGTCTTTACAGACGAAAATATGTGGATTGGAATTAGGCCAGATTTCCATCGCACAATGCCCGGGCATAGATTCAGAGAACATGTGTTGCCCATGCAGCATGTTCCCTTTCTCGGCCTTGCCTTGTTAACTCCAGTGGAAGGGATAACCAGTATGTCGTGAACAAGGCACAAATTAAGATATTCAAAGCATTTTTAAACACACTTCAATATAAGAACTATGTTGTCAATAGTATTTACGGTATTTACATTGTTCAAGAATTAACCTCTCGTCACGTAATGTGTCTTCAATTGATAAAAACTAACCATGGTACTGGTGGGAATTGAACCTACACCACATTCTTCTGGAGGTGAACTGGCACCTACATTGAAATAGACACATGGAATTAGATTTTGGTGCACAGAGGACAGCTTCTTTCATTGCTACACTGGGGATAAGGCTGGTTTTGTATCTAACAACTGGAGCGCAGCACAGAACGTTCGGCCGACAGCTGTAGTGAGTCGGGCCTGTAGACGTTCCATTACGTCACCCATTGTAAAGGTTAAAAAAGAACCTTGAAGACATTTTCCTGATATTAGTGTGATGTGATAGGGCCTTTCCAATTTTACAGGCCTGAATGCACGGAGTAATATGTGGCCAGTCTTTCCATCACTTAGCAGACGACGAGCCCAGGCGTCGGAACTTCACCGAACTCTAGACATCATCATCGCAGTTCCCTGTCAACTTTGCTAATGCGCTGTTCGCTGTGGACATATACTTTTCAAGATAATAGGATACGAGCTCTTAGAGTGTCCAGCTCTTACAATATCCGGCTCTTAGTGTGTCCGGCTCTTGGTATGTCCGGCTTTTAGAGTGTCTGACTCAGAGAGTGTCCGGCTCTTACAGTGGCCAGCTCTTAGAGTGTCCAGCTCCTTAGTGTCCAGCTCTTACAGTGTCCAGCTCTTACAGTGTCCAACTCTTACAGTGTCCAACTCTTACTGAGTTCAGCTCTTAGAGTGTCCAGCTCTGTGATACATTTCCCAATCACCTCACATTTTCCGAGATTCATCACACTGATCCGAATGGAGCACCACATAGGATAAAATGTCATCTGCCTTGTCAAAACAAATTGGGAACGAGTGGGCGATTTGAAAAATACGAAAGACGATTGGTTCTACAAAACCTGAGGTACCCGCCAGAATCCCTGGGCACAATTGACGGTGAAACACAATTCATTCCACGCCAAAGCTTAGAGACAGCCACTAGCATTTCATGTTAGGAGGTGAAAGTGTTCGGTGTTCTGGGTCCTCTCAGGTAAGCTTGACCCTAAATATGTGCTAAGACGATCCATGATGTTAAAGTAACACGGTGTTTATATGCATAATGGTGTCAATGTGATGTTTAAGCTTCTTAAAAATGACCACAATCAATGCTCTTCTTCGAGACATAAATATTGCCAAGCGCCATGTTTTTTCCATCGATGCATCTACCATGTTAGAATCTTTCGGCTAGACATTCTATCGCAATATGCTAGACAATGCTATTGCCTCCTAACTGCATATATATATATCCATATATATATATCATTGGCACCTTGCCGTCTTGACAGACGACAGTTTGTGCTTTAAAAAGGCATAATAACTTTTACCTATGGCGGTAGCGAATGTGACTGATAAGGCCAATTCGCGCTGTAAATGTCCGTTCACAGTGAGTGAATGTGAACACGTGGTCATTTCCACCATCATGCACCATTTTACGCCTCACACGCTCGGTGTGTGACATATCTGCAATAATTGTCTCCTTTGTCTTTATTTCATTTCTGATCTTTGCCCTCCATGCAACACGTTCATGTTTACAAAGTTCATTTGACAATATTTTTTTTCTATGCACTATTGATGAAAGAAAGATGAGTGATTGGAAGGGCCGAATGTAAGACGGGCCTGCGTGCCCAATTTGTCACTCTTTGAAAATAAAGTCCGTTCGTTCGTTCGTTACGTTCAGCAGCGACTTGCTCCCACTGTGCATCATCAATGCCTGTATCAATCATGTCCCGCTTACACATATCTTTGTATCGTAGTAGAGGCCGACCCTGAGATCTCTTACCCATCTGTAATTCACCAAAAAAGATGTCCTTTGGTATTCTACCATCATCCATCCTCCTAAGATGTCCTATTCATCTAAGTCTACGAAGACTGAGGATGGAATAAACCGTCGCACAACCTGATCTTTCCAATACTTCAGTATTTATGATTTTGTCTTGCCACTTAATACCAAGAATTCTTTGCAGACACGGCATATGAAAGCTGTTTAAACGTTTCTCTTGGTATGAGTAAGTTGTCCAGGTTTCACTGCCATAAAGAAGAGTACTAAGGACACAGGCTTGATAGACAAGGACTTTTGTTTAGGCAGTAAGCTTCCTATTCTCGCAGACTCTTTTTCTTAACCTGTTCATTGTTGTTGCTGCCTTACCAATTCGGATGTTGATTTCCTGATCTAGGGATAATTTGCTATTTACCACTGATCCTAGATATGTAAAATGGTCTACCATATATATATACTATATATATACACTTTTCTCTATGCAATGGAAATGCACTCGTTAAATGCACATTATTAGCATTGTTGCTTCTGCAGAGAAAATGTTGCTAAGAGTCTATCTCTTAAAACCCTTGTACACAGACTCACACCTTTCGGAATATATATTACGTGATTCTTCTGTTCACATTTTTCATGAATATGCTTTGTGAATTTGCCATGTCTTGCCATGAGATTTAGAGCTCCTTAATACAGAAAGATAGTTGCACTATATACCCAAATGTTTGCCAGACGTTGCACGCACAACCAGCCTCACACTAATGTTGCTGATGACTGGGTGAACATTACGTTCAGGGGCCTGCTAATTGCGTTCTGAAAAATGGCCATAAAGCAGCCCATTTTTGAATTTTGTGCACGGACAATGCTTGAAACAGTGGGTAGGTTTTGAAAACGTCGTCTCAAACCCCTTGCTCAGAGGAGAAAGCTGGGAGGGACTATCTGCGTTTGTGTTCGAACCATTGCTTTTGCTGAATGCATATCTATCTAGAAGCTCTCGCATAATTTCATGAAATAATTTATATGCTTTTATTTGTGATTGTTGTACATTTAATGTAGGTTCATGATCATTACTTTTGTTGCTGGAGGAAATGTTCGAATTTTTCCTCCTGATATGAAAAGGCAAATGCCATAAGAATGATGATGATGAGAGGCACTTGAGAACCAAGTCTTATCCAGAGGAATAAAGGCCGGTCTTGCATTACAGACATAGGATGATGAGATGTTATAATGTTAGCTTTATCTCAACCTGCTTTTATCACAACATAACTTGTCTTAACATGCATCAGTCTCAACATACCTCTGACTTACCATGCAGTTGTCACAACATGCATCTGTCTCAACATGAATATGCCACAACACGCCTTGGTCTCAATCTGTCTTCATCACAGCATGCCTTTGTCTCAACCTACCATCATCACAACATGATTTTGTCACAACAGGACAACTTGGTTTTATCTTTATTATCTTATCTTATCTTACTGTTCTTGTTTCATCAAGAGTTGATCACATCACGACCTTGCAGCATCAGATGTTGGAATGAATTCCATCTAGAGAGAAGAGAGTAGTGATCTCGCCATTGAGTTGAGCCACTCTCCTTCTTCCTCCTATTTCATTTGCTTTCCCCTTTACATGTTTTATGTTATAATGGCATATGAGTTTTGTCAAATGCTTATGTAGTTTGTATTTTGTTTGAACTGTAGATGGGTGGTGTACATGTGGGCCTACAAAATGAATGTTGTTCATTCAATCCTGGCGATGCAGACGTACTAGCTGAAAGAGGTAGAGGTATTATGACCATGTTCTCGTCCTACCAGATCAATTATTATTCCAGCGTTTACCATGCACCCCTCACCATCCCCATCCTCCAAGAGATTGACCCTGAGAACTTTATTTAACTACTGAGAACACCAGGGAGTTGGAGACTGCCAGTATAACCTTACCATGTCTCGCTAAACATTGGAAAGGACCCCTGTGAGAGAAATTGATCCAAAGGAGAGACCTTCATCTATGGGTTTAGAACACTTAACCATCTCAGTCAGGAGATAGAAAAGAAGATGTACCACAATGCTCTGTACCAGCTACACGGGAGATAGAACGACATTTTTCTTAATTTAGTGACTACATCTATTTGTATACATTGTATTGTTGTACCTTTGATGAACAATGTGTTATGAATTTGTTTTCACAACAAGTGATATTCCATGTCCATGTCAACAAGTGATATTCCACTGAATGAATGAATATATATATATATATATATATATATATATATATATATATATATATATATATATATATATATATATTGCGTATATCTAGCAATGAAAAATTAAGTATTACTTCAGCTACAATTGCTACTTTTATTAATTACTTTTGGCGCCGTAATGCTGTTACTGTTAATTGTTGTTGCCTGCTGAATTCTTTATTCTAAAACTGCTGGATTGCCAGTGGACTAAACTCACATTTATCGATTGATACTGATAGAAGAAGAGAAAAGAAGTAGAGAGTAGCTGACACTTTCAACAGTATAGCAGTTAAATGATAGGTTCGTATTCGAACCTACCACTTCCAAATGGCAAAATCACCTCACTAGAGAAACATGTATACTGGACACACGGCCAACTGAACGTACAACTAGGAAGAATGGACATAATTCTACCTGAAGTCACAACTATGAAACATGGATAGAATTCCACATGAACCCACATCTACGGAAAATTGACAGAATTCCAGACGAACCCACAACTACGGAAAATAGACAGAATCCTTATCTAGCCATTGAAATAGCACCATAAGTTTCATAAATGTATATTAACAAAGTCAGGTCTTACCTGCTTTCTGTCAGCGCCGAATGTTGGGCGGCGCTTACCAAACCCGACACCTCACGTTGTGCCAACGGCTTCGGGCGGAAGAGCGCAATTGGGAGGGTACTAGCCTTATCCTGGTGCGAGGAAATGCAACCCAAAGACAAAATAAGTCATGGCAGGGCAGACCAGGCCCTAAGCCTTGGTTGGCAGCTGGTCTAGGATCGAAGCTCCTACAGGCGGACAGTTAGAGCATTGCTTTGCTGATCCGGCAGCTTCTGCAGCTTGTCTTGTTCCAGATTATAGGTGTCAACTTTCCTCTGGAGTGAACTAGGCAGGTCGAGAGAGGGATCATGCTGCATGGGCAACACATGGTTTCTTTATTTTAGCCCAGGCTTTGTGCTATGGAGAGGCAATAACTCCCTCCCTGGTCTTAACCGGTCTCGGAATCAAAGCGAGAGGCAACTGTTACGGGTTATAAGTCCTTGTCAGTTGGCGTAGACATGGGGCGCCACGCGTTGCCTCTGACGGTGGGAGACACCTACAGGTGTCACTGATCAGCTACCGCCCGCCTCAAGCTGGGCATCCCCCAGCCAATTGGATTCTGATCCACCACAGCCTGCCTGCTTCAATGGGTGCTTGGGGCTAGGACAAAATCTGAATCGCAGGCTGTAAAACCAATGCACCAGGAACTAATAAAAAGAATAGAAACCTCAAGCTACGGTTTGCAACCTGGAACGTGAGAACCATGTGTCCAGGATTTTCCACTGACTTGACAAATATTGACGATGTGAGAAAAACGGCTGTGATTGATGCTGAACTCAATCGTCTTAACATTGATATTGCTGGCCTGCAGGAGACTCGCCTCGCTGAGGAAGGATCACTCAGGGAAAACACTTACACCTTTTTTTTGGAAGGGAAGAGGGCAGGCAGAAAAAAGGCAACATGGTGTGGGCTTTGCAGTGAAGAATTCGCTACTGGGAATGATTGATATCCCAGCTGGAGGTAATGAAAGATTATTATCACTGCGCTTGGCAACCTCTTGTGGATTTGCCACCATTCTCACTGCGTATGCACCGACACTCGCTTCCTCTGATGATGTGAAGGATACGTTCTATGAGCAGCTAGACTCTGCGATCAAGGCAGTTCCAAAATCCGACTACATTTATATGCTCGGTGATTTCAATGCTCGTGTGGGCAAGGACTCGAGTTCATGGCCACTGTGCCTTGGAAAATACAACATCGGTCGCATGAATGATAATGGGCAAAGGCTGCTGGGGCATTGCACTAGAAATGACCTATGTATTACAAACTCCTTTTTTAAAACAAAAGAGATGCATAAGGTCACATTGAAACATCCAAGATCCAGCCATTGGCATCAGCTGGACTTCATTATCACACTTCTGAACCATACATCATTAACTCGAAGTTACCACAGTGCTGACTGTGATACAGATCATTCTTTGGTTGTTGCAAGGGTTAGACTGAGACCAAAGAGAATCTACACAGCTAAACACAAGTCTAGCCCCAGGATTAATATTACTAACACTCACGATCCTGGAAAGTGCTTTGAATTTCAACAGCAACTTGAAGACGCTTTCAATGATACATCAGAAAATTGTATAGTAAATGATAAATGGAGAAAACTTAAGGAAACTATTTATAAAACAGCGGTAGGGGTTTACGGCACTGTGGATCATAAGAGGCAGGACTGGTTTGCGGCAAACAGCCAGATACTGCAGCCCTTGATTGATAAAAAGAAGATAGCTCTCTTAAGAAACAAGGAAAGACCAACGCGTAACACTCTGAGTGAGCTGAAGCAAGCGAGGAAGGATGTACAAAAGGCTGCCAGGCAGTGTGCGAATGACTATTGGATCAAGTTATGTGAGTCCATTCAAATCGCAAGTGATAAGGGAAACATCAGTAGCATGTATGAATGGATAAAGAAAGCCTACGGTCAAATGATCAAAAGAAGTGCACCGCTGAAAACCTTGAATGGAGAAATCATCACTGATAAGAAACAGCAGATGGATTGATGGGTAGAGCACTATTTAGAGCTTTACTCAAGTGATACCAAGCTAGCGGATGATGCCATTAACGCCATAGAGGCCCTGCCAACTCTTGACCACCTGGACACACTTCCCACTATAACAGAAGTTAAGTGTGTTATAAATGAGCTTGCATCTGGCAAGGCTCCAGGTAAGGATGGGATTCCAATAGAGGTAATCAGGAGTGGGCAAGACACACTCGCTCTACAGATCCACCAGCTAATAGAGCTATGCTGGCGAGAAGGACAAGTCCCACAGGATTTCAAAGATTCAAACATCATAACGCTGTACAAGAACAAGGGAGATCGGAGCGACTGTAACAACTATAGGGGTATCTCACTTCTGTGTATTGTTGGGAAAGTATGTGCCAGAATTGTCCTGCACAGACAAGTCCTGGGAGATCATGTCTACCCCCGAATCACAGTGCGGCTTCCGTCAGAACCGGTCTATCATTGATATGATATTCTCATTGCGACAGATGCAAGAAAAATGCCGGGAACAAAATCAGACACTGTTTATTGCCTTCATCGACCTCACAAAGGCATTCGATTTGGTCAGTCGTGAGGGTCTGTTCAAAGCATTAAAGAAGATTGGCTGCCTACCAACTCTTCTGTCCATTGTGCAATCGTTCCACACAGTCATGAAGGGTATAATCAAGTTTGATGGCTCAACTTCAGAATAGTTTGAAATCAAGAGTGGAGTTAAGCAAGGTTGTGTACTATCCCCCACCCTCTTTGGGATATACTTTTCACTTCTACTGAAATATGCCTTTCGTGATCAGGATGACGGTATATACATTCACTCACGCTCAGATGGTGGCCTCTATAATGCTCAGAGATTGAAGGCCAAGACCAAAATTAGCAGGGTACTAATCAGAGAGTTGCTTTTTGCGGATGATGCTGTGATTACGACCAACTCTGAGGAAGAATTACGACATCTACTATCTGCATTATCCAATGCTTGTTCTGAATTTGGTTTAACAATTAAGAAAATGAAGACACAGATTATGTCACAAGGTGCACATGGTGTACCATCAATCTTTATTGACGACGCTGAACTGGAGATAGTAGACCGTTTTACATATCTAGGATCAGAGGTAAATAGCAAATTATCCCTCTATCAGGAAATCAACATCAGGATTGCCAAGGCAGCAACAACAATGAACATGTTAGCAAAAAGAGTCTGGGAGAACAGGAAGCTTACTGTCAAAACAAAAGTCCTCGTCTACCAAGCCTGTGGCCTTAGTACTCTTCTTTATGGCAGTGAAACCTGGACAACTTACTCACGCCAAGAGAAACGTTTAAACAGCTTTCATATGCGGTGTCTGCGAAGAATACTTGGTATTAAGTGGCAAGACAAAATCACAAATACTGAAGTATTGGAAAGATCAGGTTGTGTGACGGTGTATTCCATGCTCAGTCTTCGTAGACTTAGATGGATAAAACATGTTAGGAGGATGGATGATGGTAGAATACCAAAGGACATCTTTTTTGGTGAATTACAGATGGGTAGGAGATCTCAGGGTCGGCCTCTACTACGATACAAAGATGTGTGTAAGCGGGACATGATTGATACAGGCATTGATAATGCACATTGGGAGCACGTCGCCGCTGAACGTGTTGCATGGAGGGCAACTATCAGAAATGGACTAAAGACAAAGAAGAAAATGATTGCAGATAAAGCACACACAGAGCGTGAGAGACGTAAGATGGTGAAAAATGGTGGAAATTACCATGTTTTCACATGCACCTACTGTGGGCAAACATTTGCAGCAAGAATTGGCCTTACCAGCCACACTCGCCACCGCCATGGATCGTAGTTATTAAGCCTGTTTGAAGCACAATGTACCAAACTATCGTCTGTCAAGACGGAAAGGTGCCAGTGATATTCCATGTTGAGCATAACTCTTTTTCACAGAATGACCCGCACTCGAACCTTTGATTCCATATAACATTTTTGTGTTTTTAATCGGGATTTGGGTGATTTCTTGGTAAATGTTCTGTGATAACAGTGTATGTTCTGCTCACACAAGAAATGTTATGTGATTACAGT
This sequence comes from Cepaea hortensis, assembly GCA_963921405.1. Lineage (NCBI taxonomy): Eukaryota > Metazoa > Mollusca > Gastropoda > Stylommatophora > Helicidae > Cepaea > Cepaea hortensis. Next base: position 132,371,444 of record OY992876.1, on the reverse strand, counting down.
GTATTTTCTGCTCACACAGCGAATGTTCTGTGCTAACAGTGTATGTTCGGTTCACACATTATATGTTCAGTGCATACATCACATGGGTATAGACTGCTGGAGACCCCATGAGGGCGGAAAAACTCACACTAGTCATTGTTCATTATAGCGTATGTCATCTTCTTTGGGGATAGTGGTAAACTTCAGTGGTCTCCATGCTTTCCAAATAAGCCTATATTTGTAAATTTCGTGTAGGATACTTGCTTTATCTATAGTTGTTTTCACGTGGGGGTAAACGAGCCAATTTACAGGCTTCCTGAAGAAGGCTACAAAGGATATGAACCCATTCCAACCGCGACACCCTTATCTATACATTAGTCTAATTATTTTAAACCTCACAAGCTCTTAGAGTTTCCGGCTCATGGAATGTCCAGCTCATGGAATGTCCGGTGTGTGGAATGTCCGGCTTTAAGAGTGCCTGGCTCTTACAGTGTCCGGCTCTTACAGTGTCAAACTCTTACAGTGTCCAACTCTTAATGAGTTCAGCTCTTAGATTGTCCAGCTCTTAGAGTGTCCGGCTCATGGAATGTCCGGTTCATGGAATTCGGGCTCTCAGCGTGCCTGGCTCTTACAGTGACCTACTCTTACAGTGTCCGGTTCTTACAGTGTCCAACTCTTACTCAGATCAGCTCTTATTGAGTTCAGCTCTTAGAGTGTCCAGCTCTTATAGTGCCTTGCTCTTACAGTGTCCGGCTCTTAAAGTGTCCGGCTCATGGAATTTCTGGCTCATGGAATGTCTGGCTCATGGAATGTCTGGCTCATGGAATGTCTGGCTCATAGAATGTCCAGCTCTTACAGCGTCCAGCTTTTAAAGTGTCGAACTCTTACAGTGCCAACTCTTACAGTTTCCAACTCGTACAGTGTCTAACTCTTATTGAGTTCAGCTCTTAGAGTGTCCAGCTCTTAGTGTGTCAAACTCTTAAATTACAGTATCCAGCTCTTACGGTGTCAATCTCTTAGATACCGATAGCAGGATAAGAAAGACGTTACATAGAACACAACAGCTACTGACATACGGTACCCTAGGCAAAAACAGCAAACATTTTGTAAAAGAAGTTGTGAACAGGTTCAAAATCACAGACATACATTGATACAGATAGGCAGAGTAAGATACAGAGATAAAGACACGCACAGTGTGACACAGCGATAATGACACGCAGAGTGTGACAGAGATAAAGATATGCACAATGTGACACAGAGATAATGACAAGCAGAGTGTGACAGAGATAAAGACACGCACAGCCTGACAGATATAAAGATACACACAGTGTAACACAGAGATAAAGACACGCACAATTTAACAGAGATAAAGACACGCGCAGTGTGCCACATAAAGACACGCACAGTGTCACAGAGAGATAAAGACACGCACAGTGTGACAGAGAGATAATGACACGCACAGTGTGACAGAAATAAAGACACGCACAGTGTGACAGAGATAAAGACACGCACAGTGTGACAGATATAAAGACACACACACTGTAACACAGAGATAAAGACACGCACAGTGTGACACAGAGATAAAGACACGCACGGTGTGACACAAAGATAGACGCACACAGTTACAGAGATAAAGACACGCACAGTGTGACACAGAGATAAAGACATTGTCAACAGCTCAAATTGCATCCAGGCACACGCACCACTTCATTCACACCTCAACGAAACTTCATCACAACAACCCGTACATACTCAAATACAATCTTACACTCGCGAATTATAACATGCGCTCTTGTAAACTACACAGTGGCTTTCGGAAAACAATCACACGTCCTGTCTGGAAGACTGTCGGGTCCTGTCTGAATAACCTCAGTCCAGTCGCTGCCCTTTTCGTACTAAACTTCGTGCGATCAGCAAAACCTCGTGCTGGCCCACTCGTCACGTAGTACAGTAGTCTTGTCTGTGTCAACACTGGGTTGTCCTACTGCTAACTCTGTTTACGGGTGTTGTCCCGTGAACTAGCATCCCCCGCCCCATCCTCGGGGTTAGTCCTACTAATGTCCTAGATATGACATGTCCGTGTCCTCATCTAAGTCCTGTCTTATAACTGTCCTAAGTTATCCCATGCGGTCTGTCTCTATTCTATCTACTCCCTTGTAGAGGTCCTTATCTACGTCTTATCTGTCCTTACCCCTTATTCTGTCTCCTTTCCTATCTATGTCCTATCTAACACGTTGACAGACACGCACAGTGTAACACAGAGATAGAGACACACACAGTGTGAAAGATATAAAGACACACACAGTGTGACACTGTGGTATTGACACATACAGTGTGACAGAAATAAAGACGCGCACAGTGTGACACGGCGATAATGATACGCAGAGTTCGACACAGAGATAGACGTACAGTGTGACAGAGATAAAGACACGCATAGTTTGACAGATATAGACACATACAGTGTGACAGAAATAAAGACACGCACAGTGTAACACAGAGATAAAGATACGCACAATGTGATAGAGACAAAGACACGCACAGTGTGGCAGAGATAAAGACACGCACAGTGTGACAGAGATAAAGACACGCACAATGTGACAGAGATAAAGACACGCACCGTGTTTCAGAGATAAAGACACGCACAGTGTGACACATACATAATGAGACGTACAGTATGACACAGTGATAGACGCACAGTGTGCCACAGAAATAAAGACGCGCACATTGTGACACAGTGATAAAGAAACTCACAGTATGACAGAAATAAAAACACGTACAGTGTGACATAGAGATAAAGACACGCACAATGTCACAGAAACAAAGACACGCACAATGTAACACAGAGATAATGACACGCACACTGTGACTCAGAGATAGACGCACAGTGTGACACAGAGATAAAGACATGCACAATACGACAGAGATAAAGCCACGCACAATGTGACAGAGATAAAGACACGCACAGTGTGACATAGATAAAGACACGCACCTTGTGTCACAGAGATAAAGAAAGACACGCACAATGTAACTCAGAGATAATGACGCGCGCACAGTGACACAAAGATAGACGCACAGTGTTACACAGAGATAAAGACACGCACAATGCGACAGAGATAAAGACACGCACAATGTGACAGAGATAAAGACACACACAGTGTGACAGAGATAAAGACACGCACAGTGTGACAGAGATAAAGACACGCACCGTGCGATACAGAGATAAAGACACGCACATTGTAACACAGAGATAATGGCACACACAGTGGGACACGGAGATAGACGCACAGTGTGACACAGAGATAACGACAAGTACATTGTGACACAGAGATAAAGACACGCACAGCGTGACAAAGATAAAATCAAGCACAGTGTGACACAGAGATAAGACACGATTCACCATATTTAATTATGATGTTACAAGAATGAGCAAAGCCATGAAACACAGAGCATCTATTTGGATCTTTTCCCCAGGACAACCCGGTGTGATGAGAAACGAGCAGGCGAGCAGACTGGTTGGGCCTGCACTGTTAGGTGGGTTTTTGGTGCACGATAGATTAGAGCACATGGCCAGAGCGATTTGGGATCGGGTGTCAATTTTTTTTTTTTTTAAACTGTCATTTACTGCCAATATAATACCTTGCGGTGTATGGCAGGAGGGTCTTGATCGTGTGTATGGTGTGGAGAAACAAATCATCATAGCCTGGCGAGAATGGGTGCGCAAGGAGTAATCAGAAGATCTGGCCGACACTCGATACCCCGAGGAAAGGCCACGAAGAGGGGCAGCAGCAGCAGCAGCAGCAGCAGCAGCAGCAGCAGCAGCAGCAGAAGAAGAAGAAGAAGAAGAAGAAGAAGAAGAAGAAGAAGAAGAAGAAGAAGAAGAAGAAGAAGAAGAAGAAGCAGAACGAACGAACGAACGAACGAACGAACGAACTTTTAAAAGGGTAACAAATTGGGCACGCAGCCCCGTCTTACATTCGGCCCTTTCGATCACCCATCATTCATTCATCAAATGTGCATGTTACATTTACATAGGAAAAAAAAACCATTGTCAAATTGATTTTGTAAGCATAAACAATGCATATTACGCATGGTACATTCAAATGGGGGGGGGGGGGGGGGGCATTATCAAATGAAAGTTGTAAACATAAACAGTGCATATTGCAATGTTGTGAGACACATCCCCCATCCACCCTCACACCCCGCAGCCACCCACACATCCCTCAGAAACCCACACACCCCCACCCACCCACACATACCTCCACGCACTCACAAATACTCAGGCAAACATACATACCGCCACCCACCCACCGATCCCCCACCCACACACATTTCCCCACCCACACATACATCCCCCACCCATCCCATAACCGCCACGCACACACCCACCCACATATTCTCCACCACCCACCCACACACCCGCAACCACCCAGCAAAACACACATCACAAACACACATATTCCCGTCAACCCACACATCCCGCACCTATCAATACATACATCCTGCACTCTCACAATTTTCCCCAACCACCCACACACACATCAGCCAACCTACACCCACTCACCCACCCAATATCCGCCACCTCTCAACTACACATCCTCCATCTATACATACATCCCCCACCAACAAACACATCTCCCCACCTGCCCACACATATCCCCCACCCATAAACACCCAAAAACACACACCTCCCACCCACCCACACCCCACCACCCACATATACCCCACCCACACACATCCGCCGCTCACACACATCTTCCCACAAACACACACATCCCCCAACCATACACTCATCTCTCACACACATCCACCCACTCACGTACTTATCCATCAACCACTCACACCCACACATCACCCATCCGCCCATCAACACATGCATCTCTCATATACCCTCCCACCCACACACACCCCAACCACCCAGCCAAACACACATCCCCCACCCTCACATGCATCCGTCATCCACGAAGAAGAAGAAGAAGAAGAAGAAGAAGAAGAAGAAGAAGAAGAAGAAGAAGAAGAAGAAGAAGAAGGAGGAGGAGGAGGAGGAGGAGGAGGAGGAGGAGGAGGAGGAGGAGGAGGACAACAACAACAACAACAACAAGGAGAAAAAGAACTAGAAAAGGAAGAATGGTTCGCCATTACCGCCGCGTGTTATACTTCTCGAGTTTGAAGTGGGTGCCATATCTCCCATACACTCAGTCCTCTTGACTGGGAGCAAGAATGCAAACATACCCGCTAAATTCCCCTACACGGGACAAGCATACCCCCTGAGACACTTAACGCACTAACACTCCACCTACACGGCCTGGCACGATAGATGAATGCAAATATCAACTCATTTTTCTCTCATTAAATCCAATCTTTCCTAAAGCGCCGTAACTAAGTAGTTCGCCAGGTGTACAAGCATCGCTGTTCGACCCCGTGGTTCTTAAAATAGACAAAATTCTAGCTATCTTTAGCACTCTCATACACGACTTGTCTATTTTTGAATTGCCTTCAACAGAATCATCACTAAAACAGATATTACGGTCGCTGTCTTTGGCTGGCGTACGGCATTTTACCGGATTTATCTGCTGTATTTAGATTGATACAACAGAAAGGTTCATCTACTGGGGTCACGGAACATTCCAGAGACTGGTTAGACAAACAAAATGGTAGGATATTTATTAACCAAAGAGGCAATTCAGAGGTTCGCCAGACTGTTCGCTCCCTCTCCCCCCTCCGCTTCTTTCCCGCTAATGATGACAGAAATATGTGTAGGTGAGCTGTAAATATGCGACGGATGAGTAGCTAGCATTCCTGGTCCGTTACTAATGCTAGAAGTGGCAATCGGCGTCGTCGGTATCATATTGTTATCGTCTTAATTAGTTTCTTCACATGCATTACTAAAATCATCGTCTTTATTACTGCTTTCTCCGTCATCGACATTATCATCCGCACTAAAATTATTGTTATAATTAATATCACTATCATCAATAGGCCGGTCTCCCTGGCGAAAGAGTTAACGGCGCTGTTCGTAATCCCGTATACTCTCGTAAGAAACACAGAAAGCAATGGCAAACTACTGGGCGTAAAACTTGCCAAGACATCAACAGCAGCGTAAAAATGCTCGTGTTGACTGCAATGTCCTGTAAAAGATATGCGGGGGGGGGGGGGGGGAGAGAGATCACCAATAGCATTATGTGCGCTATAAATATCATCATAAGTAAAAGCATCATCCTCACTGCAATTGTCAGCATCATTAACTGCGTCGTTATCATAATTATCTTTGTCACCGTCATTATCGTTTTGTTTTTTTCATTTTGTTTTCTTCTTCTTTATCATTTTATTCTTCTTCTTCGATCTTTCTCTTTTCTCGTCTTCTACTTGGTTATTGTTTCTCTTTACTTCGTTCTCCTCCATCTTGGACTCCTCACGTTCTGCTTCTTCTTCATCTACTTCTGGGCTTTACCTGGTTTTATTTTTCTTGATTCTTGTTCCTGTTTTCCCTCTTTCGCCTCCTCCTCTTCCTCCACTTCATCTTCTTCTTCTTCTTCTTCTTCTTCTTCTTCTTCTTCTTCTTCTTCTTCTTCTTCTTCGTCGTCGTCGTCGTCGTCGTCTTCTTCTTCCTTGTCACTATGACTACTGTCCGTGATAAGTCGCGGACATCTCAACCTACAGTCGGTTATCTCAAGTTTCTGGCAAACGAATGGCATTAGCTATTTCCGCAAACACTGTTTTTATGTTTTGTTCTATGTTGTTAGGCCATGTGATGTGTTGTGATGTAATGAACGACGTCACCGCACACTAGGTATTCCAATGCGCGCTCAGTCCTCCTATGTAGCAGCTACCCCGAAGTATTTCTGCTCACTATTCTCACGACGGCCGGTTATGATATCTGCTCTCTTGACCCCGAGGGTGGCATTGGTGAGCTTGACCAGGCTTCACTCCCAACAGTCCAGTATCGAGCTAGCGCCAGTCCCAGAACTACCCGCCGGAGTATCTGTAGTGTATTGATTATGTCAGCTCTGTCCCTGTGTGTATGTGCGTGTTGTTGCATGCACGTGTACATGATTATGTGTATGTGGTGTACATGATTTTATGTGTGTGTGTGTGTTGTGTACATGAATGTGTGTGTGCGTGTGTTGTGTACATGAATGTATGTGTGCGTGTGTATGCGTATATGATTGTATGTGTTGTGTCTATGCATGTGTACATGACTATGCTGGTTGTGTGCATGCATGTGTACATTAGTGTGTGTGTGTGTGTGTATGCGTGTGAGTATGTGTGTGTGTGTGTCTTGCACGCAAGCACGCGTACATGATTGTATGTTTAACTGCTTCTACCTGTATGTCTGCATACGTTTCCATTGGTCTCTATATTCGTGGGTTGTTTTTTTTTGCGTTTTTATTTTAATGGGGGGAGGGGGCTGCGTTTGCTCGCTTTGTACTCAAGCGTAGTCCATACATGTTGCGACACTTAAAGTGCACTGTACTGATTTTTGCATGTGGATTAGCTTTCTCTATTACCAGTGTCCCTCGCCATCAGGCTAACCCACTCCGACTTTTGAGGTACTTGTAATTTATGTCCCCAAGTCAAGGACCAGAAGTGATCATTTTAGTCCTACTGACTAGTATAGGAGTTGAACCTGCTACCTCGGTATCAACACACTGGAAGTTTAAGAGCGAGCTCTTTTATCCATTCGGTCATGCTGACCTTATACAGGGTGTATTTTTAATGACTGTGCAGTGTTTGAAAATATTGCCGGTTCAAGTTTTGTATTCGCGTGTTATGCTGCATGAACTTTACAGAGGGTGAATACAAAACTTGGACCAGCAATATTTTCAAACACTGCACAGTCATTAAAACATACAGCCTATATTAGTTTGTGAAGGAAAGCCAAGGGTCGACCTGCACTAATTAGGACATTAAGGACACCTTAAGCTCGGTGCGACGCTTACGGCATAGAGCCCTAGTCATGTGGGATAAGACCCCCGTGCAATGAAGACGATCCTCTAGTCCAGTGGTTCTCAACCGGTGGGGAATTCCCCCCAGGGGGGAATTTGACGGATTCCATGGGGGGGGGGGGGATGAAAACATTGTCAAATTGGCTTCAGGACCACACAAAATATGATCGATGATCGGGATATTAAGCGTACTCGTGACGTTAAATCCCCCGATTATTTCAAGATCGCGTTAATACAAGAACCGATTACTTGATATTGTTTTCCCTCCATAATATACGGTTCTTTTCCTTCTACCTAGCCTCTATGATTTAGGTTGCCGTATTTTACCAGAGATTTTATTTGCGGTAACTTACGTTTTTTTTTTATTGCTTCTTCGTTTTAATGAGGTTTAGAGTACTCATCATGTTAATTTCCCGATTATTTCAAGATCGCAATAAAACAGAAACCGATTACCGAGATCGCTCCATTGTTTACGAATCTACACGTCTCAGCTTTTCAAATTATTATTTTATATATATATGTATATATATATATATATATATATATATATATATATATATATATATATATATATATATATATATATATATATATATACCACCGTCTCCGTGGCCTAAAGGCTTGCCAGCGGTGACCGAGTTAACAGCAGACCACATTGTGCTGGAGTTTTAGCGTTTTGGTATTGGAGCCGGTCGTTCAGAAATCAGTGACAAACTACTGAACGTAAAACTTGCCCAGACATCAACAACAGCAGTAAAATGCTGGTGTTGACAGCGATGTACTGTAAATAGGATATGCAATATAATTGTGTGTGTGTGATTGTGTGTGTGTGTGTGTGTGTGTACGTATATATGTGCGTGTGGGTGTGTATACACGTCTGTGGGTGTTTATGTGTGTTGATCTTGACTTTATCTTTTTATAGAATCTGAAGCCCACGATGAGCGTCAAGAAACGAAAGTATGACCTGTCTTATTTGAATTATGGATTCACAAATATCATCATCAACGGAGAAGAACAACCTCAGTGTGTTATTTGTAGTAAAAGTTTGTCAAATAATTCTATGAAACCGACACAGTTGAGGAATCATTTGTTGAATGTTCATCCTCAATACAAGGACAAGGACAAAACCTATTTTGAACGTCTTGGGAATGCTGCCAAAAGGATGAGACTGGATTTAACAGGGGTAGAAACAAACCAAAAGGTTACTGTAGCTTCCTATGTCGTAGCACTGGAGATAGCAAAGCAGAAAAGACCACATTCAATCGGGGAATCTTTGATCAAACCTTGTTGTCTCAAGATGGTGGAAATTGTGTTGGGAAATGAATCAGAGAAAAAACTTGCAGCGGTTTCACTATCAAACGACACTGTTCAAAGGAGGATCAGCGATATGGCCAATGACACCAAGGATCAGGTTGTGCAAGAGACCAAGCCTGCAGCATTGTGGCATCGTGTTCTCAGTTGATAGTGTTTGCACGGTATGTGCATTCAGGATCATTTAAAAAAGAACTTCTTTTCTGTTCTCCTCTTGAAACAACTACCATGGCCTCTGATATTTTGGAAAAGGTTTCATCTTTCCTTGAATCAGAAAATCTTTTATGAAATAATATGTGTGGGTGCTGTACAGATGGAGCACCAGCTATGTTGGGGACCAAATCAGGATTTCAAGTTAGTGTGAAGAAACGTGCCCCAAAAGTGAAAGGCATTCATTGCATGATCCATCGTCAAGCACTGGCCTCCAAAACACTTCCAGCTCCTTTGGGGAAGGTTTTGGATCAAACCGTTCAGATAGTGAATTTTATCAAAGGAGGAGCTCTCAACTCACGGCTTTTTAAGCAGTTATGCGTTGACATGGATGCAGGCCACTATTTGCTTCTTTTCCACACAAATGTTCGATGGCTGTCAAGAGGAAATGTAACTGCGCGAGTATATGAGCTGAGAGACGAGCTCAAATTATTTTTTTAAAGTTCAGGGTAAGATGGACTTTTTCGCCTGGCTGGATGATGAGGAATGGATCTTGCGCCTTGCCTATTTAGTTGATATTTTTGAGCAGTTGAATAAACTCAATCTTCAGATGCAAGGAAAGAATACAAATATCATACAATTTGTGGATGCCTTGAGAGCTTTTATGAGCAAGCTGGAAAACTGGAAAAGAAAGGTCAATATGACAAATGTTGCAATGTTTGAGAAGCTGTCATCCGTTCTCGTTGTTGATGGTAAAGACCAAGTACTTCCACAATTTGCAAAAAATGAAATTGTCCAGTATTTGACAGTGCTAGAAAATGAATTTGAGCGATATTTTCCTGAACTTAGTGATGATGAGCTGGATTTGTACGAAACCCATTCAAATTATCAGTTGAAAAAGTTTCTGATGATTGTCAAGATGTATTTCTGGAGCTGAAAAATGATTCGGGGGCAAGGGATGTGTTCAGTGAGAAACCAATCACGGAATTTTGGCCTTTAATGTGCGGTTCATACCCAAAAGTGGCAGAAAAAGTCATCCGTGCATTGCTTCCATTTGCGTCAACATATCTTTGTGAGTCAGGCTTTTCAGCTCTGCTAGAAATTAAAACGAAACGACGCAACAGATTTGATGTTGAAAACGATCTCCGTTGTGCCCTTTCAAGCACTCCTCCGCGTATTTCAGAATTGCTGCGGGAAAAACAATCACAGTGTTCTCATTGATTACAATTATCATTTAAATTACGAATCTACAATATCCAGGTTTTGTAATGAGCGTTTTGTTTGATGAATCACAATTTTCTGGCATCCTGGTGTCGTATATTAAGCTACAATTCTTTGACGTTTTAACTGTTTGTTTATTGTAGTATGATTAATGTGGTGTTTTAATAAAATATTGCAAATGTAAAAATGCTTCTATTTAAGTTTTAATATCCATCAGCATATTAATTTGCTATTAACTGTAGAAAACTACACTATAAAATGTATCTTTACATGTGAAGGTTGTGTACAACTATGGAAGAAAATAAGTATTTTCACTATTATTGGCATGTTATTTTTAATGCACCTTTTGAGGCTGACAATTTTGGAAAGTTGGGGGAGGGGGAGGGGGGGGGGGAATGATGTTCTGAAAATATGGTGAAGGGGGAACGGGCCAAAAAAGGTTGAGAACCACTGCTCTAGTCTAAATCATTTTACACATGAAAATGTTTGAGGCAGGAAAACTGGCAAAAGTATCGGGAATATTTTCCACGTGCCATTATGGGAGCATGACAATTCATAACTAAATATACACGTATTGTTTGGGGCTCATGGCTCAAACAAGTAGAGGAGAGAATTAGAGACTAGATGAAGCTCTAGATAACATAAAAATTGAAAGCTATGGTTACCGACCGTACTTCGAACCTGTCACCATCAAATGACGACAGCGCCTCGTTACAGGAACTAGTGTACTTCGACCATACGAGACATTATGGGAGGACGGCGCGTTAGTGTAATCGTTAGAAGGCATCACTAATAATGTCATGAGCGAGGTAGGATGATGATTCGACGCTTACTACCGTCTTACGCTAATAAGGGGAAAGACTGACCACTTATTGCTCCGTCCACTCAGACATACAACATTTGATGCTCCTAACACGTCACAGGCCCGAGGAGGCTCCCTCTCCTTGACTTGTTGTATGTTGTTGTTGTATGATGGGAGCGACACCAGACAAGGAAGCTGATACATGATGATCATGATGATATCATTATCATGTGTCATGCCGATAAGCGTGGGCGGTCATGTTTCGTTATCTCACACGATCACCAGAGTCGTGGATCAGCTCTGTGTTTGTGTCTCAGCCAAGCCATGTGGCCACGCCATCAAGGTTTTTATTTCTCTGCCTTCCCCTTGTTCCCCCCCCCCCCAACCTCAATCTTGCCAGTTGTCATTACGTTCTGCAGTTTATTTATTTATTTATTCATTTATTTTATTTTTATAACGTGTCCAAATATCTTGACTGTCTACATCTAATTTCTCCAATCAGTTTACGGTTTTCATTTGTTTCTTGTTGGATATGCTTATTGGCTTTTCTGTCTGTCCATGGTATTCTTTGAATTTTCCTCAGAAACCACATTTCCACAGTCACTAGATGTTTCTCAGCTTTTCAGCTCATTGTCCACATTCCGCATCCACGTAACAGCACAAGTTCTATGTAGCACTTCAATATGATGATGAGGCGATGTGTGTTTGTGCGCGTGCCTGCGTGCGCGCGCGTGCGTGTGCGTACCTGCGTTCAAACGTGCATGCGTGCGTGCGTGCGTGCGTGCGTGTGTGTGTGTGTGTGTGTGTGTGTGTGTGTGTGTGTGTGTGTGTGTGTGTGTGTGTGTGTGTGAAAAGTGTAAATGCGGTTTTTCACGACAAAATGGCAGAAGACAATAAAATTAAACATAAATGATTAATGAACTGGATAATACTTAATCACAAAATTAGTTAATTACTTGCTTAATTAATGATGTCCCAATCAATCTAGCAAATGAAGTAATTAATTCGTGTCATTACTTATATCCATTCCCAGAAGATTTTGCAGCAGATATCCCTGGTGAGGGGGGGGGGGTTTAAAAGCTGCAAAATCATCATCATCAATTTCGCGATCATCTTCTTCTTGATTCACAACAATGTTTTCCCGTGATGAATTTGAATAACGTAGACACAAACAATAGATTGCACGATTCATTGCCTGGCATATTTCGCTGCATCTCGTCAGGTACATACTGCAGAAATCACACAACGTAAAGTGAATTAACTAGATAAATCCTTCAAACTGAAATATACACATGTTCGCACAGTAATGTCGATTGTCTACCACGGTAACTTTAAACTGACTAACATGTCTTTCTGCTTGCAAAGGACGGCTTACGAAGGTTGATTATTATAGCTTCAGCAAACTTTAACAATCGACTACTTTGTGTGTTGAATAACACACGGAAGACACTGTCTCTTTCAACCACGTGACCGCTCTCGAGCACTTGTCTCGCGACCGATGAAGCAGGACTGTTCCGGTGTGTCGGCCTGCCTAGACTACCATTTCTTGTGTGTAGTATCTTGTCCACCCAGTTCGGAATGTGTTCCGAAACCCTGAAATGTAACTGTCGCTCAGTTCTACCTATGTAGATGGCATCGCATCTGCATGTAAATTGGTAAATACAATTTGATTTTTCGTACAAAGCTACAGGTTCTTTTACTGCTGGCTTGAGGATCGGTTTGGTTCTGTACCTGATGACTGGAGTTGCAGCACAGAATGTTCGCCCGACTGCTGTGATGAGCCGGTCCCGCAGACATTGCATTACGTCATCTCCTCGGAAGGTTAGCTGGATGAATACCTTGAGTTTAGGGACTGTAGTTATTTTTGGTTTCGGTTTGGGCTGTTGGCAGTGGCGCTTTATAAATCCTGTGGAGTACCCATTCAGGTTTAAGACATTCTTCAGAGTTTCAAATCCCTCTGTCAGTGGTCCTGGGTGCATATCTTCCTAGCACGGTCAAACAGGGTCCGTACTAAGCCCCGTTTGCACTGGACAGGTGCGAAGCTCTGAAAATTTAAGTATTGGCCAGTCCATGCTTCTTTACGGTACACCGATCTTTGAATTGTGCCGTCTGCTCTACGTCTCATTAGGATATCTAGAAACGGCAACGCTTCGTTGTGTCCGTGTTCCATAGATAGAGAGACGTTTTTATGTGTCCCGACATTGCTTGTAGCTCGTCTGTGGTGATAATTAGTATATCGTCCACGTAACGACGGTAGAAGGCCAAGTTATTGATGTCTGAGGATCTCTTTACTTCTAAGTGTGCCATGAAGATGTCCGCTAGAATAGGTCCAAGCGGGCTCCCCATGGCCACTCCATCAATTTGGCGGTATGACTTGTTTAGAAAGTTGAATTGTATGTTGGCGGTACATAATTTTAATAGCCTCTCTAGAATAGCTGATGGTATGCCTAGTTTTAGTTGTTTGTCTCTAATGCGTTCACTTCTTATATTCACGGTCTCATCTAATGGAACGTAGGTGAATAAAGAGGCAATATCCATGGATGCCATGTGTTTATTGTTTATGTCCATAGTATCCAATAATTCCACCAGTTCGAATGTATCTCTGAGTGTTCTTGGATCGAAGGATTGTCGTACTGGCTTTAAAATTTCAGCTAGCCATCTCGCCATTCGGTGTTGTGCAGGGTTAACCATGATTATCAAGAGGTCAGCATGGCCGAATGGTTAAGTGCGTTTGTCCTTGACTTGGGGACGTACAGTACAAGTACCTCTGAAGTCGCAGTGGGTTTGTCAGAGACAGTGATAATAGTGAAAGCTACCAACAAGCAAAATCAGTCCAGTGTCTCATAAGTAGTAGCACGTGTAAGGACTACGTTTGAGTTCAAAGCGAGCGAGCGCCAAAAAAAAAAAAATCACATTCATACCCATCATCATCACTACCTTCACTATATCATATTCATCATTGTCAACCACGTTTATCATCTTCTTAATCATCATCTTCTTTATCACTTGTATAATCATATCCATCATCATCATCATCATCATATTTTCATCATCTTTATAATCATATTCATTATCATCATCATCTCCTTTTTCGTCGTTTTCACATTTAAATTCTATTCATTATTATTATCCTCATCATCATATTCCTTTCTTCGTCGCCTTCTTCTTAAGAATCACATTCTTCTTCTTCTGTTTCTTCTTCAGCATCATCATCATAATGTTCATCACTAAGCACGAGTGATAACTTTCACAAAAGCGACATGTATCCACGTTAATTTGTAATAAGCCATACACTGTTCTGCATGTTTAAATAATTAGTTAGTCTACCGATCATCCTCATCGCACATCGAATCATTCAGTCCATAAGTGCTTAGATCCCCTCCCCAGTAAATCCTGCAGCGTGTAGCGATTAACGACACCAGTTCTGTGTTGGTTTATTAATCGTCTTTCGCTTCTAGTTGGATTGCTGCAGCCCTATTCCAACGGAAAGTAATTTTGGATGTGGCAGTTGGACTTCTGAATTATCAACAATATATTGGCCACACCGGGTGTCGCATGTTCAAATAACTAGATAGAATTCTTTAGTATGAAAAGACCACACGTAAAGGATACAAGAACACACGATGAGCTGATTAGTACTGTAGCAGAATGAATATCATATCAGTATTAGCTTAGGGGTGCAAGACTACAGCACGCTTGAGCATCGATATAGGACAGTAAGAAAGATGCTCAAGTCGTGACGTAGCTTGTTGTTGGGTAGTTACCACCAAGAACGAGAGAAGAGAAGACAACATCATAATTGATTCTGTACTTGGATTTTGTATCGACCATCATGTATAAATAAAGCCTGTTTTGAAACAACACAGCAGATCTTGTTGATCCTCTGTATACACGCATTGTTACAGATGGATTATTGGCGCCGCATACAGGATTTTTTACTTGAAGGTCGCGTGAACAACGTGAAGTATGAAAGTCAACATGCCGCATGCTAAAGTGGACTAACTAATTTGTGGAGGTATGAACGATATTTTAGACATTCATTAAATAAAAGAAAAAGTTCAAAATCGGACCAACTATAATTGAATCAAGGTCAAAATTTAAGCGTTTTTCAGACTACCTAAATTAAACTTACACACATCAAAATTTTTGAATGGAGCCATCTACGTAATATAATTGCCTATGACTGTGGAGTTTTATCAAGCTGTTTTTCGTCAGAAATACTTGAAGCAACGTGATGTTTGTCGAATTGCTGTGAGGTTTGACTTGCATTATTTCAGCCGTTAAGTAACCTTGTGTTGAAGGTCACACACTTACATACTAGCAAAGAAATCTCAAGACAGCTATAACAACTCGAATTGGTTTAAAGGAGAATTGGTTTAAAGGAGAATTGGTTTAAAGGAGCTGTTTCCTTTTGTTATGTTCATTTAATATTGACTTTGTGAACCTGAATAAAAATGAGAGCTTATTTTGAGTCAACCATATTGCTCCTTCAATTAGAAATCACGAGAAAATACCGTTGCATTCGCTCATCCTGAATTCTAACAAGTCAGAATGTTTTTCAACAAAAGCGAACATCTCAATAGGGGACCTTCGGAGGTGGTTGGGCAAACTGGGTTGCCGACCTGCTGAAGAAGGAACCCAAATCTAGTCGCTTTATCGCTAGACCAGTTTTCAAGACGTCGCCTGGAAGTGCCCTGTTCAGGGTGAAAAGAAGCCTCAAGTCTGGTAGGGGCTCAACCAGGGGCTGAAAGTGAAAAGAAAAGTGACGAAACCTGAGACGCTAGAAGAAGGACATCACTGAAGTCGCGTTTGGATGACTACTAAATAATACGAACTCCAGACGTTTGAGTATACAGGAACCGTGACAAGGGATATTTTTAAAGAACGTACCTGAATTCACGCTTCTCTTGGGTCAAGGAAAGACATGCTCGACGGTAATTAATTTAAGTATAACTGCTAAGAGAACATTTTTTTAATGTAATTTAAATATTTAAATAAGATCATTTAGATAAATTGTTATAAATGTGAATTTGCTTGTATAAGTGTATAGCGAAATATTTCAGCATGGCAGAAGAACAAGGTTCACTGACACAAGTTTTGACTGGGGTAGGAACGGTAATAGGTAAACTCAACACAGTCATGAAACAACAAGGAATGGCAGCTGAAATTGTTAAATTTAGCGGACAGGCGAAAGATTTTAAGAAGTGGATAACTTCAATAGAGAAATATGCATATTTGGTGTCAGCATCAGATGAAGAGAAAATGAAACTTGCTTATCAGGCAGCAACAGAACCGGTTTCTGATCATATCAGAAGAAAATTAGAGGCTAGGGTAGATGAGACATGGGAGCAGTTCAAGGACGATTTAGCTCATAAATACGCTGAAATAACGGACCCACCGCATGCGTTTTCAGTGTTAAGACAATCAAAACAAAATACTGGACAGACTGTACAATTATTCAGCGATAGGTTGATTAACCTGGCTGAAGAAGCATTCTTAGGACAGAACGTACGAGGAGAAGAGGTGGAGCGGATGTTGGTCGGGATTTTTGTAGACGGTATAAAGTCAGATGGACTGAAATTTAAGCTGATGAGGGAAAATCCTGAGAGATTATCACAAGCTGTAGATATAGCAGTACAAGAGGAGAACTTGAGACATAGATTTAGGTTGAGAGTAGGACGATAAATAGGTACCAGTCGAGAAGATAGGATTGAAGAGCCTATGGAGATAGGACAAACAAGGTTCGGATGGAATAGGAGAGGAGGTATACAGACATTACAAGGTAGTAATAGAAATGCTTATGATGAAAGAAGACAAATGAGATATCCTACAAGTGAGACGGTAGGTAACACAAATAACACAAATATAGTCTGTTGGTCTTGTGGTCAACGTGGACACATTTTTTGCTTTTGTGGTAACAGGCATGTCCAGTCGAATACACAAAGTAGAAATGGCAATAGCAGATTAAATAGAAATGTTGAAGAGAGACACAGAAGTTTTAAAAGTACAAGAACGCAGGAAAACCGGCGCCCTACCTATTAAATAGGACATGTGGTAGGAGGGAAAATAACAAGGTCCCAAGATTTAAAGAATATTTTAATAACAGGTATAGCAGGACGAGTAGGGAATGCTCTCAATTAGATGAAATCAAACAGTTCACAGTGAATAAAACAGATCCCAGCTCATGTATAATAGAAATAGGGAAGTATAGAGTTCGTACATTAATTGATTCGGGAGCTCAGGTTAGTGTGATCAAAGAAAGTTTTTTATACAAAATAATGAGAAATTGCAAAATATTCAGAAGTCATAATAATCTTCACTCTGTTACAGGACAGAATTTACAAGTAATTGGACAAACAGTAATGAATTTTAAGTTAGGAGGAATCAACGTAAGACATCTTTTTCATATAGTGAAAGATTTAAATAGAAATATGCTTATAGGAAGAGATTTTCTAATAAAAAATGGTGTAAGACTTATGTTTGATCTACATAAATTAAAATTCAAGGACGTGTACGTAGATTTAGAAGAAGACATGCACATTTCATCACTGGTTAGAGTTAAAATGTCTACGACGTTAAAACCACAGACGGTTAATTTGATACAGGCAAAGGTAAAAAGAAATCCGTATTATGAAGTAGGACACACAGTTAGAATCACTGAATTGCAAAGAGAGGTAATTGATGAGCCTGGTCTAGAAGTTCCGGATGGAATAATATCATTAGATAAACACTTAACTTTTCCAGTAATGATTATTAACAACACAGGTAGAGAAATTAAATTATACAGAGGATGTGTAATAGCCAAAGTAGATCATAACATTAATGACATATTAGCAACAGATAGAGTAGAAATGCCGGGAATAAATTATTCAGAAACTCCTAGTGAAAGAATTAATAACAGACGCGGACGCGAAAGAAAAGGGAACGTGCAGAAGGATGAATTGATCCATCCATTCAGAAGAAATACAGCCCAAATACATTCACTAGACAAAATAACAAGAGAGCAAGAATTGTTGGCACAGTTAAAAACTCCACCAGAAAATAAGAAAGTATTAGAACAACTTATAAAAGAGAATCAGGATGTATTTGCAATTAATGATTTAGAATTGGGAAGGACAAAAACAGTTACGATGGAAATAGATACTGGAGATCACCCACCAATTAGTTTGAAACCGTATAGAACACCCTTAAGGAATAGAGAACTTGTTGAAAAAGCAATAGAAGACATGCTGAAAGCAGGAATAATAACAAGATCAAAGTCGGAATGGTCATCTCCGATTGTCATCGTGGCCAAAGCTGATGGTTCACATCGATTCTGCTGCGACTATCGGGCGTTGAACAAAATCACTAATAATCTAGCGTACCCATTGCCGGTGATTGACGATATTTTGGGTTTACTTAATGGGTCTACTTTCTTTACCACGTTAGATGCAAGATCAGGATTTTGGTGTATACCTTTGTCCCCAGACGCCCAGAAAAAGAGTGCTTTTTGTACACACGCAGGTTCTTACGAATTCTTACGAATGCCTTTTGGAGTTCGTACAGCGCCCTCTTATTATATACTATTAATTAATCAAGTATTAGAGGGTATGCAAAAGTTTGCATTGGCATACATAGATGACATTTTAATTTATACAGCAGGGGATGTAGATGATCACTTAAAACATGTAAAATTAGTATTCGACAGATTAAGAATACATGATGTCAAACTGAAGCTCAGTAAATGCGAATTTTTAAAAACAGAAACAAAGTATTTAGGGTATATTATTAATAGAGACGGAATTAAACCAGACCAAGATAAGGTTAAAATTATTAGGGAATTATCTCCTCCAACTAACGTAAAAGAAGTGCGTGCGTTTATTGGAACCTGTGGGTATTATCGGCGTTTCATTCCAGAGTTCTCAAAAATAGCAGAGCCTATTACTACCTTAACTGGCAAATACGCTAGATTTAAGTGGGATGATGAATGTCAAAAAGCGTTCGAGTTTTTAAAAAATAGCTTAACAATAGTGCCACTATTGACATATCCAGATTTGAATAAACAGTTAATATTATATACAGATGCTTCAGATAATGCTATAGGAGCGTGTTTGGTTCAACAATATGAAGGAAAAGAATATGGAATACCAGGGGTTAAAAATGAAAGGCCAATCTATTTCTTGTCTCATACACTTAGCAGGTCTCAGCGGAAATGGTCTACTATTGAGAAGGAGGCTTATGCTATTCATTATGCTCTTCAGAAACTTAACTACTATCTACATAACGCAAATTTCATCATTAGAACTGACCACATGCCTTTAAAATCTTTGTTAGAAGCTCCAGTGCAGAACAGGAAAATACAGACATGGGCGTTGAATCTACAAGGATACAATAAAAGAATAGAATACATACCAGGTAGGAACAACACATGCGCTGATTTATTGTCTAGAATCCCGTATCCACAGTCATCTGGGAACACGGAAGACGAAGGTGAACCGGAGATAGACGACCGAAACTGGCAAGTAAATATATTAGATTCTGCCATAATAAATAGAGAAGATTTTGAGAGTTTACTGTCGGATCAAGAGTCTGAACCTAGAGCGGAAGACCCACATTTGGCACAATTTAATATGAAAGAAGAACAAGAATTAGACCCAAAAGTCTTAGAAATAAAACAGAAATTAAAAGAAACGGATGAGAATAAGTATAAGAAGAATTATTTAGTTTTGCAAGAGGATGAACAGTTATATTACATGAGTGAAAGAAACGAACAGCTAAGGAAATATATTCCAAAACATTTGGAAAATGAAGTTTTAAAAGCATATCATGATGAGAATGGTCATCTCGGTCGTGATAAATTAGTGAAAGCACTTACGAATAAATATTATTGGCCGAATTTATTTAAAACTGCTTGTAAATATGTCGATACGTGTGAAAGATGCAGATTAAGGAATATGAAAACAATTAAGTGTCCCTTACAAGATACAGATATTCCTCAGTTTCCAATGCAAAATGTTAGTTTAGATATATCAGGTCCTCACCCTAGAACATTATCAGGGAACGTATATCTAATTCATATGGTGGACGTCTACAGTCTTTGGCCGGAAGTTTATGCAATCCCAGATAAGAGCGCAGATACTATCATTAATATTTTTTTACAGGAATTCGTACCAAGATTTAGTTGCCCACAGATTGTACTCACGGATAATGGTAAAGAATTTGTGAATAAGAAATTCGAAAAGTTATTAAAAGATTTGAATATAAAACATATAAAGACCTCATACTATAGACCTTCTTCAAATGCTAAGAACGAAAGACAACATAGAACATTGTACGATATTATAGCAAAGATTGTCGATGAACATGAAAAAGATTGGGATCTATTCCTAGGACCTGCGCTTAGCGCTATACGCACAAATCAAAATGAGAGCACAGGGTTTTCACCATTTTATTTATTACACGGGAGAGAGCCAATACTACCCATAGATAATCTGTTAAAACCAAGACGTAAATATATGGGGGAAGACTTTCAAGAGGTCATCATACAAGAAATGCATAAAGCACATGTAAGATTAATGAATAATATAATTAAAGCTAGAGAAAGACAGAAAAAGTACAGAAACGTGAATACAAAATTACAGGAATTCAAAGTAGGTGATAGAGTTTATTATAAGAAGCATAGAAGGAACTCTAAGTTTGATGCTCGTTGGGTTCCAGGTTATTACATTTACATTTTAGAAAAGCTAGGAAATGTATCGTACAGTATAAAGAACCAGATCACGGGACATATAGCAAGGGCACACGTAGAGCACTTAAGAAGAGATAATGATGATAAGGGAAATAATAATTATAATAATAATTATTATTCAGACACCGGATACTTAGATGAACAAGTCGTCAGAAGAGCTACAATACCCCCAGATTTTAGAAAAGATCCAGCACAAAGTCAAGTAGTAACAACTCCAGTTTCTGATGATACTCAAGAACAGACAATACCGAAAACGATAGAAGAAAAAAATATGAATGAGAGTTATTATGATAGCATAGAATCTATGGAAGAAGAGATAGGTGCTCCATTTAAAAATACTAGACAAGCAACGAAAAGGAGAATAGAGAGACAGAGAGAAAGAGAAGTGAAAAGACAGAGAAGAATTAGGGAAAATTCATCAAGCCACGAATTTATACCCCTATTAGAAAGGTCGTTAAGAAACGATGATAAAAAAATTAGATTGGATATAGAAAGAAAAAGATTGGCAGCTGCTAGTAATAGACATACAGATGAAGAAGAAATGGATGAAAATTCAGAATCAAATAGTAGTATGGAAGAAAGTAATACTTTATACGAAGAAGAAGATATTGATGTGGAGATAGCACTTATTCAAAGGAACTTGGAGTTACTGAAGAAATGGAAACGTAGGAAATAAATTGATAGAAAATACTGCAGATAGCAAGATATAAATTTCATGATTTAAAAAGGAAAATGATACTTGAGAATGTATATGACACATTTGTTATGGAAAAGGGTTCTATTGATACTTATAATGAGTTGTCTTGAAGAATAGACATAATTTGGTATTAAGATAATTAATATGGATATAGATTCGAGTGAGGTATATTTTTTTTTACTGTAATTTGATTGCCAATTGATTTTATGGTTTGACTTCTTGAGTTTTCTTAAATAGATAAATAAGTTAGTTATTGTTAGTCCATAAAAGAGACTAACAATATATAGGATGTATGTTATATTATTTTAAAATATGTTTTTCTTTGAGTGAGTTAATACCTTTAATTGATATGAGGGGAAACATAAATGATGTATAAAAACTTGGGGGGGGGGGGGGTATGATGTCCTGTTGTGATTTTATTTCGCTTCACTCATAATTTAAGTGAATTGTCTTGCATGTTGAATGGTAATTACCTTGTTTATATATATATATATGTTAGAAATTAGTTAAGTTAAGTTTAATTTACATGGTTTTGTCTAGAATAAAGGCAATACATGGGGCTTTATTTAGGACCCTTCGTTCAGAAAATAGTAATAAACTACTGAGGACTAGTAGAGAGACACATTATCTTTGTGAATAATATGTTCATGGGTATATTCTGCTGCTGTGATAATCAGCATAAAGAGGTTGATATGGCTATGAAGTATTAGAAACATATGCCGGGGATGGTTATGGGAAAGTTAAAATAGGAGCTGCATTAAAGTCAGCATTAATTGAAGATATGTGGATTGGATACCATATTATGAGTAACGATATGATAGTTGGTTAATAGAAAATAGATAAAAGGGGGCTGTGAATGGCAGCATAGAAGGTTGGGTATATGGAATAGATAAACAAGGAGGAGTACCGTGGGATGTGAGGGGGAAAAATATAGGAGCTGTGGAAAAACAGCGTTAATTATTTGAAAATGTTCATGGAATATGAACATTGTTTCATGGTTGAAGGTGAGATAAGTGAAATATAGACAAGGTTGTGGATGGCAAAATATGGCAATATAAATGTTGAGTATATAAAAGAAAACTTAGATCAACTTAATTTATAGTGAACAGAGATGTATTTCATAAGATATATTTTAAAATAACTTTTTACAAATGTTTTTTCGTTGGCAAGAGAGGTAAATGTGATTGTGTTGACTATTTCCTTATACTTGGGTGCGCACCCCTTCTTTACTTTTTTTTCTGTCTATCCTGTGCTGTGTGAATGAGAAATTTCATAATGTCAAGTGTACGATAACGATTGATACGAGCCATTCTTATGATATATATATATTTTATAAAGAAACTGTGAAAAGCCAGAAACGTAGAAGAAATATAATTTCTATGTGGTACAATTAGAAGGAAATATTCACCTAAAATAGAGTTAGTTTGGGGCGGCTTAGAGAAATTATGGGAGGTAAGGAGAGAAGGTGTAGGATAAATGGGTTAGGAGTTAAGACTTTTGAAGAAGAAAAGTCTTTTAAAAGACAGGGAGGTGTAGCAGAATGAATATCATATCAGTATTAGCTTAGGGGTGCAAGACTACAGCACGCTTGAGCATCGATATAGAACAGTAAGAAAGATGCTCAAGTCGTGACGTAGCTGGTTGTTGGGTAGTGACCACCAAGAACGAGGGAAGAGAAGACAACATCACAATAGATTCTGTACTTGGATTTTGTATCGACCATCATGTATAAATAAAGCCTGTTTTGAAACAACACAGCAGATCTTGTTGATTCTCTGTATACACGCATTGTTACAGTACATACGGTACATGATCAACAGTACATGGTGCGTTGATTAGTGCTCATGGCCAAATTTGACGGCGCAGTGTGCGTTGCCTGGCGCACACGGACAATAGCTGATGACACACTATGCGTAGCCTGACGCACACGGACAATAGCTGATGACATACTATGCGTTGTCTGGCGCACACGGACAATAGCTGATGACATACTATGCGTAGCCTGACGCACACGGACAATAGCTGATGACATACTATGCGTAGCCTGGCGCACACGGACAATAGCTGATGACATACTATGCGTAGCCTGGCGCACACGGACAATAGCTGATGACATACTATGCGTTGTCTGGCGCACACGGACAATAGCTGATGACATACTATGCGTTGTCTGGCGCACACGGACAATAGCTGATGACATACTATGCGTAGCCTGGCGCACACGGACAAATAGCTGATGACATACTGTGCGTAGCCTGACAAATAGCTGATGACATACTATGCGTTGTCTGGCTCACACGGACAATAGCTGATGACATACGAGGGGAATTCAATACGTAAGTCACAAATGGCTGTAGAACAATAACCTAAACATGATAACAACTTGAAACCAGTTTATTTGTATACATACATTGTCCCTTTATTTCGCAACATAATTTCAACCAACATTGATGCACTTATTCCATCGTTTTATCAGTCCTCCCAATCCAGTTGCATAGAACTGCGTGCTCTGGTTTTAAGGCACGTTTTCACGTCACATTCAACTTCGGCGTCATTCGGGAAATGTCTCCCGCCAAGGTAGGTTTTCAGTGGACCAAAACGGTGGAAATCGCTAGGAGCTAAGTCAGGGCTGTAAGGTGGATGTTCCAGAACTTCCCACCTTAGTTCCTTAGTTGGTGAATTTTCTCCTGAGGTAATCGAGCCGTGTGTGGTCTGGCATTGTCATGAAGAAGCAACACTCCTTTAGTCAGCAGTCCTGGACGCTTTCTTCGAATTGCATCATGAAGCATCGACAGAACTTCACAGTACGATTCAGAATTCACATTGTCACCTTTCTTCTTGATTTTGTTAAAAGCACTCCTTGACAATCCCAGAACACTGTCAGCATAACCTTCCCTGCTGATGGCGTAACCTTGAATTTTTGGACACAAGGCGAAGAAGAACTGGGATGATGAAGGCTAATAGACTACAATGGCTGGGGCATATAGAAAGAATGGAAGATAATAGGGAAACAAAACTCGCTTACACTCAGGAAATAAATGACCGTAGACCCCGAGGTAGACCAAGAAGGCGGTGGAGAGATAATACATGTACAGACCTACAAGCACTTGGAATCAACGACTGGCAAGAGAAGGTCCACCAGAGAGACGAATGGAGACGGATTGTATTTGCAGCAAAGAACCTCAATGGCTCGGAACGCTGAAGAAGAAGAAGAAGAAGAAGAAGAAGAAGAAGAAGAAGAAGAAGAAGAAGAAGAAGAAGAAGAAGAAGAAGAAGAAGAAGAAGAAGAAGAAGAAGAAGAAGAAGAAGAAGAAGAAGAAGAAGAAGAAGGATGTTTCTATTGCACTGAAGCACGCTTTGATTCGGCCTGGTAGTGATGCATCCATGATTCGTCCCCAGTAACAATCCTGTTCAGCATGTCTTCTCCTTCATCTTCGTATCGACAGAGATTATGCAAGGACAGATCAAATCGGTTCATTTTGTGTTCCTCCTTCAATTGTCTGGGTACCCACCTTGAACACACTTTCTTAAATTTCAATCGATCATGCATTATGCTGTATGCCGAACCATATGATCATCCTATTGCAGATGCTACAGAGTCTATCGTTACTCGCCTGTCACCTCTAATCATCTCCTCCACCCGCTGCACGGATGCTTCTGTTGCAATCTCAACAGGATAACCAGATCGGATTTCATCAACAATTTTAGAGCGTTCTTGAGAAAATTTTTCTACCCAGCTATGCACCGCCTAACGGGACAAACATTTGTCAGAACAAACAGGAAGCAGTTCCTTATGAATGTTCTTTGCAGGCAGTTCTTTTGCTCACACATTAAAAAAAAAAAACGCTCAAAAGCACATTGCGCTTTTGGTTGTACATTCCGTAAGTACAGTTGCTATTTTGTTTATGCGATGCGCTTATGCATGAGACACCTAGCGCCACCCGAAGAATGGGAATGTAAAGTTCGATGTTGCTGTCACCTAATGACACCTGTAGAAAACACCAACAACATTTACCTGCCATCCCACAGAACTGTGTGACTTACTTATTTACTCGCCCGCGTCCTATGCTTTGTCTGGCGCACACGGACAATAGCTGATGACATACAATGCATTGCCTGACGCATACGGACAATAGCTGATGACATATTGTGCATTGCTTGGCGCACAAGGACAATCGCGGATGATATACTCTGCGTTGCTTGGTGCACATGGACAATAGCTGATGGCATACTATGCTTGGCGCATACGAACAATAGATGATGACAATGTGCACTAGTTGATGACACACTGCATTGCTTGGTTCACACGGATAATACCTGATGACACACGGTGCGTTGTTTGGTGCACGCAGATAATATCTGACAATACTGTGCATTGCTTTGTGCACATAGACAATAGCTGATGACATTGTGCACTTCTTGGTGTACACGAACATTAACTGATAAGATACGGTACGTTGTTTCGCGCAAACAAAACATGAAGACAAACCATGCTATGCAAGGAACACAAAGAGTTAAATGGATAAATAAATTTATCACACAATTTCTAATTAATTTAATCAGCTGAGTGACCGAGTTTTGTGAAAATAAATAAATATTTATCGCTAAGACATACATTTAAATTAAAATAGCACTAAAGCCAAATGAAAAGAATTCGGAATTATGCGGATAATGAATCAGCCAACACAGAATTGTCGGTTTAATATGTGGCTGTAGCATAATGGAACAGAATTCTCCATTCTCAGTCCGACACATTTCAGAAAGATACTTTAAGTCTTAACGGGGACCATCCCAAATAGAAGGGCTATTATTAGATCGTATGTTCTAGAACGAGTTGGGGGAGGGCAGAGGTATGCGTTTGTTTTCATTGGCTAATAGGTAATGAGCCCACGCTATTCCTGGGCCATATTTTAAAATCTAATTAGTTGAGCGGGGATTTCACCGGGAGCGGTCGCTAGTGTGATGTGATGACCCAACAATGCCCTTAAAGATTCAATAATATATTGTTCTCTGGACAGCAGGTACCACTTTAAAACATACTTTAATGTTGTAGTTGTGCCTGGTAAACGAATGAGAAGAATGTATGAGTATTTTGTGAATAAAATGTGAAAGTGGAAAACCTAACTTCTGTGCGCCAGAATTCTGAACACTGCATCTTCAACCTTGACACGTCTTTCACGCTGTATACTCCAAGTGCATATCAATCCCTTGATGTGACTGGTTGCGTATGCTTGATGAATGTATTTCACACTCATGCAGATTCGCAAACCCAAACCCCTTGTGCATTCTTCATGCCTAGGATGACTCATTCTTAACTCAACTGTACCTTTGCTCTCGCGAGTTAACAGATGGCAGTCTGAATCGGAATGAGTGATGAAACATGTACACGTTCCTTTGTAAAACGCTGAGAATGATGGAGGAGTGAGTTGGTGATTTAATAAATAGCCTCTCACATCTAGTGGAAGGAAAGATGCTTCAATATCCATATGTAAACAGGACGGTGATGGCACGCCAGAATTGCTAAGTCCATGTGATGCCTGGTGGCTATATGCTCCAGAGAGTTAATACAATTTCTCTTTGAAGTATTACACTGTTACCTCTACTGTTGGATGGTTCATATAAACTAGTTCCTAAGAGAACCATAGGTGTGTGAACCTGTGTCTTAGTTGGCTGAATATAATGTATGGCTCATGCAAATTTACAAGGACTAAACATGTTTTTCCCATATGTGCTTGGTGCATATGTGAACAGTTGTTATGCAATTGAGCTTCTGTTACCTACTGTAGTAGACATGAAAATTACTCAGTAGGGAAAGAGCACATGATGATGATGATGATACCTGTGAGACAAGTCTGGTGAAAAAGGGGTGAGGTCTGGCATTGCTGTGTAAGTGTATATGGAATAGGACATTCATGCACCAACATCACAGCCATAGGAATGGATGTCTGGTCTGCTAATTGGGTAAATGCCATTAGTTAATCCATATTGCATATTGCAGTTGTAAATGCCTATTTTCCATTTCCCTTCACAATGCCTGTCCCATGTTGCTATGTCACAATGATTGCTGTACTGTGTCTGGTCCTCCTTGTGCCCAGGTCTACTGTGGTTCAAACATGGTGGAACTTAGACCACATGAATGCTTGTAATTGTGTTCAGCTACCCTGTCTCAGCATAGGGTCTTGTGATTGCCACAGTGCATCACAGTGAAATTCACTACATCATCAACCTTAACCTTCCCCATCTCCATCTGTGTATGTTAGTGTATGATCACATCATCTTTTAACAAATGTATAGAGATGTTGTGCCATTTTGTATTGACAGAGACCAGGAGGATGGAGGAGAGGCATCCATATATCATCTGGGACCTCTAACCAGAAGTCCTAGATCCAGAAGTGACTCCCTATCAAAATGTGGGAATATCAAGAAGAGTTTTCTCTCAGCTCTTTAACAGCTGAATGCATAAATGGGAGAATAACACAATCTGAAGCACTACCAATGTGGTGAACTGGATAGTGATCTTGAGTCAGTCAGGGATCAACTGAGACTAACATCAAATCTTGTTCTATGAACTACATTCATGGAGAACTGTGGGGTAACTTTGAGTGTTTGTTTATCTAAGACAAAACTTAGAAAATATCCAGCCGGATGCTCACACAGTGATTCTTGAAGAATGTGATTGAACAGTAGGGAAGTTGATCTGGCTAAGTGAGTAGCTGCAATGTATGGGACATTCTGTATGGCATTATTGAAGTACCCAGTGACAGCCTTCACTAACAGCCTGATCAACCGTGAGATGCAGTACCATATCATCATACCATATCTTGTCTTCAAGAGGAATGAATCTGCCATGAAGCTTATTCTGGGGAAGCTGCTAACTGGAGCTAGTCCAACATCCATGCTGATGATAAAAGGATTCAACAGACCCAGAACAGTAGTTTCTTCCTTGAGTTGCCCATGGATAGGATTTCCTAAATTCCCAAGAGACAGGAAATGATGATAGTTACCGATACTGTAACGGGATGGTGTAGTTAGATATTAGAGAGAGGAGGAGTAGAGTTAGTTATTGGGTGGTGGAGTAAATAAGAAGTGTTGTATCTTGTTTATCAACCTGCATGTGTGACATATTTTATGCATTTTCTATGCAATAATTGAAGTGTTGACATGACAGGAGATGAGGCAATGGTCACCACTCTACTCACCATCAGCTCAATAAATTGTGTATTTAATGAATCAGTTTTAAATACATGTCTTAAGAGAATGTCTTGTACAGTTGCTGTCAAGTTTTGTCTCTGATGACTGTCTTGGGTACTGTGGTTGGTTATACATATTGTGAAAAGTCCTGTATAGATGTTGTCAAGTATCTCATGATGTATTAGTTAGTTAGTCTTTCCTTTTGAGCCTAAGGCGGCGCATAGGGCAGAAGTCCTGTCTCTCCATGCTTGGCGGTTCGCTGCTACCTGTTGTAGATCTTGGATATTTACTTGGCCATTGAATGAGCCTTCTCTAATGATGGTTCTACGCAGGGTCTCTATTGGTCTTCCCCGTTTTCTTTTCCCTACTGGTGACCATATGAGGGCTTGATAGGGGAGTCTTGACTTGTCCATTCTGAGTACATGGCCGATGTACTTCCAACGGCGTCTTCTTATGAAATTGGATACTGTATCTTGCTTAGTCTCTTGTCTTATTTGCGAATTGGTTCTGAAGTCTGTCCAGTGGATGTTTAGAAGTCTTCTAAGACATTTGTTCTCAAAATTGTCTAATTTTTTATCTAAAGCTACCGTTGATTTCCAACTTTCACATCCATACGTTAACACTGGAATCACACAAGAGTTGAAGATTTTAAGTTTTGTGTGTTTGCTGAGTGTCTTTGACTTCCAGATGTTTGACAGTTTATTGAAGGCACTAGATGCCAGTGCGATTCTAGATGATATTTCTGGTGTTGATGTTGGTCTCATGATGTATGTCCGGTACAATTGTGGTGTAAACAATTCTATGTAAATGTATGTCCCACTTTTGTCAAGAACCTGTCATGTAGATGTCTTGTCCAACAGATGTAATGTACAGTTAATGAGTTTGCCTACAAATAATTGAGTTCTACAATCCCAAAGAAATGGGACAACCTGATATAGGTCATACTGACAAAATATATAGGAGATCTATGTGACGGACGAACAGCACACTGGCAACATTATAATGAGAGAGATGGATCCTCAGTTGTACAGAGGCGAAGAGTCCAGATCTCCTTTGGGTCTTAGGGGAAACCTTTTTCTTCTTATATAAATTTCTGTGTAGATACATAGTAGTCTCACAGTGGGGGTTTGAGCCAAAAGAAAAGGGGTTCTCCAAAAAGGCTATTGCGGGAATGATTAGCTCATTTGAGTGACCTCTAGACAAAACGTGCTAAATCATATCCTTTATCTTGTTATTTATTATTCAAGATATATCTCCAGAGAACACTACTAACTAGGTCCTCTGGCAGCTCGATCAAACATGTCACATAACTGGTAGGCTCTTTCCGGGATATAAACCCTGGGAAAACCTGGTCACATAACTGGGTTTGCTCTTTTCGTGATATAAACCCTGGGAAAAAGAACACTCGTCTCGGATTTAAACCCTGGTAATAACCTGCTAGGGGCTCACATACCTTGTGCCCTGATGTCAGGATACAAACCTTGGGTATACCCTGCATAGGACTCACTTTTGGGATCTCTATGTTGGTATTAAAATCCGGGGTGACCTCTCGCAAATCAGACCAATTCTTGGAGTTTTTATGGTGTTGTTTAATGGACCCTGTCTCTTATATGAGGGCAACTGTCCAGACATGTAAACCCACAATAAATCTCTAGAAGGTTTGATTTCATTAATAGTGATAATATTGCATGTATCACTGTTTTAATATATCAGTTAGGAATTCAATGTAGCAGACTGAAAATGATGTATAAATATCTTATGGGTCAACATAAATGCTGTATCCATGATATTTAAGTTCTCAGTATGATATGATTTATTAGCTTGTCAATATTGTTGTATAATTTTGTGCATGCTGGGTGTTCAATATATGTATCCAAAAATTAAGGTACCTGAAACACCAGAGAACACAAATTATTTAATATAACTAAGACAGCTAGTACAGGGAAAAATTTATTTTTGTCCCTGAAATTAGGACACTTAATCCAGTAAATGAATATGGGGCCTACTCCATCACAAAATTAATTGCTGGCATGGGTGAGAGAGGGGAATTATTGTTGTAAATACAACATTTTTAATGTCACCACATCACATAAGATAACAACTCCTTATATTCTCTTCTCCCCATAACATGCTTGCAACACTGAGAGTAGCGAGTGTGAACCCTGATGGAAAATTTGGGCAACCATTAAGACACCTCACTGACAATCTCTCTCGGTGATAGTCAGTATTCGTACCGGCTAATGTCCAGTGTCGATTCGACATCTGGGTTTATTCTTCAGTTGTGTAACCCTGTCAGTGGCCCTGATCAAGCTACTGCGCGTGAGCACAATTGAATCTCCAGGAGAAAACATCCTTATCAACTCCGTCACTTGCCATTTCTGAAGTAGTGGTATTATTAAGCGTACTTGATACGTAATGGACGAGATGAAGGGAAGATTCTACCTGATGTCATGGGCGGTCGTATAAAACCGACCAAAGTCTGGTGTCTATAAGACATTAGTCTATTGTTCGATGGTGTAATCTCTCTGGTGTACTAGGATCCACGTCACCGGGAGTTAACTCATTGAATCTCCAGGAAGGCCATCAAAATAACTGGACCCCTAGCCATGTATATGGAAGTGGAGAGCGTACGCAAAGTATGTGTCCAGGAAACGATGGATAACCAACCTGATGTCATTGGCGTATCATACGACTGGGAGCACATCATGGACAACCTGAAAAATTTCATGAAGAGATATAACAGGATCCGTCTCCGATGTCGGCCGTCAATTCATCCTCAGTTGAGAAAGCGTTTCTGCCTTTAAAATGGTGGAGATTAAAGGACGGACAAAGTTGAGAACAACTGATGTCATTCCCCTTTATCATTCTCAATTGGGAAGACCTTTCTGCCGGAAGAAGGTAGGAATGTAATAAGGATTACTGTCTCCAAACAGTTAACTCTTATATGGTAGAGCTCACTGCAACTCCAGCAGCTGACACTCTATACACATGGTCTGCGATTCAGTGGACTAATAACGAAAGATCAGTTTCAAACAGCTGACTCCTTTCAAGATAAAGATCCCTGCACTCCAGCAGTCGACTCTTTATATAATAAGAACCATGCATTATGGCGTGGAATCTTATATTATTACTGAGATGCGAGGTGTATTCACAGGTCCTGGCCAGTCCTATCCTCAAAGTCAGTAAAATAGCTTCCAAAATTCCAGTCAATATTGGAACATAAGAGGCTATACCCACATAATCACACCCCTCAAAGGTAGCTGTGATAATGACGGACTTCTCTATGGATGAGAAGAAACGCCTTATGTTCGCCAAAGTAAACGTTTTGCTCATGTGGGAGAGAAAGAACGGATACTTCCCAGTCACTCAAAAGCACTTAGCTAAAACATGGCTGAAGACAACTAGTTGGAAGTTCCACCTGGAATTATAGATTAGTAGTAGTAGATGTTAGTCTAACTGCATCTACAAACTCAGTTGCTACGTTAGAAAATAGAGCAACTAAGGAGAGAAAATGCTGTCACTTCCCACAACAAATCAAAATAGAGGCATAACGGAATGAGAGAATCTCAACCGACAAGCACCTCTAAATCTATGGTAGGACTACGGAAATAAGTCAAGGAAATATAATGGGAAATTGCTACCATCTGCAAACACAAGAGGCTTATTGGAAAGGTAGACCCTGTGTCCAACGCTAACCAAATCTGCACTAGTAGATTTTAGTCTCAAGTTCTGCAGCGGTTGCTATACAGTTCACCCGGAAGTGATTGTCTTTGCTCCGGTGATGATCAAAAATGTGCAAGGGAATGAACAGGATGATAGACTGGCAGGGAATGCACCTCGGGAATGTGCTAGATAACCTGGACAAGGGAGAGGTGGTCGAGTGCCTGTGGACCAATGTGGACACGGCGGTGGAACAGATTGAGAACCCATATGTGGAAAGAATGATATTGCAGAGATCGGCAGGCGTTCTGGCAGAATCTCAAAATAGAGAGAAGACAAGGAGAACCTTCAATCAGATAGCGGAGGGAACGATTAGTAGGATGACTCTTCGCTGGCTGTTGAACGAGGGGATGGAGCGTGTATGGTGATGTCTTGAGTGCAGTGATGTCAGTTCTTAGTTTAACTTAACTCAACTGATTGATTGATTGATTTAGGAACCGACATCACAGCATTCGGGACATTCCCATAAGCGCTCCGTCCCCATCCTCAGCAGCCAGCGAAGAGTTCCAACACTAATAGTTTCAGTAGCAATATGAGTATATGTCCGTCTCGCCTTTCCTCTGAGCGTCGATCGTCGGCCAGATCCCCTCGTCACTCCTCGCTGTCTCATTCTTGCCAGACCATGGTAATCCATTTGCTCCTCCGAGGTGTACACGTGCTCCCACAAGGCCGCAACCACGTCTGTTTTGTCATGCATCAATACTCCATATCTGTGTATTGTGATTGAAGACTCGCGCGCGTATTTGTGTGTGTGTGTGTGCATGTGTGCGTTCGTGCAAGTATTTTTGATGCTCTTTGGGTAATTCGTTGCCTTTTTTTTTTAAATTTGTCCCCAAGTAATTTCTTGCTTCGGATCTGTGATGTGATAGTGTCATTACATTGTGTAGGCTTGCGTGCACAGAGAGAAGATAGCTCATCTTTCACTCAGATTGTGTAGACTTGCGTGCACGGAGAGAAGATAGCTCATCTTTCACTCACATTGTGTAGGCTTGCGTGCACGGAGAGAAGATAAGATAGCTCATCTTTCACTCACATTGTGTAGGCTTGCGTGCACAGAGGGAAGATATCTCATCTTTCACTCACATTGTGTAGACTTGCGTGCACGGAGAGAAGATAGCTCATCTTTCACTCAAATTGTGTAGGCTTGCGTGCACGGAGAGAAGATAGCTCAACTTTCACTCACATTGTGTAGACTTGCGTGCACGGAGAGAAGATAGCTTATCTTTCACTCACATTGTGTAGGCTTGCGTGCACGGAGAGAAGATAGCTCATCTTTCACTCACGTTGTGTGGGCTTGCGTGCACGGAGGGATAATAGCTCATCTTTCACTCACATTGTGTGGGCTTGCGTGCACGGAGAGAAGATAGCTCATCTTTCACTCACATTGTGTAGGCTTGCGTGCACGGAGAGAAGATAGCTCATCTTTCACTCACATTGTGTGGGCTTGCGTGCACGGAGAGAAGATAGCTTATCTTTCACTCACATTGTGTGGGCTTACATGCACGGAGAGAAGATAGCTCATCTTTCACTCACATTGTGTGGGCTTGCGTGCACGGAGAGAAGATAGCTCAACTTTCACTCACATTGTGTGGGCTTGCGTGCACGGAGAGAAGATAGCTTATCTTTCACTCACATTGTGTGGGCTTACATGCACGGAGAGAAGATAGCTCATCTTTCACTCACGTTGTGTGGGCTTGCGTGCACGGAGAAAAGATAGCTCATCTTTCACTCACTTTCGCTGACGAGCCCATGAATCTAACTCGCGTCCGACCGAGCTCATAATTGCATATCCATTTTACAGGACATCGCAGCCAACACCAGCATTTCTGCCGCTGTGATCTCTTGACAAGTTTACGTTCAGTAGTTTGTCATTGCTTTATGAACGACCGGCACCGATACCAACGCAAAACCAAAGCAACGCGGTCGACTGCCAAATCGCGTGCACCTGTGTTTCTAAAACGGCTATAAGGGATTACGAACCGAGTCCGTAAATTCTTCGCCAAGGAGACCGGCCTCATAACATTACCAACGCAGTTTTCTATCAACTTCGTTGCATTACTATAAGGTAAATAAGCGACGTAAACAAAGTATATTTGTCCAGGCCTTGAATATACTGCGAACAAGGCAAATTACCAAAGAAAACAAATAACCCGTGTGCACGCGGTGGGGCACATGGCGTATATAGTAAGTAGCTAAGGTAAACAAAAGATCATACTCCAGTCCAGTAAGTAAAGAAAGTACTATGCAAGATTATGTTGCCTCAGGAACTGCTAACCCTAACAACTATCGTGTATTAATCTTGTCAAGTTAGACATCCACATAGTATAAAAGCTGCTTCTTCAACGTTGTCGTCTCCTCCTCCTCCTCCTTCTCCTCCTCCTCCTCCTCCAGCTGCAGCTGTTGCTACTACTACTACTACTACTACTACTACTACTACTACTACTACTACTACTACTACTACTACTACTACTACTAATGCTAGTTACTACTACTGGAGAGGGCACAGAACTGAATTTTGCGTGTGGATTAACTTTCCCTATTACCAGTGTTCTCCGCCATTTGGTGAACCAACTCCGACTTCTGAGGTACTTGTAATTTACGTCCCCAAGTTAAGGACTAGAAGTTACCATTTTAGTCCAACTGATCATTGTAGGGGTTGAGCTCTCTATCTTGCCATCAGCGCAACGGAAGCGCTCTTATACACTCGTCTATATTGATCTCCCGTAATAGTAACAAAAACAATAATTTCCCCTAGGAAGATTATAATTTGAGATCCGCTGGTTAAAAAAAGGGGGATAAGTACTCATGTTTACTTTCGATATTCCTAAGACACGGGGGAATAACTCGTTAACAGAGCATTGAAGATTTACCGATATACCAAGTCTCTCAGTAAACCTCGACCGCGAAAGAAATTAACACATGCAGGGACAATTTCTTACCCAGATGTCATAGCTAAACATGCCCGCTTTTTAACATACTGAAGACACTTTTATTATTAGAGGAATTTGGATAATGAATAAACCGGCGAGGCAGTAAATTAGTTATTGCCTGAAAAAATCGTCCCAGAAAAGCAACAGAGCTTGTCGTTTCAGTTGTTCGTTTGGAATTTCAAGGCTACTGGAGGGCGATGAAGACTAATTTTATATTTGTGGAAACGGCTTTTCTCTAATATTTATGCATGCGTGGGAGATAATTGCGAATACATTTTGTTTGGCACCTGGAAACCTTTAGGAATGATGTGTCATCGCCAATGCCAGTCGAGTACAGACTCGATGACGATAACATGAACCCGTGAAAAGTTCTTCTTTAAAACCGTCTTTGGAAAGTCGATTCTGTATAACACGTTCCGGGTGTCGTCTTTTCGAAGGATGTGTTTGTAGAAAATCATCATCATGCACCGTGCCGATAAACGTTGAATGTTGGTGTTTCACCATCCCACGTGACACCTAGTCATGGATCAGCTGTTCTTGTCTTGATTATGCCACGTGACCAAGCCATCTAGGTACTTACTTCTCTGCCTTCCAATTGTTATTTTTCCCCAATCTTGCCAGTTGTCACCAAGTTCTCCAGTTTATTTCTTCTCATAACGTGTCCAAAAATATCTTGATTGCCTACGTCAAATGTCTCTAATCAGTTTACGGTTTTAATTTGTTTCTTGTAGAACTTGCTCATTGGTTTTCTTGTCTATCCATGGTATTATTTTCATTTTTCTCAGAAACCACATGTCCACTGTCAACATATGCCCGTCCTCCCCAAGTCTTTGTAGAAAAGCATCATCATCATCCGGTCCCTTGCCAGCTGGCGTGGATGGTCATGCCTCTCCACAAATTGCGATCTCCAACGGGATGGATCAATTCGTGTGTTGACTCCCTTCAGTGCTATGACACAAGACTGTCAAGAATTTTATCACGCTGTCTTCCTCTAACCTCTTTCCGCATATGTTTCCGGTTGTCACAACATGTTCCAGTTTGTCTTCTCATAATGTGACACAAAAATTATGACTGCATCTGTCCAGTGTTTGTAGACAATAGATTGGACTAATAACCCACACAGTTGGGTATGCAACATCAAGAGACAGACCAGCAACGGGGTATTTGTGTACAGCATGTGCAAGAGATACTGTTGGAGATCTATTGAAGTCAACCTTCATTGAGGAGGCAGCACCTATTTTATTGATTGATAGGTTGGTTAGTAGCTACCTTGGTTGGTTGGTTGGTTGGTTGGTTGGTTGGTTGGCAGACTGGTTGCTTGGTTAGTGGGTTGACTGGTTGACTGGTTGGCTGGCTGGCTGGCTGAGTGGGTGTCTGTGTACAGCATATGCACGAGATACTGTTGGAGATCTATTGAAGTCAACCTTCATTGAGGAGGCAGCACCTATTTTATTGATTGATAGGTTGGTTAGTAACTATGTTGGATGGTTGGTTGGTTGGTTGGTTAGCTGACTGGTTGCTTGGTTGGTTGGTGGGTTGACTGGTTGGCTGGTTGAGTGGGTGTCTGTGTACAGCATATGCACGAGATACTGTTGGAGATCTATTGAAGTCAACCTTCATTGAGGAGGCAGCACCTATTTTATTGATTGATAGGTTGGTTAGTAGCTACCTTGGTTGGTTGGTTGGTTAGTTCGTTGGTTGGTTGGTTTGCTGATGGGTTGCTTGGTTGGTTAGTTGACTGGTTGGCTGGCTGAGTGGGTGTCTGTGTACAGCATGTGCAAGAGATACTGTTGGAGATCTATTGAAGTCAACCTTCATTGAGGAGGCAGCACCTATTTTATTGATTGATGGGTTGGTTAGTAGCTACCTTGGTTGGTTGGTTGGTTGGTTGGTTGGTTCGTTGGTTGGTTGGTTGGCTGATGGGTTGACTGGTTGGCTGGCTGAGTGGGTGTCTGTGTACAGCATGTACAAGAGATACTGTTGGAGATCTATTGAAGTCAACCTTCATTGAGGAGGCAGCACCTATTTTATTGATTGATGGGTTGGTTAGTAGCTACCTTGGTTGGTTGGTTGCTTGGTTGGTTGCTTGGCTGATTGGTTGCTTTGTTGGTTAGTTGACTGGTTGGCTGGTTGAGTGGGTATCTGTGTACAGCATATGCAAGAGATACTGTTGGAGATCTATTGAAGTCAACCTTCATTGAGGAGGCAGCACCTATTTTATTGATTGATAGGTTGGTTAGTAGCTACGTTGGATGGTTGGTTGGTTGGTTGGTTGGTTAGCTGACTGGTTGCTTGGTTGGTTGGTGGGTTGACTGGTTGGCTGGTTGAGTGGGTGTCTGTGTACAGCATGTGCAAGAGATACTGTTGGAGATCTATTGAAGTCAACCTTCATTGAGGAGGCAGCACCTATTTTATTGATTGATAGGTTTGTTAGTAGCCACCTTGGTTGGTTGGTTGTTTGGTTGGTTGGTTGGTTGTTTGGTTGGTTGGTTGGCTGACTGGTTACTTGGTTGGTTGGTTGACTGGGTGGCTGGCGGGGCGGGCTGGCTGGCTGGCTGGCTGGCTGACAATGGTGGACAGTGAGTAATGAAATGGTGGGCAAATTAGAGGCATCGAATATGTGGATTCTGAGAAGAATGTCGACAGATATCGTGGACAGAGACAATAAAATGCTAGGGAATTGATTACTGATCATAATAGCCTGTCATGAAACGCAATCGATTCGGCCTTGTGGTATAGGATAGGCAACCTCAATATTACCCGACCAGGTTGCCGCTGAAATAATCGCCCTTTGTATGGTCAATCTAGATGGTTCGCGAACCTTGAAACTGTGAGCTCAGCTAATTTAGACTGACTGCGCATGTGTCCCGCGCATGGGCTGTTCATAGAGCGGGCGAACAAAGCTGGCAGTTGAGCTGAGTTGGTCTAAGAGGCGAGACGCCTAGTGTCCGTCATACATTCCATGACAGGATGGCAGATGTCTTTACAAATCTTAAATGAACTCGACATCGTCTCCAGAATGCCAAATGTGTGGCATAGGGAAG
The DNA here is from genome assembly GCA_963921405.1 of Cepaea hortensis. Lineage (NCBI taxonomy): Eukaryota > Metazoa > Mollusca > Gastropoda > Stylommatophora > Helicidae > Cepaea > Cepaea hortensis. The sequence goes on along the minus strand of OY992876.1, from coordinate 132,332,729 downwards.
GTATGTTGATTAATTTAGGTTATTTAACGTTATGTCGGTAGTCGCCGACCGCGGTAGTTTAAGCGCCCGTGTAACAGTTGTTGTGCGGGAAAGTAGGTCATGTGTGAACAGGTAAACACAAGAAATAAATGGGGGGGGGGGGAACCTTTGAGGCCACTACTGTTAAGACAATTAAATAATTAAACACACATAGTATTATTTGGCGCTCACAGAAGGAGTAGAAGAAAGTAGAGACTAGAAGACGCACTAGACAACATAAAATTTGAAAGCTATAGTTACCGAGTTTGGAGTGTCTAGTTGGTCGTGCGTCGAAGTACACTTGTTCCTGCAGCGAGGCGCCGTCGTCATTTGGAGGCGACAGGTTCGATCTCGGTCGTTAACTATAGCTTTAAAATTGTATTTGTCTAGTGCGTCTTCTAGTCTCTACTTTCGTCTTCTCCTTCTGTGAGCGCCAAATAATACTATGTGTGTTTATTTATGTGAACAGGTAACATTCTGTGGGCCTGAAGTCAACCTTTTGGAGCCACGTCTTTACAGGAAGGGTGTAATGCAAGTCTATTTAGCATCCTAACGTCGCGGGGCTCCTTTGCAGCCACTGTAGGTTGAGTTGAATGAATTCAGGGCAACGAAACCTTTAATTTGAGATCACACATGGCCCAGCTTCCTGAAATCGAACGTCGTAGTAGCCGTCGTGGCTGACTGACGTAAGCGGGGGAACCAAAAGTAGAGTAGGCCGTCGCCTATACTAGGGTATGTGAGGTATCGATCGACGCAGCCAGTCGAAGCGAAGGTAGTGCGAAGGTCGGCAGAAGTATCGGATGTCATTTCAAGGTCGTGACTTAAGTCGAAGGTCGTTGTCGCATGGTAGGACGACCGCTGGCTTTTCTTCTTGGCTTTCCTCACATCTGTCGTGTAGTTAGTATGCACCAAATGAATGCCAGCTTAATATATAGTGGATTCCGGAGATGTGGACATTGTGTGAGAAGCGACCAAAGGGACAGGGCTGTTCTATAAGAACAGTGACACCGTTCTAAATGCTCCGGCCCTTGATGAGAGAGGAGAGAACGGGATGTGGATATCTGCTACATGGAGAATGATTGAGGCCATGTATATACCGTTGGATTTGGATATTTTGTACCTGAGGCACGGTACTATATCTGCTCTGACTGGTAATAGGGAAGTGAACCAGGGAGATTGGCGACAACAAGGAGGGGGTCCAGATGCACCATCACCGGCCCTACTTCATGGCCATTCTGAATACTAATACTAATGATTCACTAGCCCTATATGTCATGTAGAAGTCATTTATGGTAGGACGACACCTCAGTGATGAGGAACAGACGACCTTGGTCCAAGCTATACTCCAGTCCGGGAAAGGTGACGCAGGGCACCTAGCCGTCTGTCAGGTCCTAGACCCAGTTCATCTCCGGCACCTGAGAGCAGCGTATGAGGGAGACTGGACTCTCATGTGAAGAGTCCACGTCGCTGAGGAAAGTGGGTGAGAGTGAACTCTCTTATGGTAAACTTAGTTCTAGATGCTTTCACTGAGTGTTGTCCTCCACAGGTTCTACCTTCTTGATTGAGGACTTGACAGTTTGGTGACGGGTCCGGTGACTCGGACTAGGCAAGTGTTGTGGGTAGCAGGCCAGGGACACCACAACGAATCCAAGCGTGTCCTTTCCAGAGAAGTTACAACAATGGAGTACGGGACCTGCTATCACTTCGCCGACGTCAGTAGCAAGTAATGTTCACTATGGCCACACTACATGTTTGTCGACCTACTCACGGCAAGTATTTATGGGGAGTGATTGTCCATAGGGTACAGACTTCAGACAGAACCATCGCCAGCTAAAGCCAGATACCATCGACGATTTGTGCCGGGACACTTTGGCTCATGAGACTGCTGGAGTACAGAGACTATATTGCCAGTACGGACTTTCCCCTTCATAGACTGAGAGGTCGCTATCCTATTCATGACACTCCATGTGACTCCTCAAGAGTGTGCAACGAAGTTCACGTTTTCTGGCGAACCTACGGAAAGAAAAACAGTGGAAGAAGAATGGGAGACGTTCAAATCAAGCGTTTTAAATACTGCAAAAATAACATGCGGAACCACGAAAAAATGCAAAACACGGATAAAGAAAATAACAAGTTGGTGGAACGCAGAAGTAAAGAAAGCGGTAAAAGAAAAAAAGGAAAAATATAAAAAGTGGTTGAAGAGCAAACAGGAATGTGATCTCATAGAATACAGAATATCGAGAAGACATGTGAGTAGAATAGTAAAGAGGGAAAAACAGAAAGACTGGGAAGAGTATGGAGAAACCCTAAATAAAAACTACAAGGAGGCAACCAGAAACTTCTACAAAAAGATAAGTGCAATGCGAACCAGAGGAGTACCCTTTGACCCAACTGAAATAATTAACAGCGAAAATGGAGAACCAATAAGTGAACAAAAACACATCCTAATAAGATGGAAGCAGTATTTCGAACAACTTCTCAACATCCCATCAGATGTCACAGGAATTCAAGAGACCTACACAGATGTCACCGAGGAACTAGAACCAGACATAATAAAAGAAGAAATTATAGAAGCCATCAGATTAGCCCCATTGAACAAATCACCAGGACAGGATGAAATACCAAATGAACTAATTAAAGCAGCAAGAGAAGTAGGAACAGCTTGGCTACATAGACTATTCAACCATGTTTGGGTAGAACAACAGACACCACGAGACTGGGGAAACGCCATAATTATCCCAATTTGGAAAAACAAAGGCAGCAAAAGAGATTGCACACAATACAGAGGCATTTCACTGTTGAGTCATACTGGGAAAATATTTTGCAAAATTCTTGAAAAAAGATTACGAACTACTTTAGAACCCCAGCTAAGCGAAACGCAGCTTGGATTTAGGAAAAACAAAGGATGCACAGACGCCATTTTTGCTCTTAGACAACTTATAGAAAAATCAATTGAATTCAATGAAACACTCTACTTAGCCTTTGTTGACCAAGAAAAGGCATTTGATAGGGTAGATAGAAACAAGCTTTGGGAAATCCTTAAACAATATGGAGTGAGTACACATCTAACAAACCTATGTAGAAGTTTATACGACAACAGTGAATGCATAGTGAGAGCAACTGGAGGACACTCAGAACCCTTCACCATAAGATCTGGAGTACGACAAGGTTGTGTCCTGTCCCCTCTCTTGTTCATAACATATATAGACAACATATGTAAAGAAACCAGCCAAGCAGAGACAGCAAGAATACCGCATGACGAGAACACAGAAGAAGAACCATCTGCAAATCTAACCATTAGAGAACTCCTGTTTGCGGACGACCAAGCACTAATAGCAAAATCAGAAGCTGAATTACAAGACCACATGAATAGTCTAAACGAAATGTGTAGGGAACATAACATGAAAATTAGCACAAGCAAAACAGAGGTAATGACTATAACTAAAGAAGAACAAACAGCAACAATTCACCTAAACGAACATCCCTTGAAACAAGTAAAGAGCTTCAAGTACCTAGGAAGTATAATATCATCAAATGGCAGATCAGAAGACGAGATCGAAAATAGGTGCAATAAGGCAAATCAACTCATTGGACAAATGGCACCAATACTAAAGAACAAACATGTATCAATAACTACTAAGAAAGCACTTTACAACACAATCTTCCTACCAACTCTGTGCTACCAATGCCAAACCTGGACAATGACAGAAAAAGAGAAAAGAAAAATCACAACAACAGAAATGAGGTTCCTGAGAAGAATACTCAACGTATCAAGAAGAGATAAGATCAGAAATGAAGAAATCAGGACTAAAGTGGGGGTTAAAGCTGCTCTAGATTTTATTAGAAAGCAGCAAGTCAAATGGTTTGGCCATGCAAGTAGGCTACCAGTCAACAGCATGCCACAACAGGCAATGACGTACAGACCAGATGGAAACAGAGGAAGAGGCCGACCACGTAAACGCTGGACGGAGGGAATAACAGAATCCATGGGAATGTCGATATACGAAGCCCATAACCGGGCACTCTCACGAAGTTTATACTTCACCTCGACACCGCAAGGTACAAGAGGAACATGATGAGATGAGATGAGATGAGATGAGCCACCAGTCCAGATCATCACTGAAAAGAGGTTTCCGGAACCAGTCCGGTCAGAACGATAGCCATCCATCCGTGAGAAGACGAGAGCTTGATGGAAGCCTGGCTACATTCGGTGAGACCTGTTACCGAGATGACCTGTAGCGTTCCACTAGGGGCGTTTCCTGTGATGACAACTACATCCTGAGGCTACTCCAGTGCTTGCTTGTCTCGACAGTCCTACTAGCCGCTAGGTCTATCTCATCATCATCCTCCTCAGCATCATCATACTCATTTGTATAATGCACACCTCTGTTACCATAGATAGATACCAGAGTTGAGTCAGGCATTCAGGACGAGGTTGAGAGGGAAGTATTCCTTGGTTGTGTGAAATTGAGATAGGTATCCAGGGGCTCGTGGGGTATAGTAGATAGTTCCCAGGCAGATCACATCCCGTTGTTAAGGTGTGGTATCAGTTCCTCTCTTCCCAGGGAGTGTTGCTACATAACCGAAATGGTGAAAAAGAGGAATTAGCTTTAAGTGGGGTAAATACTAGCATAGATAGGAGTGGGGGATTTAGCTTTATGTGGGGTAAATACTAGCATAGATAGCAGTAGAGGCATTAGCTTTATGTGGGGTAAATACTAGCATAGACAGGAGTGGTGAAATTAGATTTATGTAGGGTAAATACGAGCATAAATAGGAGTGAATGAATCAGCTTTATGTGGGGTAAATACTAGCATAGATAGGGGTGGAGGGATTATCTTTATTGGAGTAAATACTAGCATAGATAGGGGTGGAGGGATTATCTTTATGTGGGGTAAATACTAGCATAGACAGGGGTGGAGGGATTATCGTTATGTGGGATAAATACTAGCATAGATAGTGGTGACATATTGTCCAGCATCACAAGTTTACCGACACAAATAGAATACATAATCAATTGATAGATACACCATAGAAGCATGACGAAATAAGGAGCGAGTGGGAATTTGAAAAGACGGCTGTTGATTGGATGGAAAGACTTGAACGTCTCCCGCAATCGCCGGGACAGAATTGGCGGTATCTACCAGCTCAGTTGATGTCAAACTCTTAACTGTGTCACTGCATATTTCTTTAGGGGGTGCTGTGTCCAGTGTTTCTGGCTCATTCCAGGTAAGCTCACATACATAAGTCCTTACTGACGTTCTAAACCAGGAAGATAACGAGCGTCTATGTATATATTGGTGTAATCATGATATTTATGCTTAATAACAATGTTCTCGTGCGAGTGAAAAGTCTTGCACAGCGCCATACTTGTTCCATCGCTGCATCTACCATGTTAAAACATTTCTACTAGGAATGCAACCTGTATATGCAAAAGCATGCTATTACATCTTAAATGCATATGAATGCACTTTTCTAAATTCATTTTAAATGCACTTTTTAAAAGAACCCTTTATGCATTGATGTTTCTGCAGAGAAGACGATGATTCTATGAGTCTATCTCTTACACTTCTTATGCAAAGACACACATCATTCTGAATATGGCATGTGAATCCTTTACACACTTCTTTCATGAAAATGCTATGTAAAATTGCCATGTTCTTTTCATGAGAATCACTGCTCATTGATAACAAAAATAGATGCATCATTTACCCAAATGTTGCCAGACGTTGCACTCAATGACAGCATTACACCACTAAGGATGATGATTAGGTGATTGCTACGTTCAGGATCTGCCAAAATGTGTTCTGAAAAATTGGCCATACAGGAGACTTTACTGAAGTGTGTGCACGGTACTGACTTGCAACTATGAGTGGGTTAAAGACCATGGTATTCAACCCCTTGCTCGAAAAAGTCAGTTGGAAAGGACTTATGTCATTGTGTTCAAAACAATGCATATATTGGATGTATATCTATATAAAGGCCATTGCATTGTTCATGCGAGAATCTATATGTTTTCATTGTGAGCACTTTATATTAAATGTTAGTTCATAAGTATTACTTCCCTGCTGGAGGAGTGTTCGAATTGTCCCCCTGTCCTGAAAGTCACTTGAACTAATAACAATAAGGATAGACGATGAGAAAGACACTTGAGAGTCAGGTCTAAATCCAGAATAATGGAGGCTAGATCTTGTTGACAAAGGTAGAATGCTGAGATGCTACAGAGAGGACAATGTCTCAGTATGTCTTGTCTTAATTTTCCATTCATCTCAACATACTTTGCCTTAACATGCAACTGTCGCAATCTGCTACCATTTCGACAGGCAGTGTTCTAACAGGCGTCTGTCATAACATGATTTACTACAATTATCTTGATCTGACCATCCCTTCTTCTCAACTGGACTGGATCACATCTTAAGGACTGTACCTTATCTTACTAGTCTTATATCATCTTGAGTTATCATCAGGAAAGATAAAACATATATGGATAACAAATGCCGAATCATCAGTAGATGCTGGTCTCACTCCATCATATGTTTTAATACCTTCTAATTAGGGAGAAGAGTGTAGTGATCTCACCTGTGAGCGGAACCACATCCCAGCCTCCTCCTATTTTCAATCCCCCACCCCCTTTCTGTTTGTTTCATGTATGCATTGTAAATAATGTATGTATAAGATGCTTGCCATGGTGGTATTTTGTTTGCATTGTTCCAGAAGGATGGTATGTTTGTTGGCCTGTCTATAGGAGCTGTTGCTCATATACTCCTGGTGATGGCGAATACTGTCATTGAAGAGATGTCAGCCCAAAACCTCATGTACACGGTACTATCTTATCATCTATAAGGCCCATTTGGCCTCAAGGAGAACCATCCAACTCTATACTGAAAATCTTACTCCTTGGTGAAGATAGGGCTAATCTCGAAATGCCTGCAGTTTAATTCTTGCCTACCAGACCGCCCTCACAAACCTATACATATCCTGAGTACTGGAAGAACAAGATGCATTTCCATTGGAAAATCCATGCCATGGGGAAGCCTTCAGAAAACCTTTACTTAAGCATGACCATCAGTAATAGGGAACCAAAAGTCAGTCCTCTGGTGCCAATTGAAGGATGTTCTACAGTAAACCAGTTGACGAATGAACACTTTTTAGTCAATAGCTACATATCTCAGAAGTTTATCTGTTATTTGTTTATGCTGCTGTGAGGTTTGTCGATAGCTGATATAATGTTCCTCTGTTATGTTGATCATGTCATGTAATTGTTCACTGAAAGAATCAATACAATCTATAATATTCCTTATATGTATTCCAAGACTTGATTGATTTCTCGTCCAAAGATGTTATATGATAACACTGTTTGTTACCGTGACACAGTGGTTGTCTAGTAATCCATGTATGTAAAGTCACACAACACATGTCTTTTTCATACATGGTAATTTAATAGACTGTTGGGGATCAAAAGAGGGCGGGATTATCTTTATCATAATTTTCGTGAAGGTAACTTGCTTTAGAAGTAGGGATCATCACGTGGGGGACAACTAGCCATTTTAAGGCTTCCTAAGGAAGGCAAAAGAGGATGATAGAAGATGTTATATGTACTCAATTTATCCCACCTGGAAACCCCGTAGGTATCTCCTCGTCTAAACCTTTCACACCTCTCAAGTGGTTTCTTGCTATATTAACACCTTACAATAGGAGTGAAGGAATTAGCTTTATGTGGGGTAAATACTAGCATGGATAGGGGTGGGGAATTAGCTTTATGTGGGGTAAATATTAGCATAGATAGGGGTGGATGAATTAGCTTTATGTGGGGTACATACTAGCATAGATAGAGGTGGATGAAATAGCTTTATGTGGGGTAAATACTAGCATAGATAGGAGTGAGGGAATTAGCTTTTTGTGGGGTAAATACTAGCATAGATAGGGGTGGATACATTAACTTTATGTGGGGTAAATACTAGCATACATAGGAGTAGAGAAATTAGATTTATGTTGGGTAAATACTAGCATTGATAGAAGTAGAGGAATTAGCTTTATGTGTAGTAAATATTAGCATAGATAGAAGTATAGGAATTAGCTTTATGTTGGGTAAATATTAGCATAGATAGGAGTAGGGGAATTAGCTTTATTTGGGGTAAATACTAGCATAGATAGGAATGGAGGAATTATCTTTATGTAGGGTAAATACTAGCATAGATAGGAGTGGAGGAATTAGCTTTATGTGAGGTAAATACTAGCAAAGGTAGGAGTGGATAAATTAGCTTCACGTGGGGTTAATACTAGCAAAGGTAGGAGTGGAGGAATTAGCTTCACGTGAGGTAAATACTAGCATGGATAGGTGTAGAGCAGTGGTTCCCAAACCACGGCCCGCGGGCCACTTCTGGCCCTCCAGCTGTCAGAAAGTGGCACGCGAGGCCTCGTTATTTAATACAATATATTTTAATAATTTCAAATATGCACTCCGAAGGCCCTGTCAGCGTGTGATAATTTACTCTGCTAGTGGTTATTATGCTCAGATATTATCGAAAGCGCCTGTTCAGTTTGCAACGAAACGTTATGAAAACACTGACTGCCTTTAAAGTTTTAGAATTTCGTTGACAAAGGTTAAGAAAGGTAAGAATGATATTGCACGACTTTTATAATTTTTTAACCTCGTGGTCCGCTTAACTACCGAAAATAATAGAAATGGCCCTCTGCTTGAAAGGCTTGGGAACTACTGGTGTAGAGGAATTAGCTTTATGTGGGGTAAGTACAAGCATAAATAGAAGTTGTGTTGTTTGTCCATCAAGAATGATGATGCCCAGAATTTTTTGTTTATGCAGCGATGAATTGGATTAAAGTGAGGAAGAGTTGCGCAATTCGTCGACCTCACTCTCTCGCCCGAGTCCAGTGGCAAGACAAGTCAAGACGACTGGAGAAGAATACAGGTGCAGTGGATGACCAGGGCGCTCTTAGTTTTATGTGGGGTAAATACTAGCATAGACTGGCAGAGGAAGGCGGAGAAAGATAAACGTAGGAAGCTTACATTGGTGGGAAACATAATATCAATAATATCAATACACTACAATATCAGATGATATAATAGACTGGAGAATAATGCTCACCCATGTCTGGACCAGGCCCGGCAATGTAGAAGAAAGAGGAGGCGTAGAAGGCGGGGGATGAGGAGCAGCAGCAGCAGTAGTAAGAAGAGGGAAGGCGTGTGAGGAAGAAACAATGAGGAGGAGGAAGGATAGGTAGGGGAGAGAAGTAGACAATAAAAACAGCATGAGAAACAGAAACATTCATCATCATTGGCACCTGGCCGTCTTGACAGACGATAGCTTGTAAAGGATGGAGTTATTGCCTCTCCATAGCAAAAGCCTGGGCTAAAATATAGAGATCATGTGTTGCCCATGCAGCATGATCCTTCTCTCGGCCTGCCTAGTTCACTCCAGAGGAAAGGTAACACCTCTACATCTGGAACAAGACAAGCTGCAGAAGCTGCCGGATCAGCCAAGCAATGCTCTAATTGTCCGCCTGTCGGAGCTTCGATCCTAGACCAGCCGCCAACCAAGGCTTAGGGCCTGGTCTGCCCTGCCATGACACTTTGTCTTTAGGTTGCATTTCCTCGCACCAGGGTAAGGCTTGTACCCTCCCAATTGCGCTCTTCCACCCGAAGCTGTTGGCACAATGTGGGGTGTCGGGTTTGTTAAGCGCCGCCCAACGTTCGGCGCTAATAGAAAGCAGGTAGTACCGTCTACTGTTATACGGTATCTCAGTCATATCTGACTAAGACCTGACACAAGAAACAGAAACAACTGCAGGAGAAATAGCAACAGGGGGAGGAGCAGTAGTTGCTGCAGAATGAGGAGGAGGCGACGAAGGAGGCGGCGGAGGCAGAGAAGGAGTAGGGCGAGGACGGGGAGTAGGGAAGCAGCAGGAAGAAGAAGGAAAACAGACATCTGAGACACTAGATGTAAACACTAGCAATATTCTAGGATAGCACAAAGGATGATGTTTCTCAATGTGATCATGTTTGAGCATGTGGATATGAGATGTTCCTAGCAACACAATAAAAGCACGTACAGTGCAGGAAAGTTGTACAGATATAATAAGTAAAACAAACTTAGAATGGGTAAAATGCCAGAGCTTTATAATAACACAATCACCAGTGATACAATAGACATTCCGGCAATAATGCCTCTGGCGGCGAGACAGAATGTGAGAGAGACAGAGATGACACAAAAATAGAAACAGGTAATCACAAATATGGACAGATTATGTGAAAAACCTTTATAATGATAAGAGAGAGGAACAGTATGATATTAGATTTAATAATGAAGGACCACCAATTTTGAAGATGGAGGTTCGAAATGTTCTTAAGCATATGAAAGCTGGCAAGGCCCCCGGTGCAGATAACATCACAACAGAAATGATTAAATCTTTAGAAGAATTTGGATTAGAGCAAGTCACCAGACTGCTGAACACATTATATGATACTGGAGCCATACCTTCTGAATTATGTAACTCTGTATTTATTGCAATCCAAAAGAAATCAGGAGCCTTGGAATGTGATCAACATAGAACAATTAGTATAATGAGTCACATCACAAAGATTTTGCTACGAATTATCATGCAAAGAGTGAGGAAGAAAATACAATCTGAAATACGGGAAGACCAATGTGGGTTTGTTGAAGGAAAGGGTACAGTAAATGCTGTGTATATGCTGCGAACAGTTATTGACCGTGCTATAGAAGGATATACACCTTTGCTTTATTGACTATACAAAGGCTTTTGATAGAGTTAGACATGTCAACATGGTAGGTATACTTGCAGATCTACAAATTGACGGGAAAGACATTCTTCTTCTTCTTCAGCATTCCGAGCCACTGAGGTTCTTTGCTGCAGATACAAGCCGTCTCCATTCGTCTCTCTGGTTGACCTCCGCTGATTCTAAGTGCTTGTAGGTTTGTATGTAAATTATCTCTCAACCGTCTTCTTGGTCTACCTCGGGGTCTACGGTCATTTATGTTCTGAATGTAAGCGAGTTTTATTTCCCTATTATCTTCCATTCTTTCTAAATGCCCCAGCTATTGCAGTCTATTAGCCTTCATGATACCAGTGATTAGTGGGGACTTAAACAGATCATAAATGTCTTTGTTGCTTCTTCTTTTCCACTCTCCACTTTGTGTATCCCTAATGGGCCCAAAGATGCGTCTTACGACTTTGTTCTCATAGGCTTGTAACAAGGCTTCTTCTTCTTTAGTTGTACTCCAGGTTTCAGAGCCATACAGCACAACTGGTCTGATCAGTGTTGTGTATATTGTGATCTTGGAGTTACAAGATAGCGCATTTGATTTTAGCAGATGTTGTAGTGCATAGTAAATCTTATTTCCAGAATTGATTCTAGCTTGTATTTCTTCCCTTATGATGTTGGAGCAGTTGAAGATTGTACCCAGGTATTTGTATGTTTCCGTTCTTTTAATGGTCATATTATCTATTTGTATGTGGCCAGAGTTGTTAGCTGTTCCTTCTCTTGAAATTACCATATTTCCTGTCTTATCTTGGTTGATGACCAGCCCCATTTGTTGAGCTTTTTCCTTTAAGTGAGTCAATATTTCCAATATCTTTTGTTCATTTCCCCTATAATATCTATATCATCTGCATAACCAAGCAGTCTGGATGTTCCTCCAATAGCACACTCCTCCTTTACCTTCCTTACAACTTTCTCTAGAGCCAGATTGAAAAGGAGCGGCGATAGTGCATCACCCTGTTTCAAGCCAGATGTTATTTGGAAAGGGTCTGATTTCCTGCCTTTATATGTTACTATATTATAAGTATCTTACATGCATAGTCTGGTCATGTTGATTAACTTCCTTGGTATTCCAAATTCCTGCATAGCATTCCGTAGACTATTCTTATGGACACTATCATAAGCCTGTTTAAAATCCACAAAAATGTTATGGAGATCTCTTCATAATTTTTCTCATCTTTTTGTCGTAAGATATATATCTGGTCTATTGTTGATCTGTTTTGTCTAAACCCCGCCTGGTAGTCACCTAATATGTCTTCTGAATATGGTTTAGTCTATTTAGTAATACCGAGGATACATACTGCAGAAATCACACAACTTACGTGAATTAACTAGATAAATCCTTCAAGTTGAAATATACACATATTCGCACAGTAATGTCAATTATCTACCACGGTAATTTTAAGCTGACTAACGTGTCAGCTTAAAATTGAAAGAAAAAACCTGAGACGACTGACAAAAAACCAGATAGAAGAAACCCAGTCCAAGCTGGCCAACTTGAAGCGCACACATAGTTCTGCCTACTACGTCACCAAAGAATTGAGCTTGTATGGCTACTTGAAGTTCACTAAATTCTGCACAGAAACAGTGTACAAGGTGAAAATAGCAGAGAATCCTCGCCTCAACAAATCACTGAGCACTGAAAAGGTAACAACGTCAGTACTAGAAAACCCAGAGAAGTATGTGAGGAACTTATCGTCGTACGTACTCAACAACATTGAAACAGGGGCCCTTGCATACGGATTAAAATTCTGCATAAAGCCTAAACACATCAACCGTGTTGAGTCGCAAGCACAGTTTGAAATGTTGTTTGATCAAGTCTCCAAGTTATCACCTACTTCTGCTGAATCGGTCGAGTGGCTGAAGGCCAAACTGGTAGATTTAGAACACCAGTATAGCAAAACACCCTCCAAACAGACATGTCCGCTGACCAACGAACACCTTACTGCGTTAAAAGCGTTAAAGGCTAACAAAACCCTCGTCATACTGAAACCTGACAAAGGGAGCGGTGCAGTACTGATGGACATGTCAGACTACCAGAGAAAAAATGGATGAAGTATTGTCAGATGAATCTAAATTCAGGATAGATCAAAAAAGTAAACAAGTCGGAGGACCTGGATGCAATAATGAGGGAAGAGATCCAGTCACTTGTGAATGCCGGACTCATCAGTGAGGCAACTGCAAAAACGCTCACACCACGTGGCTCGCACACTTCTCAGATGTACGGTCTACCCAAACTTCACAAGCCCGGCATCCCGCTAAGACCTATCCTGTCCATGGTTAACTCTGCACAACACCGAATGGCGAGATGGCTAGCCGAAATTTTAAAGCCAGTACGACAGTCCTTCGATCCAAAAATACTCAGAGATACATTCCAACTGCTGGAATTATTGGATACTATGGACATAAATAACTAACACATGGCATCCATGGATATAGCCTCCCTGTTCACTAACGTTCCATTAGAGGAGACAGTGAAAATAATAAGGGAACGCATTGAAGACAAACAACTAAAATTAGGCATACCAACGCCTATTCTGGAGAGGCTACTACTACTATGTACCGCTAACATACAATTCAATTTTCTAACTAAGTCATACCGCCAAATTGACGGAGTGGCCATGGGGAGTCCTCTTGGTCCTATTCTAGCGGACATCTTCATGGCACATTTAGAAAAAAAGAGATCCTCAGACATAAACAACTTGGCCTTTTACCGTCGTTATGTGGACGATATACTAATTATCACCACAGACGAGCTACAAGCAACATCGTTCCAGGCCACAATGAACAAGACGCATAAAAACACCTCTTTATCCATGGAACACGAACACAACGAAGCGTTGCCGTTCCTAGATATTCTAATGAGACGTTGCATTACGTCATTCCCTCGAAAGGTTAGCTGGATGAATACCTTGAGTTTGGGGACTGTAGTTACGTCTGGTTTTGGTTTGGGCTGTTGGCAGTGGCGCTTTATAAACCCTGTGGAATACCCATTCCTGTTTAAGACATTCTTCAGAGTTTCAAATTCATCTGTCAGTGTTTCCTGGGTGCATATCTTTCTAGCACGGTCAAACAGGGTCCGTACCAAGCCCCGTTTATATTGGACAGGTGTGAAGCTCTGAAAATTTAGGTATTGGCCAGTCCATGTTCCTTTGCGATATACCGATCAATTCAAAGATCGGATGACAGATGAATTTGAAACTCTGAAGAATGTCTTAAACAGGAATGGGTATTCCACAGGGTTTATAAAGCGCCACTGCCAACAGCCCAAACCAAAACCAGACGTAACTACAGTCCCCAAACTCAAGATATTCATCCAGCTAACCTTTCGAGGGAATGACGTAATGCAACGTCTACAAGACCGGCTTACTACAGCAGTAGGCCGAACATTCTGTGCTGCAACTCCAGTCATTAGATATAAAACCGTACAGATTCCTACACCAGCAGTCAAAGAGCCTGTTCCTCTGTACGCCACAAACAATTGTATTTACGAATTCACATGTAGATGCCAGTCCTTCCACATTGGTAGACCAGAGAGACAGCTTAACAAACGAGTGTCAGAACACATACCTCAATGGGTCAACAAGATACAACACACAGGAAATGCTAGCCTCGTGGGACCGACACACCGGAAGCTCCCGGCGTCTTCAATTGGTAGGCACATTATCGAAAGCGGCCATGTGGTGGACAGAGACACTGCCTTTCGCGTGTTGTTTAACACACAAAATACTCGCTTGTTAAAATTTGCAGAAGCAATTATGATCAATCAACGCAAGCCAGAATTGTGCAAACAGAAAGACATGTTAGTCAGCTTAAAATTACCGTGGTAGATAAGTGACATTACTGTGCGAAATTGTGTATATTTCAACTTGAAGGATTTATCTAGTTAATTCACGTAAGTTGTGTGATTTCTGCAGTATGTACCTGACAAGATGCAGCGAAATATGCCAGGCAATAAATCGTGCAATCTATTGTTTGTGTCTTCGTTATTCAAATTCACTACGGGAAAACATTGTTTTGAATACCGCGGATAGTATCTTATAGCTTGTGGACAGTAGTGATATCCCTCTATAATTTTCACATTGGAACTTGTCTCCTTTCTTAAAGATAGGTATCAATAATGACTCTTTCCAGTCATGGGGTAGTTCTTCTGTCCTCCAAATTTTTATTATTAGTTCGTATAGCTTTAGATGTAATGCATGGCCACCTGCCTTTATAAACCCAGCAGCAATTACATCAGCCCCAGTTGCCTTATTGTTTTTAAGTTGTGTGATTACATATAGGATTTCTTCAAATGCAGGTTCTTCAATTTGTGGTTCACACGTTAGAACCTCTTCCTGTGGGAAAGTGTTACTTGGAGCTTCACAGTTTAGTAATTCAACAAAGTATTCTTTCCACGTGTTACACATTTCCTCATTGGTATTTATCAGAGGTGTTTTCAAGGCACCAGGGCTGGGTTATATACTGGCCAAGACCTATTGACGCGTCCTCGTCGAGCGTCCTGGGCAACAGGTCCCTTCGGGGTCCTGGCTAAGGTCAGTAGGATCGCTGATTCCTCCGAAGTCGGAGAGTGTCAGCCTGTACGGCGAGGAACCACCAGTCTGCACACCAATAAGCCAGACATAGGACAACGGATACTCACGCAAAACTCAGGTCCTGTATGACATCACACTGGTGTGGGACAACAGGATGCCTTCATCCGACATACAGGACTTCACGCTGGAGCTCAAGCCAACGAACACAAGCAAGCAAGCATCATATTCCCATTTTTGTCTTTTAAACCATATGTGTTGTGTTGGTGCCAACGTTTCATTGACTTCAATTCTTTAAAAAAAACTTTCTGCGATTTTCTGGTGATTAGTTTCCATATCTTTGATTATATTGCTCATATATTCTCGCTTCTGCTGCCAAACTATTTTTGTAGCCTCTTTACATTCAATTCTACATTGCTCTTCATTTTGGATGTTGTTGATGTCATTTAACCATAAATGTCTGGCATTCTTTTTCCTAATGACTGCTTCTTCACATTTTTGATTGAACCATCTGTTCTTTCTAAGCGTGGTTAACACACCGAGACATTCTTCTGCGGTAGTTTGAATTGTATTCTTGATGTTCAACCAAGTTTGGTCAACGCTTTCCTCCAATGGGTTTTGTAGAATTTCAAGTTTACATTTTATTTCATATGCAGATTTCTCTTTGACTGTAATTTCTTGTAGTTTTTCTCTGTTATATGTTGTGCGTAACCTTTGTAGTTTAGAATAGAAAGCTCTCTTAAGTTTTATTTTAAATTTTGCCCCGACGAGGAAGTGGTCTCTGTGGCACTCAGCTCCTTTATAGCTTCTAACTTGTTGTATGTTTGATGCATTTTTGTTGTTAATTAGAATGTGATCTATTTGATTATAGGTTCTCTTGTCACATGATTTCCAAGTTTGTTTATGTATATCCTTTCTTTGCATTCTGGTACTGCTGATCTGCAGCCCTTTGTCTTCTGCCAGGTTGATGACTCTCCATCCATTGTCATTTGAAGTTGTATGTAGACTTTCCATACGGGCAACTTTTTTATGAGTTTGCTCTCTACCTATTTTTGCGTTGAAGTCTCCCAGCACAATCAGGATGTCCTGTTTGGGGGGTTTCTTCTATGATATCTTCCAGATCATTATAAAAGTCTTCTTTAATATCATCTTCTTTCTCTTCAGTAGGTGCATGTACATTAATCATCGTTATATTTTTCCATTTACCTTTTATTCGTAATTTACTAATCCTGTCATTAACAATTTTAAAGTTTAGAACATTCCCCCATAACTCTTTTTTGATGACAAATCCTGTTCCTAATTCATGTTTATTTTGGGTGTTTCCTCCATATATTATAATCATTCAATTTTGCTCTAAAGTACCCTCTCCTGGCCACCTTATTTCTCGAATTGCTGTTATATCCATTTGATATTTAACCAGCTCCCGGATTAGTTCTTCGGCCGCTCCAGCTCGATATAGTGTTCGTACATTCCATGTTCCAAATCTCAAAAGTCCTTTAACGTTCCAAGGTCGCTGTCCAAATAAGTCAGTCCAAATTCGAGGCTCATTTATCTGTTTCGTAACAAAATAGTTTTTACAAAGGTGGGGATGTTAACCCCACGCTTCAACCCCCAACCTGAAGGACCAGGGTGTTTCTCTTTGTCTGTTCTCTACCCTTTGACCTGTCCGGCTTGGGAGACCCTGCTGGTAGCTACGCTACCGCCGGCATAGCTCTCAGGGTCATTGAGAAACTCAAGCTCCCCCACCACGACAAGGTGGAAACGCCATCGGGGAAAGACATTAGACTTATAAAAAACATATATTGGAAACAACAAGCTGCCTTAAGGATTGATAATGAAGTGGGATAATATCAACCTATTAAGAGAGGTGTTAGGCAGTGAATTGTAATGTCTCCAGATCGTTTTTCCCTATACAGTGAAAATATTTTCAGAAATATAGAAGATATAAATGGAATCAGCATTGGAGGACGAAACATCAATAACATTAGATATGCAGACGATACAGTATTAATTGCAGACAATGCACAAGATCTACAACAATTAGTAGACGCGGTTGTATTACACAGTGAGCAGCTGGGGTTGGAATTAAATTGTAAGAAGACACAGGTTATGGTCGTCACTAGGAAGAACGAACTACCACAATGTAATATACAAATAAATGGGAATATTCTTCAACAAGTGAATCGGTACAATTATCTCGGAACAGTCATAACATCTGATGGGAGATGCCTTGAAGAGATTAGAACAAGAATCGCCATGGCGAAAGTAGCCTTTAGCCAGATGAAAAACATTCTGACCAATAAAAAGATGTCAATTGAAACGAGAAAAAGAGTTTTGAGGGGAAACATAGAGCCTGTTCTTTTGTATGGATGTGAAACTTGGACAATGTGTAGTCAAGCTGAAAAACATCTGATGGCTGCAGAAATGTGGTTTATGAGGAAAATGCAAAGAATACAGACAGAGTAGGTGTGGTAGAATTAAACAAAGCATTCATTTTGAATGAATTATGCACCGTGGGTTGGTCGGAAGAAGTCGCCGCAGGCATTCAGGCAAGCATCACATTGTTTAGATAGGCGGCGAATGCCGTCCGCGAAAACAGGATTGTGGCTGCTCACTGAACCAAGTGTTTACCGTGTTCATTACGTCTGCATCTGTGTGAAATCGTTGCCCCTTGAGAGCCTTTTTTTTTTTTAGAGGTCCGAACAAATGAAAATCACACGGTGACAAATCAGGACTATATGCTGGATGTTGCAGAATTTCCCACTTCTTCCTTGCTAATGCTTCCTGCACAATCTTTACGACATGCGGACGATCATTATCGTGCACCAAAATCACACCGCGAGAGAGTATATCGGGTCGTTTATTCTTGATAGCTTTTTGCAGCTTGGCTAGTGTTTGCAAGTAGTGGGTAGAGTTAATGTTGACATAAGGTTCTTTAAAGTCGGCCAACAATAGCCCTTCATGGTCAAAATATGCGCTCAGCACAACCTTACCAGCGGAAACCTGTAACTTGAAGTTTTTGGCTTTTGGTAATCCAGCATGCTTCCATTGTCTCTCTCTCTCTCTCTCTCTCTCTCTCTCTCTCTCTCTCTCTCTCTCTCTCTCTCTCTCTCTCTCTCTCTCTCTCTCTCTCTCTCTCTCTCTCTCTCTTGCTGCTCGACTCAAAGTGGTGACACCATGTTTCATCGCCTGTCACTATGCGGAAGAGAAATGCATCACCCTCCACTCTGTAACGCAGCAAGTGGTTCAAACACCGAACTATGCGTTCCTCTTTTTGGTGGTCGGTCAACAACCGTGGTACCCACTGTGAACACACCTTCCGATATCGCAGTTTCTTACGAGCGAGCTTTTGAATTGTCCCAAGTGACACATTAAATTCTTTCGGTAGCGAACATATGCTTCGACAACGGTTCAACTGTTCTGCTGCATCAATTTTGGCGTGTTTTTTTTTTTTTTTTTTTTTTTTGCACCAATATGCGCTTGACAATATGCGTTGAAGATATGTAGTGAACTGACGTCCTTTCCAAAACATTCATGCCCAGTCTGTCACTGTTGTCTTCGACACACATTTGTTACCGTACGCTGCCTGCATTCTTCGATGAATGCCCACTGGTCGACATCCTTGAAATGGAAGAAACTGAATCACCGCTCTTTGAGCTTCTTTGGATGGATTTTTGGATCAACCCGGCCATTTTCTCAACGGTCAGAAACAGAACCTATGCATCATGGGACGATAAGCACGTGCTCTTTTATTTATTGGTCAGTACTTATCACATGACTATGACATGATAAAGTTCAACGTACGCAATTACGCGCGGTGCGACACGAACGGATTTCAAATGAACGCCCCTTATATTTTCGATCTCGTTTTCTGATTTGCCATTTGATGATATAAGATATTATATACTTCCTAGGTACTTGAAACTCTTTACTTGTTTCAAGGGATGTTAATTTGGGTGAATCGTTGTTGCTTTTTCTTCTTTAGTTACAGTCATTACCTCTGTTTTACTTGTGCTAATTTTCATGTTATGTTCCCTACACATTTCATTTAGACTATTCATGTGGTCTTGTAATTCAGCTTCTGATTTTGCTATTAGTCCTTGGTCGTCCGCAAACAGGAGTTCTCTAATGGTTAGATTTGCAGATGGTTCTTCTTCCGTGTTCTCGTCATGCGGTGTTCTTGCTGTCTCTGTTTGGCTAGTTTCTTTACATATGTTGTCTATATATGTTATGAACAAGAGAGGGGACAGGACACAACCTTATCGTACTCCAGATCTTATGGTGAAGGGTTCTGAGTGTCCTCCAGTTCCTCTCACTATGCATTCACTGTTGTTGTATAAGCTTCTACATAGGTTTGTTAGATGTGTACTCACTCCATATTGTTTAAGGATTTCCCACAGCTTGTTTCTATCTACTCTATCAAATGCTTTTTCTTGGTCGACAAAGGCTAAGTAGAGTGTTCATTGAATTCGATTGATTTTTCTATAAGTTGTCTAAGAGCAAAAATATCATCTGTGCATCCTTTGTTTTTCCCTAAATCCAAGTTGTGTTTCACTGAGCTGGGGTTATATAGTAGTTCGTAATCTTTTCTCAAGAATTTTGCAAACTATTTTCCTAGTATGACTCAACAGTGATATGCCTCTGTATTGTGTGCAGTCTCTTTTGCTGCCTTTGTTTTTTTTTTTTGTTTTTTTTTTTCCAAATTGGGATAATTATGGCGTTTCTCCAGTCTCGTGGTGTTTGTTGTTCTTCCCAAACATGGTTGTATAGTCTATGTAGCTATGCTGTTGGTACTTCTCTTGTTGCTTTAATTAGTTCATTTGGTATTTCATCTTGTCCTGGTGATTTGTTCAATGGGACTAAAGTGACGGCTTCTACACTTTCTTCTTTCAGTATGTCTTGTTCCAGTTCTTCGGTGGCATCTGTGTTGGTTTCTTGAATTCCTGTGACATCTGATGGTATGCTAAGAAGTTGTTCGAAGTACTGTTTCCATCTTATTAGGATTTGTTTTTGTTCACTTATTGGTTCCCCATTTTCGCTGCTAATTATTTCAGTTCGGTCAAAGGATTCTCCTCTGGTTCTCATTGCACTTATATTTTTATAGAAGTTTCTAGTTGCCTTCTTGTAGCTTTAATTTAAGGTGTCTCCATACTCCTCAGGGTCTTTTTCTTTTTCTCTCTTTACTATTCTATTCACATGTCTTCTCGCTATTCTATATTCTATATAATCGCATTCCTGTTTGCTCTTCGATCACTTTTTATATTGTTCCTTTTTGTCTTTTACAGCTTTCTTTACTTCTGCGTTCCACCAACTTGTTATTTTCTTTATCCATGTTTTGCGTTTTTTCGTGGTTCCACGTGTCATTTTTGCAGTATTTAAAATGCTTGATTTGAACATCTCCCATCATTCTTCCACTGTCTTCCTTTCTATAGGTAATTTTACAAAGATTTCAGTTAGTTTTTTCACATAATTTTCCCTCACTGTCTCGTCTTTGAGGTTTTTTAAGTTTACTGATTCGCATGGCATGTATTTTCCTGGTCTTTGCTTTCTTCTACTGACGGTTCTTATTGTGGCAACGACTGCTTTGTGGTCTGTGTTTATACTTGAGTTGGGCACTGCCCTTGCATCTAATATATTTCTCTTTCTGTTATTTCTTGTTAATATAAAATCAATTTGGTTTTTAGTATCTAGATCGTTCCATTTATACCAGGTGTATATTTGTGAGTTTTTGTGTTTATATAATGTGTTTGTTATATAGAGGTCGCGTTGGCTGCATAACTCTATCAGTCTACTTCCGTTATCATTTCTTTCATTATGTTGGTCTCCAAATGCTCCAAGATGTTTTTCTATGCCCGCTCTGTTGTGTCCTAGTCTTGCATTGAAGTCTCCCATAACTATGATGTTGTCTTCCTTATCTATTTTATTTAGTACGTCATGGATGTCTTCGTAGAATTCCTCGCATTCTTGTTCATTTGTGTTTGTATTACATGGTGCGTATATTTGTACATGCAAGCATGTTGTAATTGTTTGTTCTTTTATTCTCACTGTTATTATTCTTTCTGATATATATTTTATTTCTAGTATTCCTCTTGCTAGCCGTGGTTCAATGATTATTCCAACACCGTTTCTTGCTCTTGCTTGCTGTTCCACTCCAGAGTAGACAAACGTGTAACTGTGGTGGATCTCCTTGCATCCTTCCCCTTTTATTCTGGTGTCCGCTATTCCCATCAGTCCAATTTTCCTCTCTTCCATTATTTTCATAAGTTCTTTACTATTAAAAGCGCAGACGTTCATTGTGCCTATTTTTTTTGAATCGCTGATCTATCTCGTAGTCCATTAACATTGCCGGGTCAATGTCCATTTGGGTCATTCCGTTTATACTTCTTAGTTTTTCTACGAGCAGTATGAAGATTCCCTGCCGGCTTGCTAGGCCAGTCGTAGGTTTAGGACAAAAATTTGACCATATGGAGTCCATCCCCTATCTCTCTTTTCGCAAATCTTTCCGGTTCTCACGCAATATTATATACTATTTTAACCCTTGACAACAAACAACCAGATCCGTGCTGCTCATACATGAAGTTCACGACATTCTACAGACGTCTTGTGAGCAGATGTCAAACAGTGACAAGATTGGCCGTTAAATGGCCAAAATTTAAAACAATAAAAACTGTGGTGAACACTAATAATAATTATAAATCTTCTAATTCTTCTTTTACCGATTCTTTTACTTTTCCTTCTCCAGCTGCCTGTATTAGCCTTCCGTACAAGCAATATATGTAATCTGGTATTTTAATTAACGTGTCCTCCATAAAAATATCTTCTTATAGTCCATGTCGTGGGGTGTTGTTGAACATGATGTTGTGTCCGTCACATTCTGTCTCTTGTGCTACCGATCATTTCTGATACTGATGTGCCTCCATACCATGATGTCAAACTGTCCAACATTTTCTCTTTTAGTCTCTCCTGCCTCTTTTACCCTACAACTTTCCCTTTGTCACGATGTACCCCATCTTTCCCCTCCTCGTGATGTGTCTTAAGAATGTGGACTGCTTTCGTCTGATGCAAGCAATCAGTTCTCTTTGTGCATTTTAACTGTCCACGGGGTTCTAATCAGGCTTCTATAAAACAATATCTCTGAAGCTTCCACATGAAGTTCCAATAGTCTGCTAATTTTCCATGACAGAACATTCAAAGAACAAAAAGATATATCAAACACAATCTCCATCTTCTTCGTTACTCTTTCGAGGGGACTGTGTCATATTTAGTTATGCACATCAAAGGCTCCGATCTTCTTCTTTAGTGATTACCAAAGGTGTGTTCGACTTCTGCATACAATTGTTAAAGGTTTGCTTCCTGTAGATAGATTTCATCCAAAGTAACAGACTCTATTTACCCGTTGGTAGATTTTCTTTCCTAACAATTTTGCCAGGTTAGCTACCTTACTGTCTACCCGTTGCGATTTCTAACTTCCGTTGGATTTTTAACGATTGCATATAACCATTACCCCCTATGGACAACAATCACCTTTCAATTAATAAGCCTGTGAGGGTAAAACAGCGGGCATCTGCATTTGCGGCTGACTCAGTCACAGGACTATCAATATGAGCAGGTGATAGGCCCTAACTATAACTTCTCTTTGAGGTTGAATGGGGTAGGGGTAATGGCAGAATCGAATCGTTAACGAGCCCAACTTGCACACGGAACCTTCTGTTCTTCGCCCTTATCCAAGAAGACTAATTATCCTATCTCACAACCCAAAAGATCAGGGGATCGTGTGATATCATTAGATGCCAATGGTCCCATTATGTGCTGGGATCCAACTCGGTATCTTCTGGGCCTGAGGCGGACATCGTAACCTCTCACATCCAACGATCTCAATACTGAAGAAAATGAGCTTTTCAAACGACATAAAACTGAGCAAAATAAATTATTCGGACAAAGTAAAACTGGGCAAAGTGAGTTATTAAGACAAAATAAAACTGAGCAAAATTAGTTATTCAGACAAAATAAAACCGGACTATAAGAGTTATTAAGAGAAAATAATACTGAGCAAAATGATTCATTAAGGCAAAATCAGACAACAAAATGAGTTCTTAAGGCAAAATCAAATTGAGCAAAATGAAAATTTTCTAATGTGTACAATTTCACGGAAGTCTGGAAAAATTAACTATGGAGGGAAATTTACCCCACAAAGCGGAGAATAAGAAGACCACAACGTAGATGGATTAGAGACGTTGTGTCGTATAGAACAGAAATCGGAAATGGATTTCCCAATTATAAAAGACCTCCTGATATAAGAAAACCCGAAACGGCTCAGTAAGACTCCCTAGGGGTAGAGACAGATTAGATAGGTGCTCTCACAGAAGGCCCAATGAAGCACAAGAAAGCTACCGAACCTCATATAGAACACTTGCTCTGGGTACGCTGAAAGTTCTGGTGATTCACATGCCACACATAGCTCCACATGATATCCATTTGAACTTATTGCAAATGAAAATACATATATGAATGTAAAACACACAGTAACATTCAAAGAAAACAACTCTGAATATATATTTTAACAGTCTATTGGGATGACAAAAAGGGGGAAGGTTCCTGTGTGTATGCTAGAGTGACATATGATAATATACAACTCAAAAAATATTACACACAAGAAAAACATGATAAACCCGTAAATGATATATAATGTTAATGAGTCCGCTGAAAGCATATCGCTAGCAATGTCCTTATCTTAAAACCACAGCTTAATTGCCCACAGTCCCTTATAGCACACGGACCACTAAAGATAAACCGGTCATTAATCACTCGGGTCACTGACAGGATACAGTCCATCACACAAATGTCCATGGTGAATATCTAGGATATCTTCACAAACATATCTGGAGAATGTCCATAGGATCTGGACCTTAAAAATGCTAAGTCTGGTGTGATAAGTATTTCCTTGGTTGGTACGGCACCCAATAAAACTTTACCAACATGGTGGTTAGCAAGTTATCTTATGCTGAAGATGCTGTGAACACCTGAGAAGTCAATGACGCTTAAGGGGATTTCACTCCTGACGCAATAACAAGGCGAATCCCGGTCATCTCTCATAAATGACTCTCTCTCTCTCTTGTAGCTAATATACAGCATTCTGGAATATTCTCCAGTTTTCAGCCAAATAACGACCCTTTCAGCCTAATGAAGAAAACACCGTTTCCTGTAGAAAATATGTGCCAAAAACACTATAGTCATACCCACAGAAACAAATGAAAAAAGAAAAGACAACAATAACCAAACGATAACAATAACAATAAAAAGAGAGACAGACAGAGAGACAGACAGACAGACAGACAGGCAGGCAGGCAGGCAGGCAGGCAGGCAGACAGACAGGCAGGCAGGCAGGCAGGCAGGCAGGCAGGCAGACAGACAGAGACAGAGAGACAGAGGAAAGGTGAAGTGGTTATAACACAAGGGAGGGCCACTTAGACCTGGCCCTATCGGACCCTATCACCTCAACATCTGATGCAGTCCCTCACTCCCTATATTGACATGTTATGTCTTCTCTCACTCCTGCCTTCTGGAGGAGCATCATTCTCTTTCACTCAAGGCTCTAGCGCCGAAAATATCTGGTGGACATCAGCAAGGGTGATGCCATTTCTCCGTCTTGGCAGTGCTCCTCTTTCCCGTATAAATACATAGGTAATTTCATATTTATGTATACATCTATAAATAATTGCACTATTAATTCTCCATGCCTGAATACACATATAAATAAGCATAGTCCCCTCTTAATATAGAGACAAAGAAATTATAAGAGATTTCCCAGGAAAGTGTCATCTACAAAAACTACAGGTGGTATTATAGAACAGCGTCATGCTAGTTCCTGTAGAAACATAACCACACATTGAAAATTTGAATAACTAGAGGAAGTGAAGTTCATCTCTCATATATCGTATGAACAGAACAAGAATAAAGTTAATTCATTACCTCCCTAAGTCGAAGAAATAATCCTTTATTTTCTTCCTAGGATTAATCTATACTTCATAAAGAAACTCTACTATAAATTAAGATGTGCACGTTCCTAAGTTAACTATGGTTTCCAACTTGCCAAAAGCCATTCTGAATTTAAAATAAAACACAACACCACAACAACAGTCGAACTGGCCCCACGTACAGTTCCGACAGTTTATCTCTGGTTACTGCAGACATATGTTGTTCTATTTTGCAAACATCCCCGGGACTCCCTCATTAACATAAATTATGTCAAGATGTTGTACCTTTGCCGCCCATTAAACAATCTTCAGTGTGGGTAGGGTTGTTGAAATTGGGGGTAGAAGGGGTGTAATTTTATCTGCCCGTCCAATCCTTGGTGTAGGCGTTATATTCTCTTGACAATGTTGACGAAGTAGGACTCATTGACTGAAGTATGACATATTGACCGAAGTTGGACATATTGACCAAAGTGGGACATATTGACCGAAGTGGGACATATTGACCGAAGTGGGACTCATATACCGAAGTGGGACACATTGCCGAAGTGGGACACATTGACCAAAGTGAGTGTAGTGTTGAAGAGGGAAAAAAAGAAATATAAGACAATTCAAGTTGTCTAGGGTCCGGGGTATTGATAAACAAGACAAGATTCCCTTGTGTCAGGAAGCCAGAAAATGGCTCAAACCCCCAAGAGTGATCAGAGAATTATTTTGGAATATTTCCCCACTCTAAATAGTATGAATAAAGACACTGAGCTTCCGTTTGCAAAGTAAGAGGAGTCCTGGGTGGTCACTGGGAAAACCAGAGGATTAAGCTCCACTCTTTAATTAAGGTTTTACCCGCGTTATCACCCAGCCACTGGGGACTCCCTTTAAATAAGTGTGCACAGTGTCTGTTTGAAAAAAATAGCCACATTTAACAACTGCTAACTTCATAAACAATTAATTAAACACAAGCACAATTTGTATTTTCTAAATGTATTGAATGAACCTCTGGTGGGCATGAATGTCATGGATCTTTACAATATGAAATCACGAATAACAATATTCGACATTTTCCACCAGTGCACTCTTTTCTCAAATTAGTTTGTAATCTAATTAAATATTGTTCATAAGTCACTTCTCTGCCTCCAGCGAGGAAGCTCCACAATAGATGTCAATACGTGATACTGTTCTTTAATTTAATTTCACAGGATATGTGGGTGTATGTTTACAGTGTATAGTTCTTAGCTAATACGTAGCTTTTTTCATCAGGCGGCACTCTAGGACATGGCTGACTATGGCGGTAGAAGGAAAATGGCAAGACTCCCTCTTCAGCTTTGCGGGGGCGATCTCACTCTCATCACTCGAACAAATGACGAAAATAACTTCATTCATATAGGCAGTTTGAGGCATAACCCTCATCCGTCTTGAACCCTTGAGCCAGACACAAATTGTTGCGTAGGATATCGCAAGAAGCCAACCTTCCTTCAGCTCTCTATTGATTGAACAAACACAAGTAGCTATATCCCTGCAAAGTCTATCAAATTATTGTGGCGTTTTGTTATGTGTGAATTATTATACTGCAGCGATACATCATCTGAAATAAACAATAGAAGTTATTTGGATCTTCCAAGGCCTTCCTATCTATGTGGGGAAAAATAATGTTACTTTAAGCCCAATCGCATCATTTGATGGTAAATATATGTGTTGAGAAAATCAATCACTGTAACAATAATCTATGGAAAATAAACATTAGTTTATAACAAACATATATTATGACAAATACCTGCTGAGAAAAATGATCGATTACAATAATGATTTGTTATGGTAAATGTCCGTTTAATTAATCGTTCGTTAAGATATTATATCATGTTGGTACGAAGTCAAGACAAAAACAAACAACCAAGATGATTCAGTGACATCTAGTTGAGCAAATGACATAAAAATTAACTGTGTTGTCATCAAGTAAAGACGAATCGTCCCAGGGGAATTTTGACGTTAAACAAGATACACGTCACCGCATGAATACGCTTGTCAAGCTCACTCAGAACGTTAATAATAGGTAAAGTATCGTCTCGTGCAAAGCAGGCGTCTTATTAAGTACCATCATTTTCCGTCATGTCCATAGCTCCTCAAAAGTCATCAATAATTCAACATGCACAATATGAAACAGACAACAAAAATAACACATCAATCTTGTCATAAATCATGATCATAATCATTGGAGGTTTTTCAGATAAATAGCTCATCATGTCAACAAAAGTTTGAACACACTGAACGAGAGATTGCTCTTTCAGCCTATCTCCATTATGTAGAGGGTAAGGACACAAATTCTAACATCTGTCCCTTCCATGGGCATATAGTTGCAACATAAACTCAATGAACCTGCCTTCTGGCGTTCACTCACAATTTAGCATAGCACTGAACGTAAATCACCATCAGACTAGTTACACCACAAATTTCATGCTGGCCTTTAATGCAACGTCCTGAGAAACACGAACTATCTGAATAGTGTTTCCTTTTAACATGAGAAATCATGTTCGGCACGAATATATTATTCCCTTGAGTATTCTAAGAACACAATTAAGTAAAGATTGTGAGAGTTGAATTAGTGCACATCATTTCCAGACAGCAACCTATGAGAATAGTCTCTACAGTACGGAATAGATTCCTTGTGAAGCGCAACAATCAAGACATGGTTTTCACAGCCAATGATGAGCACATATTGCAAATTACTGAAGCACAAGAAGTAAAAGATAATGATTTTCATTTAGAGTAAGATAAACTCCTGTAGCTTTCAGAATACTCCATCCTAAGAGAAGATAGTCCACGCATGGCAAGATACTGGTTGACTTAGTAGGATAATTCATTTAAAGGTTGTTTCCAGCGAGCGAAAAATCAGTGATCCTCAATGAAATAACACATTTCACCAGCACAAATTTCACAATATTACACGACACCTTTTTCACATTTTCAGCATTATAAAAATGTTTACATTGATACACTTACCGTGAAATCCAAGAGAGCGTATGGTAGGTAAAAGAAGAATCGAAATATTAGGATTAACGAAACAGCGAAACGAACAGACAAAAGTATGTTGTGTCTCTCACATCACTTTTTGTTAGGCTGGCCTGTGCTGACTACGTCACCAACAATTGCCACTATGTCACAACCACTTCACCAACCGCCAATAGTATTTCTCCTTTTTGTGATCGACGTGTCAACATTTCTCTCTCGTAGCTTCGTTGTCAATTTTGCGGTGTTTTCCTAGCAATAACACGTTCGTATTGAGAAATGATTTCACCTCAACCTTGAACTATGCCGTGTCACTCTAAGGTCGTCCAATCACAAGTTGGTTTGGGTAGTATGATTCATAAAATCAAAAATGGCTGCCTAGCGACGACATGTCTATTTTTACATCTTACTACATCGGTCGCTTGTGTCAACTGTTTTTAGGACAAGATTTACTATAATTAGATCTGTCAGGCTAATCTTGGACATGTCATACTGGTCCAGCGTTACAGTTTTCTAACTGGGTTTTCGCCTAGTACAGAAGAACGGGGGGTGATTGAATTCTATAAACTATAATATCACAGTGAGACACATTGGTCTCTGAGTTAGTAAGTAAATACAATAGGGGACCCTTTTAACCCAAACGGCACTCGATGGATGATCAGGTCAGTAGCACGTCGGCAGCCTTTACTTTGACAGACATTTCATGGTACCTACCTTAGGCTAGGCCGACCTGAGAACAATGTCAGTATTTAAAACCCGCCTCGGTGTGGACTCGAACCTTTAACCACCCGGCTGTCAGGTGAGCATTATGAGATAGAGAGATATGGTAATTAACCTCACCTCGGAAGAGGAGTCAAATTATCTCTACATAAATCAATAAAAAGAATATATGAGATTTGTAAAAAAAAAAGAGACGAATTCGACGTGTTTACAGCCGGTGTGTTACTGGAACGATCAGCATCCACAACTAACGACTTTTGCTGAGCAAGACTGATCGTCTATTGACTTGCTCGGCGTGTTATGGTGTCGATTCTTAAAACCAAGAATAGTGATAATTAAAAAATGCAGATGAATATGAAAGCAGTTAGTTTGAAATAAGGTAACAAATCTGCATTACCAAATTAAGAAGTAAATTACAAATAGTTATCCTTATATTTTTAAAAATGGCTTTTAAACACGCATACATACTTATTTAGCACAGAAAACCAAAGAAGTATAAATTACGACGTAGATTAATTAATTAAATACAAATTTATTTACAAGAAAAACATATCAATGAAATAACAACAAATCCAACACAATCGGCCACAATCAAGGAAAAGTGAAAAACAATTTGCTCAAAACCTGGCCACACAATTCACTTGCGAATGTTCACGTGGTGCGCAAGCCACGTGTAAAGTAATAAATGGGTCAATCGTCATTGAGAAACATTGAGAAATACCTCGACCTAATCGCCATTAAATGAATAAATATTGTACGTGGGAGATTCCACGAAGAATCGCATACAATAATTAATGTCAATTGTCTTTGCTGCTAATTAATTTGTGACGTCGTAACAATGGATTTTTGGCGTTAACGCGTTTCGGATAGTTGTTCTGCGTGCGTGGGCAAGCTGAAAAACATCTAATTTTATTGGAAATTTGTTTCTGATGAACATGCAAAGAATACCATGGACAGAAAAAATAGTTACGTTGAGTTGAGCTAAGAACTGACATCACTGCACTAGGACATTCACATTAGCGCCCCGTCCTATAAGACTATTCATTCCCCTGCGCTCCAGCATTGGCCATGGCAAAAAAATCCATACAATTATCACAATCTTTGACCTCGAAGCGAGGAAAGCCATTCCACACGAACCATACCTTTCTCCACTTTACTAAGCATACTCCGTGAGTCCCTAATAAATGCAATATGTGTTGCAGTAGTCTCCTCTAACCATTGGAATGCAGCTGTTATTGCTTCCACCTCCATTCTCATGCTGGAGTTTTAAGTCTCATATGCCAGACTCTCCTTTTTCAAGCATCGGCTATTAGCCTTCGCGATAAAATCCCATCCACTGCGTCTGTTTCTCACCACTGACACATCGGTATAGATTACTATGTCACCTTGATGTGCGTTGTTCTGGATCAGTTGTTGCACCTCAAACACTCTATGCAGCTTGCTGCCCCTTGTCTGCACTCACGACCCAGTGTTACTATTACATTGTGCCAGTCTGACATGTCTTCCGGTGCTTCAGCCCATTATTTTTCACGATTGATGTTCTCTAGATTACAGATCTGGCGTATAGATATTTCCGTCTGTGCCATCCAGGATTTGTCTCGTCTTAGCCTATGACTCTTGATCATATCTATGGCTTCATGCAGGGAGTGATCCTATCTGCAGCAATTCTCAGGTACCACTTGACTTGAAGGACCCTATGCCTGTCCGCCTTCGTTGATAGCCCTAGGATATGCCTCATGCATATAATTGGTGTGTTATTTGTGCACCCCAGGATCACCCGCATAGCCGCATTCTATTAGCGCTCCAACCTTTCAAGCTGGCTCTTTGATACTGTCAGCAGCCCCAACCAATACTCAATGACAGAAATGATTAACTGCTGAAAGAGCCTGTAAAGCATCCTTTGCTCTATCCCTGTTAACGAAACAACTTGCACTGAAACTCCTGTTTCGCACCCTTATATGAGAAAGTTAGGTATCCGATCACTAACCAAGAGATCAGGGGACGTGTGATATCCTTATATACCAATGGTTCGTGGGAAAATGTCCTATTAAACATTAAATAATTGCCCCTAAGCAGTTTCCTGCTATGGGTCTGTGATGTGATAGGGTGATAGGCATCACATTCTGTAGGCCTGAATGCACGGACTAATTGGTGGCCAGTTTTTCCCTCACTTAGCCAGATGACGAACACAGACGTCGAATCCACGCGCTCACAACATTATCAGAGCAGCTCCTTATCAGCCAAGTTAACGCACCTGTTGCTCAACCCTATAGAGGGATCGAATCCGGTACCTTCCGAGATGAACCGGACACTATAACCTCTCAGCCACGCACCAATACTCAAACTGTGGTCACCCACAGAGTTGTCACCCATAGAGTGGTGAACCACAGAATGGTCACCCATAGAGTGGTCACCCATAGAGTGGTCGCCCATAGAGTGGTCACCATAGAGTGAACCATTTAAAATACTTAACTGATTAGGTGCCGAAGGATAATATATCGCGAAATGTGACCTCCCATTTGAACGACATATTACCATAATAAGGTCATCGTGTTATTTGTTGTTGTTTTTTATCATGGTATCTTCCGCAATTTCAATGATCAGTGAATGAGAGTTACATCATAATCATCATCATCTTCCACTTCTGCGTCAAGAGTGGTGGGGAGGAATAATTTTCTTTCCAGCGCCCGGTGGGCGGCACTGGATAGTGTCATTCCGTGTGGTTGTACTATGTCTTTGATGTCCTCAATCCATTTTCTTCTTGGACGTACTCTTAGTCTCGTCGCAGATGATCTTTAATGTAAGGCCAGTGGTGATAGTTGTTGGTGTTGCATTCTAACGACATAGCCAAACCACTTGATCTTCTGTCTTTCAATAAATGTGGCACAAGATGTTGATCCCACAGTCTGTCTGATAGTAGCATGTCTTACTCGGTCTCGGATTGTTAAGTTGGCAGCTCTCCTCGGGCATCTCATCTCGCAGGTGTTGATTTTGTGAAAGTGTGATTTGGATAATAACAATAATTATACATCATGATGACTGTATGAAAACGCTGGTTTTATTCGAACTGAGGTTTGAACCAAAAAAAAAAAAAAAAACATACCCAGAAGGCATAATTGTAACAAGGACACCGACCTGATCAAAGAATCAGATTATTGTATTGGATAGCGAACCAATCGTCATGGCACATGATGACAATAATTCTAGAAAATAGCTATTAAACGAAGCATGTTCGGACAAGAACATTTAATATAATTCAAACTATAAGCTCAGTAATTTGTTTTTAAGCTTATCATCATCATCAAGTGCCGTGCCGGCTGGCGTAGGCGTTCATGGCTCTCCATAGATCTCGGTCTTTGGTTTTCTGGATCAACTCTGCTGCTGATATTCCTCCATGCCAACGTCTCAATCCATCCAGCATCATTTCTCTTGGTCTGCGTCTGCCTCTCTTCCCCTCGATCTTTCCAGTTGTTACGATGTTCTCCAATGCCTCTCTTCTCATCACGTGACCGAAGAAAGATGTTTGTCTCTGTCTTATTGTTGTATATAATGTTCTAGTTTCATTAGCCTGTTTCAGACAGTCGTCGTTAGTTACTCTGGCAGTCCAAGGAATTTGCAACATTCGTCTCAAGAACCACATCTCTGTTGCTTCTAATTTCTTCTTAATGTGTTCATTTACATTCCAAGATTCACTGCCATACAGCAAAACTGGTTCTACATAGCATTTCATCACTCTCTTTCTTACATTCAGCGACAGTGACTTATTGCATAAGATACTCTTCATTTTCTGAAATGCGGCTTTTGCCTGCCCTATTCTGCTCCTAATCTCTGTTGTACATCTTCCATCTGATGTTATAAGTGCTCCTAGGTATCTAAAATTATCAACTTGGTTAAGGATTTTCCCTTCTATTTCTATGTCACATTTTGGTGTCACCATTTTCTTTGATATTACCATTGTTACTGTTTTCTTGATATTCAAGGAGAGTCCTTTCCTTGCACTCTCTGTTACTACAACGTCTAATAATTGTTGTAGGTCTGTTGAATTATCCGCCACCAATACTGTGTCATCTGCATAGGGTATATTATTTATATTATAACCTCCAACTAGTATTCCTGGCATCTCTTTGATCTCTCTCATTATTACTTCGCTATACAGGGAGAAAAGATCTGGTGACAAGACACATCCTTGCCGTACTCCTAGCTTTATCTGTTCGTAACTACCCTCTTTATTTCCCATTTTAATTGCTGCTACTTGTTTCCAGTAAAAATTCTTTATTATTCTTAAATCTTTTCCATCAGTGTTGATATCTTCCAACATTTTAATCAGTTCATCATGTTTTACTTTATCAAATGCCTTATAAGCTGATAAGTGAATAAAATAAACATCATACATTTGAAAACGTTTACTGTATGCATTCTCTACAGATGTCTCAGTTTGTTGCAACTAGAACTTCATCACAGCCACGGAAGATCTTTCCAGGCTACACATGTTGCGATATATCCCACCCACACCCATCCTTCGCCCCCAACCCCCTGATGCAGTTGACAGAGAAGACAACTAACTTGATGTGTTGGCAGTTACATGTGTTTCTAGATTATTCTTTAAAATCTCAGATGACAAACAGTATTGGTGGTTAGTCATGATCGCCGATACCTGATCCAGATCAGATACCTAAAGAAGAAGGAGAAGAAAGAGGAGTAGCAGGAGAAAGAGGGAGAGGAAGAGGAAAATAAGGCAACTGCAGCGGAAGAAGAAGAAGAAGAAGAAGAAGAAGAAGAAGAAGAAGAAGAAGAAGAAGAAGAAGAAGAAGAAGAAGAAGAAGAAGAAGAAGAAGAAGAAGAAGAAGAAGAAGAAGAGGAAGAGGAAGAAGAAGAAGAAGAAGAAGAAGAAGAAGAAGAAGAAGAAGAAGAAGAAGAAGAAGAAGAAGAAGAAGAAGAAGAAGAAGAGGAAGAGGAAGAAGAAGAAGAAGAAGAAGAAGAAGAAGACGAAGAAGAAGAAGAAGAAGAAGAAGAAGAAGAAGAAGAAGAAGAAGAAGAAGAAGAAGAAGAAGAAGAAGAAGAAGAAGAAGAAGAAGAAGGCGATGATGCTGATGATTATAATGGTAGTGGTTGTGATGGTGATGGTGATTATGATGATCTCCCTTGAGTGTAGACTTTATCAATAAATATGTTGTTTTGTTTTTTTTCCCGCGTTTCCATCCTGTTTCAGGATATTGCGGTCAACACCAGTATCTTTCAGCTGTATGTTGATTCCTAGGCTAGATTACGCTCATCAGCACGCCACGACTTTCTGAGCGACCGGCTCCATACTCTCATAAGTCACTTTTGCGATTCGAACCACTGCTAATTCTCGTCGCGTCACGTGACGAGAGTATTCGGGGTTAGCGGAGAAAGCTGCTAACGCCTCGGCCATGGAGCGGGCATAATAAATATGTATAATCCTAGAAAATGTATGCTATACTTTTCGGGGTTGTCACAGTTCCCCCTAGTTATTTATGTACGAGTATTTCTCAACCCAGACGCGACTTAACTACTTTTGCAAAGAAGTGTAATCTCTTTAAATATTCATTATCTAATAGCAAAATAAGGAAAGGATCTGTGTTAAAAATAGCGCACTGACATTTGCAGACTTAAAGAACAGACAGTTGGCGATATTAGATTGCAATAGATACAGTTTAAATCCGTCACAACAAGAATCCGCTTACAATCTGATGTATGTGCGCTGATGTAAGAATTCCTGTATCTGCTTTCAAACTCGACTTCTATGTGGCAATAATGACCGTGAATAATGGAGTTGAGTGGATATCATCATCATGTGCCATGTCAATAAGCGTGGGCGTTCATGGTTCGACATCTCACACGATCTCTAATCTTGGATTTGTGTATGTATCTTTGGTCCGATGTGGCGAAGGCATCCAAGTATTTATCTCTTTGCCTTCCTTCCTTCTTCCCCTTTTCCGATCCACTTTGTCAGTTCGTACTAAGTTTTCAACTGTTTTCATCCACAATTCGACATAATGTGCCTACCAAATCTTGACTATCTGCGTCTAATTTCTTTAATTAGTTTACGGCTTTTACTTATTTCTTGAAGACGTGCAACGTAGATCAAAAGTAAAGGGTCATTTTTTCAAATCGTAGTTAGTTAGTTAGTCGAGGTTCCAACTTCACGGCAACGGGTCGTCCCCATTATGATCCGTTCCTGTGCCAGTGATTATCACACAAAATGCTCCTCACTGTCCAATGTGAAAAGTGGAACAGACAGGAGTCTCGGCAATCCAACAGCTCGCACAGATACACTATGCATAATGCGGCTGCCAGAATGCCAACACGAAAGTCATCCACGAAATGGAATCGGCAGTCACCAGAAATATTTCACTGATCTGGGTTTTCTCACATGGCTCGGTCTCTTTCAGCAGGGCGACCCGCCGAAAGCGCCGCACAAAGCACCAACTCCTTAGCTCCAGCGTCGACTCCCAGGAGTCTCCTGAAAATGCACGCGTGAACCGAAAAGGCAAATCAGTCAATTCAGCAACAGCCGTTAGCCATTGTTCTGAACATGCAGTTCACTGCACAAACAAAAGCGGACAGATGTAAAAGTATTCCACATGAATTTCAAAGCTCACAGAATCGCGCGAGGAGCGGCTGGCCGAGTGGCTAGAACGCCGGACTCTCCTTCCGGAGACCCGGGTTCGATCCCTCGGTAATGTGTGGGATATTTTTTTTTTTTTTTTTTTTTTTTTGTCGGGGGTTAAGACGAAAATCCTAACCTGCGCAATTTGAGGTGACTGCACTAGCCAGGCAGCCTTAATTCCTCAGGCTCAAAGACCCCTCTGCCATACACTGCAAGGTACTATATTGGCAGTAAATGACAGTTGACAGAGTCGCGTCAGGCACTCACTCAGTAGCAGGGCGACGGAACCATATACTAGCAGTCTAACATGAGGAAAATGCGAATGTAAACCGCAGCCACGAGGAGAAATAGTCCAGAGGCCTAACCGCCATGATGGGGACCGGAAGTTGTTAGTTAGTTAGTTAGTTAGTTAGTTAGTCGCAGTTCCAACTTCACAGCAACGGGTCGTCCCCATTATGCTCCGTTCCTGTGCCAGTGAATATCACACAAAACGCTCCCCACTTCCCAATGTGAAAAGTGGAAAAGACAGGAGTCTCGACAAACAACAGCTCGCACAGATACACTGTGCATAATGCTGCCGCCAGAATGTCAACACAATAGTCCCCCACAAAAAAACCCAGTTTATCTCTGATGGAATCGGCAGTCATTTTCCCATCTGGATGTTTCCTAGATGTTCACTCACATAGTCCACGAAATACAGTTCATCGTCGGAAGTTGTGTCACGTCTTAATGCATATCATGTCGTGGAGCACATTTTTTTTTTTAAAACATGCTGGGGTTGACTGTGACATCCTGTAAAGGATATGTAACTAACATTTTAAGGCCTATGCGGCATATGGTGCTGGACCCGTGTGTGTATAAACCGCTAGGACACTCCAGGGGTGATGTGGTCAACACCACGCTGCTCGCCTTGACCTCCCTAGACATTTCCTGGCACCTATTTTAGGCCGGGTGCCCGGGTCAATGTTCATGGGTGTATATTTGCTTACACACTTTGAGCCCCAGCGTAGTGCTGACTGGACTGATATTTGCGTGTGGGCCAGCTTTCCCTGAGTTGTTGAGTTGAGTAAGAACGGAGATCAATGCACTCATGACTTTCCCATATGCACTCTATCCTCTCGTTCAACAGCCAGCGAAGAGTTAGACTACTAATCGTTCCCACCACTATCTGATTGAAAGTTCTTCTGGTCTCCTCTCTCAGTTTTGATATTCTACCAGAATCTGTTACCTCTGAAGCGAGGTGAGCCATTCCACACAAAACATTATTTTCCACACTTTACTAAGCATACTCCTTGAATCCGTGATGAAGACAATGTGTGTTGCATTAGTCTCACCTAACCAATGGAATACCACTGTGACTGCTTCCACCTCGATTCTCATGCTGGAGATTGTAGCCTCATGTGCCATACTCTCCCTTTTCAAGAATCGTCCATTAGCCTTCGCAATTCCCTATTACCAGTGTCCCTCGCCATAAGGTG
Source organism: Cepaea hortensis (assembly GCA_963921405.1). Classification (NCBI taxonomy): domain Eukaryota; kingdom Metazoa; phylum Mollusca; class Gastropoda; order Stylommatophora; family Helicidae; genus Cepaea; species Cepaea hortensis. The sequence goes on along the minus strand of OY992876.1, from coordinate 132,295,584 downwards.
AATCCACTCTGACTTCAGAGGTACTTGCAATTTACGTGCCCAAGTCAAGGACGAGAAGTCAGCGTTTATGCCCTATTGACCAGTGCAGGAAAAGAACCCCTTACCTCGCCATCAGCACACCAGAAGTTTAGGAACAAGCGCTCTTAACCTGTCGGCCACGTGACTTCTGGTAGGACTTAATTCTCGATTGTGTAATGGGGGATAACTGTGTACATTATACAGCATATTTATATTGTAGTTATTTCCCTTACATTGAGAGTTAACCCTATCAACAAGTTGGTCGAAAGGCTCAAATATCGCAACTCTGCTGCAAACGGGCTCATCGCAATTCCGTCCAAATCACACATTTCGGGTGAGCAATGAAGAAACTGACGTATGATCATCAGACGTTAAAAAGCATGAGCGCTTATATATCAACTATCACCCATACTGAAACATCAATATACATGTATGTCCGTAGAGCAACAATTCATTAAATACTAAAATAGCATATGCATATTCAAACCAACCCCATCTACCAATGTCAAACTAGGGCATTATCTAAATCACACTTATGCAAAATCAACATCTGTGAGATGAGAAGCTTGAGAACAGTTGCCAACTATCTGAGACCGATTAATAAATGATAGAAATGATGTTATCAGACCCTGTGTGACACATAGGGCCTACTGTATTGAAAAGCAGAAGATTAAATGGTTCGGCCATCTCTTTAGAATGTAATACCATCAACTACCAGCTCTGGTGTTATATCACAGAAGATCTGATATGAGAGCAAGAGGATACCTGAGAAGAACATGGATTTGTATTAAAGACATCATACAATCATATGGAATGACACTATCCAGTGCCACCCAACGGGAGATGGAACGTCAATTATTCCTACCAATGACACTAGACAGCAAAAGTGGAAGTAGATGATGACGGTGATAATGAACGAAGAAGCTGCATGCCATGTGTTCCGTAGGGCCGCCGAGTTGTGTCCCCCAGGATTTAGACGTTACAGGGACTTTAGCAAATTGACCGTTTTGTAGATTTTAATGTAGCTGAATCAGTGCCTTTTGTTTTTGTGGGCTGATGAAGGTTTTCTAGCCACAACATTCGTTTTATCACCTGTGATTGTGTTGTAGTAAAGCTGCCCAATTCCACTTTCCGTTGATTACTCATTATACAGCCTGCAATTCTTAGTTCAACTGCAATATTCAATATATAAACATGCATTGGCTCATTAAGATTAGAATACAGGACTCATTTAAACCAAAATCAGATGTTTTCTAACATACCATTCATGGATATTTGATGTTTTTGTAATTAACACCCATGAATATTTGATGTCTTTGTAATCAACACCCATTAATATTTGATTTTTTTTTTATGCATAGAAAATCTTACGTTTTCTAACACAAGAACCAGAAATAGCCGATCTCTTCTGAAACAAAATTCATGAATATTTGATGTTTTCCGACTCTATGTAGAGAAAATGTTTTTAACACAACATCTAAGAAAATTTGATGCTTTCTGGCATTATCTAAACAAAATCTGACATCCATAAATATTTCATGTTTTTCTTAACTAACACCCCTGAATATTTTATGTTTTCTGAAACAACACCCACGAATATTTGATATTTTCTCAACCAACATTCATGAATATTGACATTTTCTGGTCTTATCTCAAGACAATCTGACAATCCCAGCTCCAATTCCTTGACAGTTTGGCCTGTTTTTCTCCCCATGTGACCATCCATCCATCCATCATGTACCATGCCGGTAAGCGTGGGCGGTCATGTTTTGCCATCTCACTCGATCACCAGAGTCGTGGATCAGCTCTGTGTTTCTGTCTTGACCATGCCACGAGGCCAAGCCATCCAGGTATTTGCTTCTAGGTCTTCCTCTTGATCTGTTCCCTTCGATCTTACCAGTTGTCACCAAGTTCTCCAATTCATTTCTTCTCATAGCATGCCCAACAAATTTTGACTGTCTACGTCTAATGTCTCTAAATCAGTTTACGATCTTCATTTGTTTCTTGAAGGATTTGTTCATTGGTCTTTCTGGCTGTCCATGGTATTCTTTGCATTTTCCTCAGAAACCAAATTTCTACAGCCATCAGATGTTTTTCAGCTTGACTGCTCATTGTCCAAGTTTCACATCCATATAAAAGTATAGGTTCTATGTAGCACCTCAACACTCTTTTTCTCGTTTCAATTGACATCTTTTTATTGGTCAGTATGTTTTTCATCTTGCTAAAGGCTACTTTTGCCATGGCGATTCTTGTTCTAATCTCTTCAAGGCATCTCCCATCAGATGTTATTACTGTTCCGAGATAATTGTACCTATTCACTTGTTGAAGAATATTCACATTTACTTGTATATTACATTGTGGTATTTCGTTCTTCCTAGTGACGACCATAATCTGTGTTTTTACAATTTAATTCTAACCCTCGTTGTTCACTGTGTGTAACAACCGCATCTACTAACTGTTGCAGATCCTGTTCATTGTCTGCAATCAAGACTGTATCATCTGCATATCTAATGTTATTGATGCATCGTCCCCCATTCCTTCCATATCTTCAATATTTCTGAAAATACTTTCACTGTACAGGGAAAACAGATCTGGAGACATTACACATCCCTGTCTCACACCTCTCTTAATAGGCTGATATTGGCCTACTTCATTATCAACTCTTATGGCAGCTTGTTGTTTCCAATATATGTTTTTTACATGTCTAAGGTCTTTTCCATCAATTTGTAGATCTTCAAGCATCCTTATCATGTCGACATGTCTCACTTTATCGAAAGCTTTTGTGTAGTCAATAAAGCAAAGGTGTAGATCTTTGTTTACTTCTATAGATCGTTCGATTACGGTTCTCAGTAAATACACAGCCTTTACTGTACCCTTTCCTTCTACAAACCCACATTGTTCTTCTCCTATTTCAGGTTGTATTTTCCTCCTAATTCTTTGCATGATAATTCTTAGCAAAATCTTCGTGATGTTAGTTAGTTAGTTAGTTAGTCGACAGATCATCCTCGTTGCACATCGAACCATTCAGTCCATAAGTGCTCGGATCCCCTCCTCAGCAAATCCCGCACCGTGTAGCGGCTAACGACGCCAGTTCTGTGTTGGTTTATCAATCTTCTTTGGCTTCCTGCGTAGTGTTCTTGTTTGGCCACCCCTCTTTTAATTTGCTGCTCTCGCAGTCTGGCCATTGTTGTAGATTCACAGTCATCACTTGGTTCTCGCAAAAGTCTCACTTCTCGTAGAGCATTCAGAATGTCAGCCTGGTCCATGGCGCGTCCGCCCTCCACAGTAGCCTCACCTGCGAGCTTGTCAATCCGCTCATTTCCTTGTACTCCCGCATGCCCTGGCACGAAGATGAAACTAATCTTTATCAGCCGAGACCGCTTCAGAGGCAGCAACCATTCTCTTCGGATCGACCCCTCCTCTATCCTCTTGATCATGTTCATTGAGTCGCTAAGGAAACAAGCCCTAGTGAATGTCTGTGTCTCGAGCCATGTTATTGCTTTACTTACTGCCATGACTTCCATGGTCAGGCAACTTGTGGTTTCAGTGAAAGCACCAGAGTCCTCCTTCACAATTCTCCCTCCGGCCCGAGCTGTAAAGGCCCATGAGCTTCTCACATGTCGGACGACCGACCCATCTGTGTAGATGACCGCGTCATGACCTTCGTGATGTGACTCATTATACTAATTGTTCGATGTTGATCACATTGCAAGGCTCCTGATTTCTTTGGGATTGCAATAAATACAGAATTACATAATTCATGAGGTATATTTCCAGTATCATATATTGTATTAAGCAGACTGGTAACTTTATCTATTCCATATTCTTCTAAAGCATTAATCATTTCTGTTGTGACACTGTCTGAACCGGGGGTCTTGATGGATTTCATATGGTACACAATGTGACACAATGGTACACATGTGACACAAAACTATAGCTGACTAGTAAATCACAAACAGCCAATAAATGCTGGGATTGATTGCAATGTCCCATGAAGGACATGCAACTAATTTAATGATATAGACAGTGAGACAAGAGGATCTACAGAAGTTTGTGTAAACCGGAAAGATCAAGGTGTTAGTGGCAGAGTCAACAGAGGGAGAGAATGTTGGATTTGTTGGCTTTGTGGCATGGAAGAAGACTGGTCAGGGGTCAAAATTATCATGAACACAGAGGACAGATGTTTGTAGAGGAACATGACTGTAGAAACAATGCAAGACCTAGCAGACCAAAGGTATAAACACAGAACACAGAGAACAGATGTTTGTAGAGGAACATGACTGTAGAAACAATGCAAGACCTAGCAGACCAAAGGTAGAAACCCAGAACACAGAGGACAGATGTTTGTAGAGGAACATGACTGTAGAAACAATGCAAGACCTAGCAGACCAAAGGTAGAAACCCAGAACACAGAGGACAGATGTTTGTAGAGGAACATGACTGTAGAAACAATGCAAGACCTAGCAGACCAAAGGTAGAAACCCAGAACACAGAGGACAGATGTTTGTAGAGGAACATGACTGTAGAAACAATGCAAGACCTAGCAGACCAAGGGTAGAAACCCAAAACACAGAGGACAGATGTTTGTAGAGGAACATGACTGTAGAAACAATGCAAGACCTAGCAGACCACATGTAGAAACCCAGAAAGGATGTATAGAATGGACCACCTCACATTGGCACATAGCTGGAAATGAAGAAGCTTGGCAAAGAATGGTGGAAGACTGCCACAGCATGATACGAGGGGGCTTCAAATGAAAACCTTAAATGTTTCATGCGTGTGTGTGAATATATTCTGGGAAATAAAAGTAAAGAACAAATGTATCATTGTTCGATGTAGTCACCGCTGCGTTCAATGCAAGTCCTTCAGCGCCTATAAAGTGCTTGGATTCCTGTAGAAAACATTCTTAGGGGTCGCTACTCGGTGTGCCTGACCTGGTCGTGAACAGTCTGTCACAGAGGTTATGCTGTTTTGAGACTTCCTACCCCACTCACACACTTGCTGGACTGACAAGCATGCATCACCATACTGGGCCTTCATTCAACAATGAATTTCTCTAGGTTTCACACCTTGACTGAATATGCACTGCTCAAGAGAGGAGCGGCTGGCCGAGTGGCTAGAACGCCGGACTCTCCTTCGGGCGACACAGGTTCGATCCCTCGGTAAGGTGTGGGGATTTTTTCTGTCCGAGGCAAAAAGAAAATCCTAACCTGCACAGTTTGCGGCAACTGCACTAGCCAGGCGGCCTTAATTCCTCAGGCTCAAAGACCCTTCTGCCACACACTGCAAGGCAGTAATTGACAGTAGTATGAATGACTGATCAAACAACAGATAACAGAATGCTGCTCCTCTTTGGTGCATGTCAAAAGTGGGGTGGCCTTCTTTAAACTGTCCTGATATCACAGCATTCATCTGCACTGTGATGGCACGTGCTTAACACGTTTGACATCCTTAACAACATTACTGACATGTTACAAGACAATGGCATGGTTACTGTAATTTCTATAACACTTTTAAAGTTTTCATTGAAGCCCTTTATACATAAATAACCTACGATGAGGCCAAGAGACTGATCAGAAGCAATTATAGACCCAAGCTGAAGTCAGTGTTTGCAGGAATCCAGAAAGATGATTCATATTACAAACTCAACCGAAAAGAACATGTAATAACCTTCAGACTTTGCACAGGACACAACAGGCTAAAATCAGCATCATCATGTGCCACAATAAGCGGGGAAGGTCAAGGTTTGCCATCTCACACAATCACCAGAGTCGTGGATCAGCACTTTGTACTGATTATGCCATGTGGCCAAGCCATGACTCATTTCTCTAATAAATTTAGAGAAATAAATTTCATTTGTTTCTTGTAGTACTTGTTGCTCTCCGTGGCTAAGGTCTTACGGACACGATGCATAAGCTCACTTGCCTGCGTTCGAAACAGTTGTGACGATTTGGCAGCAGACTGCGTTGCGCTCGATTTTAATATGTTGGTATGGGAGCCAGTCATTCAGAAAGCAATGGCAAATTACTGAAGACGTCAACATACATAGGATATGCCCCCCTAAAAAAAAGTACTTGCTTATTGGTTTTTCTGTCTGTTCATCGTATTTTGTAGATTGTTTTTTCAGAAACAATATTTCCACAACCATTAGATGATTCTCAGCTTGTCGTCCATGTTTGACAGTCATATACTAGCATAGGTTCCATATAGAGCTTCAACACTCTTTTTCTCATTGCAATTGACAGCTCAAATACCTCTTGTTTAATAAACTAAATATGAATATTACTGTGGAAGCAGTACATGCCAGCTGAACATTTGTTACAGGGGTGTCCAACATATGGAGAACAGAGACAACTAACCTAGCCTATAGCCATTCCATGTGAGGACAAAGGCTTGGAGGATGTCAACAAGCTTAAGTTGACTGCTGCTTTGTTTGGATTTATTTATACTGTCTGAAGGTGTAAAAGAAACAATTAGAAAAAGAATATGACTTCATACGCCCGTTTGGCATGGCAGCTGATGACAATAATTCCAAAAAATAGCTGATAAACGAAGCATGTGCAGACAATGAACATTTAATATCCTTCAAGCTTTAAGCACAATAACTTATTGTAAGCATGTCATTGAACGAAATAAACATCATATATTTCAAAACATTTGTTGATGTCATCTATAGATGTCTCAGTTTGTTGTCACTAAAACTTCCTCACAGCCACTGTTGATCCTTCTACACAACACAAGGAAAGGAAGAAAGTCGAGGGAATGAAATGTCCGAATAATCTCCTGCAAATGAAAAATCAGTTTTAAAAAAAACAACCACAATTTAATAGCCTACTATATAACAGATTATAGATGCAGCATCAGCATCATTTAGCAAGTAAGTTACAGAATGCTGTTCTCGTTAAAACCAGCAGAATAGACTCTTGCTCCTTCACCACATCCCCATCCCTCATAAAATTTCACAATGTGACCTACATATTGAAAACAAATAACATGTGTAATTTTTACTAAGTTACTATACATAAAGTGAATTGGAATGTGTACTATCTTAAAAACTAATATGCATTCAGTTTTAATTTTAAAAAACAAGAGCTGTTAATTCAACCTAAGAATCTGCCAGGAAAAACAGGATTTACAACCAATAAAATGGTTAAATATGGCCTTCAAGGTTAAGCTCCATTTATAAAACTATCAGCTTTAAAAGACACCCACTCCCTGTGTGGTAGTTTAACAAAGGTCTTTCCACAAAATGTTTACAACTATTGTAACAGCTTTACAACTATTGTAACCGTTTTACAGCTATTGTAACAGTTTAAAGACTATTGTAACAGTTTTACAACTATTATAACGGTTTTACAACTATTATAAGTTTTACAACTATTATAACAGTTTTACGACTGTTGTAACAGTTTTACGACTACTGTAGCAGTTTTACGACTACTGTAGCAGTTTTACAGCTATTGTAACAGTTTTACAACTATTGTAACAGTTTTACAACTATTGAAGCAGTTCTACAACTATTGTAACAGTTTTACGACTATTGTAACAGTTTTACCACTATTTAACAGTTGTATGACTATTGTAACTGTGACGAAACGGGACTAGATACAGTCTGTCCTCTAGATTATTTCCCTTTGGTCGGAATAAGCCGGGTTAGTCTCCCTTGATCTGGTGATCATAACTATGGAATTCCCCGGTTTAAATAGTCCGTGACGTCACAATTTTGGTGACTTCTAGAATATGCTAGAATATCCCCGGCCCAGTGCGTACGTGGTTTGTTGGCACGTTGGACTCACAATTGCTCGGGACTCACGAGGTTTTGGAGTTCTCCCTGATCCTTGGGATTCTCGGAGCCCGAGAAGTCCTTGAGGCAGCGCACTTAGCTATCCAACGGCAGTCGTCAGACGGACATCGTCAAAGGTGGCCACAGAAATTCACTATGAGAGGAGATGTCGTTTTTCTCGGCCAGGGTAGACATCTGCAGTGAAAGGGTGTGACTCAAAGATCACAAGGTAATGTTGAATTACGTTGTCTATTAGCTGATGTCCGTAAATATACCGCCCGCAGTCTAAAGACATTTAATCGCCGGCCGAAATAATTATCTCCTTGGAGCACATAAATTGACCGACGCCTGTCTGCATTTTAATTAGCTGTTATTGATCGGCTAGGTAATTTGCTTGGCAGACGCTGCTGGTAACGCCAATGGTTGTGCGCGTATAACCATTAGGCCTGAGTACGTGTGTTCCATCTGATAAGTGGGTAAATCGGATGTTAGTATATCTGATAGAAGTTATTTACTGTTAGAGTACACATTATATGCATTGTCAGTGATATGTACGTTATTATCACTGCTATGTGTAAGTAGGTTCGGCTAATTTACCAACTGTGTAGCAGATGTGTTACCTATCTGTTTTAGTGATTACATACTCAGGGCTGTCAGGAAGTTTGACATTCGTTACATTGTGATGCTAGAATCATTTAATAGTGATAAGTTATTGCTTGTTATTATTATTGATGTGTCATTTGCTTGGCTAGAATAGGATGGTAATTTATGTCTTATATCGGTGGTGGTATTATTCCAGGAACAAGGTGGTGTTATTTCATTGGGATGTGCAGGTAATATTTGCTGTGTGAAGATGCCAGTGATATTCCACTTAGGCAGAAATGTTTTATATTTACCGGATAGCGGTTGATAGAAAGTATTCATGATGCCTGATGTCACTGCTTGTTTACATGCCCGTCCGCCAGAGTGACCAGGCGTGTCCAATCGTGCGTATGTCTAGCCGACCGACTGGTTATGAGGCCTGTCCGACCGACCGTTATGTTGCATGTCCGAACCAAAGCGATCGTGCTTAACCGAAGGTGGAATTAAAATACCCGACCGAGAGCAATGCGGCGCTCTGTAATCGAGGCCGTTGCGTCTATGTAGATCCGAACTATGTACAGAACTTGGTCTGTCTCTATTATTTCTCCTCTTGAAGAAACCTGACTCTGATAGTGAAGTAACTTATTCACTGCAGTGAGGAAGTAGTAGTATCCTCTGTGGTAATTGGCCAGAATTTGGGAGATTTGAGATTTAGGAGATGAGGGGCTGGAAGCCTCTCTAAAATGGATGACGCGGCCTAATTCGCCACGGACCAAGATGCGCTGGGCCCACAGTAGCTGTGGGAAAGTGTTTTCGGTGGAGGGCCACCATATCTGTGCTAGACCTGCACAGACTTGACCGTCATGGATGAAGGGCAATTAATAAAGGTCTAACGTTGTTCTGGGACGGAGATCTCAGAACAGAAGCTGTTGCTGTGTTATAAGTTTGTTAATTAAGTTTAACAATTCCTAGTTTATAATTTATTAATGCTACGTTAATGAATTGTGAGGTATATAATTATTAATGTTGTGTAGTCATTAATGAGTTAGATTTAATTAGTTGATCCTTGGGTGAAGTGATTGATTAATTGTTGAGTTAGGTAGAGGAGGAGATGTCCGGCTGGGCACCTCCTAGATAGTGTAACCACTACACTGAAAGGGAAGTAGGTGTATTTTCTGGTTGATGGATGGTGAAGAAACAGGAGTGGATTAGCACCAGGCGAAGGATACTTTGACAGAGTCATACAGTCTACTCTGGTGCTATCGGGCTATCTGTTGCCAAGACGAGTTACTTGACTATATACTTGTGTATTATTGTGTTCTCTTGCAGTCTCATGCCTATAGATTGTATTTAAGAGTGGATCGATGATAATCATGATCACTTATATATATTATATTATATATATATTACTGAGAGGCATGTATTAATGTTGAGATGCAGTGTAGTCCTTGTTGTAGTGGAGTACTCACACCAACCCCTCCATGTTTCAGGATCTGTTATAGTATATCCTATGGAGATTCAGGAGCTCAACCATAGGCTACACGGGACTTGCTCGTTCCAGTGCCAATCAAGATGAGATTTGAGGCTACTGGGAGCAGTCATCTGAATCTGCCTACGTCAATACTGGAGAGTCAATTGATTTGAGATTAGCCCGGTAGGTCTAGGCTAAGACCACCACCAAGAGTCCGACGAAGTTAGTCAATCGATCCAGATAGGGTCAGAGACTAAAGCGTCTATTGGTTCCAGCCAGCGAGGTAGTGGTACATGTCTCAATCAAGGATAACCTTGGGATTTTCCAGGCAATGAAGTTCAGGTGTTGAAACGAATGTTTACCAGTCATGACAATGGCCAGTTTATTAAGCTTCCGGCCCGGCTGGGTCGTATTGGGACACATTGTCTAAAGTTCACGGAACCGCAAGGGTGAATCAACAGTTGTGATCCTTTTTGAAGCCATGAAAAGGGTCATATGACCGGCAGCAGAGATTTGACATTCTGGTGAACTGTACAGGTAGTTGATACCTACCGAACTGAGTTGATGGACAGACTTGGTGAACTGTTAAGGTAGTTAATACCTACCGAACTGTGTAAGATAGCTACATGAGAATGTGTTCAGTGTTAACATTCATTTGGCAAATCATGCAATTGTGACATTGTGGTACTATGGAGCCAGTGCTCCAGTTATAGGTTGCTGATACGTGTTTCCCAGGAACTGGCGGGACAGAAGAGCAACCAAGCTCTTGTATATACTAGTGTATTGTGCTATAGGACTTTTCTTCAGTTGGGGACAGCTAGGATTCTAGGGTCGACCCAGACGTCATCAGCGGAGTGGAATTTGTGATTTAGTAAGTCATCGAGGGATGATCCTCAATGGTTGGTGAAGTGTCTGTCAGGCATTAGTCCTACGCCTGACCAGCCCGAGATCTTGTTCACAGTGGGAGGAGAAGACTTTGGAAGGGTCTATGCCTTGGAGTTCCTTTACACTGGAGGTTTCTCGGGTGAGTCGTTAACTACGACGGGACAGCCTCACGAACTTAAGTCACATGCTCTGTGATGAAGACAGATCATCAGGAGATCTTCTCGTGTACATATTGTCTTCTATCCAGGCTTTCAGCCATCCTTCTCTAAGTTGCAGTTGACGTATTTAGAAATTAAATTTTGCTTTGTTAGCTATGGCTTTGTGTATTAGTATGATTGTTGTCTTGTCCGAGCCCCCTGTGGGTAGGAATCCATAAGAGGGGAGGGAAAGGTCAGCTGTCCGTGTTGTGAGGGGCCTTGTAGATGTAAAGTTCTATTGGGGTGGTCGGAGCAAAGGCTGGGGATATTAACTATAGTAACATACCTATCCAAGCCCCGGGGGTCTTGTTACAGTAACAGAGAATATAATAAAGTAAAGGAGCCTTTTACACACCTTGAGGGTATATGGTGCTAGCTCCATTTTGTACAGACCAATAGTGGGCAATGTGGTCAGTATAATGCCGGCCTCCTTTACTTCCAAAAACCTATTCTGGTACTCATTTTATTCTGGGTCGACCTGAAGCCCAGGCTAACTTTATAAATTGTCGTTGATGCGGATTCAAACCCATAAACACCGGGCCGGTAGGTGAGTATCTAGTTGCTACACTACTGGGGTTTCCAGCAGAGGAGATGATTTCACTTAACAGTTGGTGAAATACATAATCAAATACATAAACATTTCAACAATGAAATGCACACATCAATAATTTAAAATATAAATAACATTAACTAAACAAGTAAACAATAGTTCCAATAATTAATTAACAAACAAACAAAGCCATTTCATAAAATACATTATAGATTACAGAAATAAATTAGCAATGGAATAGATACAGCAATCATTTCAAACTTAAATTAATAATAACATAGGTTTCAGAAATTAATTTACAAAAATATGGTAATATCGATTACAAAAATAAATAACATTATTTATCTATTCAATCAATCAATCATGTGCCATGCCGGAAAGCGTGGGCGGTCATGATTCGCCATTTCACTCAATCACCAGAGTCGTGGATCAGCTCAGTGTTCCTGTCTCGTCCATGCCATGTGGCCAAGCCATCCAGGTATTTTCCTCTCGGTCTTCCTCTTGGTCTGTTCCCTTCGATCTTGCCAGCTGTCACTAAGTTCTCCAGTCCATTTCTTCTCATAACATGTCCAAAAAATGTTGACTGTCTACGTCTAATTTCTCTAATCAATCTACGATTTTCATTTGTCTCTTGTAGTACTTGGTCATTGGTTTTTCTATCTGTCCATGGTATTCTTTGCATTTTCCTCAGAAACCACATTTCTGCAGCCATCAGATGTTTTTCAGCATGACTGCACATTGTCCAAGTTTCACATCCATACAAAAGAACAGGCTCTATGTATCCCCTCAACACTCTTTTTCTCATTTCAATTGACATCATTTTATTGGTCAGAATGTTTTTCATCTTGCTAAAGGCTACTTTCGCAATGGCGATTCTTGTTCTAATCTCTTCAAGGCATCTGCCATCAGATGTTATGACTGTTCCGAGATAATTGAACCGATTCACTTGTTACATAAAGTAAATTAATAGTGAAATTCATATATAAATAAGTTAAAACATAAATTATTAAAACAATGAGAAATTAAACTGATGGAACTGTAATAAAGTATAATAGCTGATTGTTGATTTACTCATAATTAAAACAAGCAAATAATGGCTCTGCTGGCTCTCTGGCCGAGTGGTTAGCAGCTTTCTCCGTTAACCCCGAATACTCTCGTGGTCGACGTGAGCGCACGAGAATTAGAAGTGGTTCGAATCACGCCAGTGACTTATGAGAGCATGGAGCCGGTCGCTCAGAAAGTCGTGGCGTGCTGATGAGCGTAATCTAGCCTAGGAATCAACATACAGCTGAAAGATGCTGGTGTTGACCGCAATATCCTGAAACAGGATGGAAACGCGGGGAAAAAATAACGGCTTTGTTATTTAACAAAGGATCAAATAAAATATATTTTTGCACATAAATTAGACATAGGAGTAACAGTATAGCAATTAGAGCATCCTCTTGAAAATACACCATAAATATGTTGAAGATATCATGTGTTGTGCAGTAATATCACGACTTCTATATATATGTATATGAATTGGAGCCTGGCAAGATAAGTTGAGAATCCTTGCTGCAAGAGTATATTTTCAATCATATGTGTCTGAAGTTACAAAGTACACTGCACTGAAAGTTTGAGAATACAAGGTGATGAGCAAACTAACATTTTAGAATAAAAAGATCTGCGCATGTGGACGTGACTTTATTTCCATCTGAGCTCTTGCTGTGTAAGAGATGAGCAGCTACTATTTTTTGTATGTGCGCATTTACATATCTTCACATCTGTATTTAACAGGAATTAGTATGACTAAAGGACAGTACTGCCTGATTATGTATGTTGTGCAGCAGGATCTGAGAGGATTAAACATACATGTTTCTGAAAGGATTAGGTAAACAGAGGATTAAACATACATGTTTTCTGAAAGGATTAGGTACAACTTGTGCGAACAAATCACATACGACAAGATGGTAGGAAATTAAACATATTTTATGCGATAATTAGTATAAGTCACTTGTATGTTATGTGACAAGACTAAACATAATACAAATTTTGTGACAGCATTACTAAATACTATATACATGTGACAGGTTCACATAGGAACAAATAAGCTTGTTTAATAAGACAATTAGCAAAAGCCATATGTGAGTTGTACAAGAGGATTAGACGGGATCAAACACAAAAGTATTATAAGAGGATTTGTAAAAGCCACACGTGTGTTATGTGGCCAGATCAAATGTGACAGGATCATACATGATCACATACACAAATTTAATTATAGGATTAGTAACACTCTACGTTAATGATGCAAGGCAGAAGCAAAGAATATCAAGTATACTTTGAGTGGGTCAGTTAAAGCTATAAAGGAGTGCTGGTTGAGTGGCTAAGGATTCTGGGTTCTCCTTCAGGAGATCCGGGTTTGAACCTCTGTAAGGTGTGGACTTTTTTCTGTCGGGGGTAAAATTGAAAACCCTAACCTGCACATTTTGTGGTGACTGCACTAGCCAGGCGAACTTAATTCCTCAGGCCCAAGACTGACTGTCCTACACAGCAAGGTACTATAGGCAGGAGATGACAGTTGACAATTAAAGCTATGAGTGATGTGTAACAGGATAGACATCATCAAATTTACAAGTTCTTGTGGGTGGAATTCTAAAAGATGATGTCATCTCTAAAGTACAAGAGAATGAGAAATGCCATCATGGTCGCTGCTCAGTGAAGGGAAACTCCCAATTGTTCCTTCTAGTGGTAAAAGACAGGCAGCTCAAGAATCAAGTATCCACCAGAGTAAGTGGATGATGCTGCACCTGAGCACAGCATGCAACTCACTTGTTCTTGTAGCTAGAATGTACTGTCAAAGGTGGAAGTCACAAACAACCCAAGCTTATGTGGCAGTTAAGGGCAAAGCACCACTTTATCTTCCATAGAATACATTTCTGAGAAGGTCACTAATCTGGAATGGAGGACTGATATGTTCAGAAGCTTTATAGCAGTGAAAAACCTTGCATGATATACCTGTCTCTGGACTGAATAACCTGACATGACAAGACATACCAGTCTTTGAACTAAATAACCTGACATGACAAGACATACCAGTCTTTGGACTAAATAACCTGACATGACAAGGCATACCAATCTCTGGACTGAATAACCTGACATGACAAGGCATACCAGTCTTTGGACTAAATAACCTGACATGACAAGACATACCAGTCTCTGGACTGAATAACCTGACATGACAAGGCATACCAGTCTTTGGACTAAATAACCTGACATGACAAGACATACCAGTCTTTGGACTAAATAACCTGACATGACAAGGCATACCAATCTCTGGACTGAATAACCTGACATGACAAGGCATACCAGTCTTTGGACTAAATAACCTGACATGACAAGACATACCAGTCTTTGGACTAAATAACCTGACATGACAAGACATACCAGTCTTTGGACTAAATAACCTGACATGACAAGACATACCAGTCTTTGGACTAAATAACCTGACATGACAAGACATACCAGTCTTTGGACTAAATAACCTGACATGACATAACAGACTTTGGACTGAATAACTAGACATGACATACCAATCTTTGGACAATAATCTGACATGACATGACACACGTCTTCTGACTAAATAAACTGACATGACATACCAGTCTTTGGATTGAATAACCTGACATGACATGACATACCAGTCTTTGGATTGAATAACCTGAGATGACATACCAGTCTTTGGATTAAATAACCTGACATGACATACCAATCTTTGGACTGAATAACATGACATGGCATACCAGTCTATGGACTAAATAACATGACATGACATACCAGCCTTTGGATTAAATAACCTGACATGACATACCAATCTTTGGACTGAATAACCTGACATGGCATACCAGTCTATGGACTAAATAACATGACATGACATACCAGTCTTTGGATTAAATAACCTGACATGACATACCAATCTTTGGACTGAATAACCTGACATGACATGACATACCAATCTTTGGACTGAATAACCTGACTTGACATCACACACATCTTCTGACTAAATAACCTGACATGACATACCAGTCTTTGGATTAAATAACCTGACATGACATGACATACCAGTCTTTGGATTAAATAACCTGACATGACATACCAGTCTTTAGACTAAACAACCTGACATGACATACCAGTCTTTGGACTAAATAACTTGACATGGCATGTCATGACATACCAGTCTTTGGGCTGAATATCGTAACATGACATACAGGTTGTTGGACTGAATAATATGACGCAACATAATATTATACTAAAAGTTGCATGGATATTGTCTGACATGTCCACAGAGGCCTATATTCACACATGTATTATGAAAATAAACATCAGATAACTGTGTGTTGTGTGACAGGACCTTTGGTTAAATGCATTGCTAGACAACAATAGGCACTTTAAATATTTAGCAAAGAAATGAACAATCCGCAATACATGGTCAAATATTAGGTACTTATGAGCACATATATCAGGAAAAAGAATTACATGTCAGTGGACACATTACCTGATTTGAAACTGCCATTCAAAAATACTGTCATCACCTTGTCAAAGGTGAATCAAGCATGTGATAACACTCAACCAATTAGACACAAAATGACAAGTGATGTGTCATTATAAGCCAGACCTTTTACACAATCACACCAATAGAAATGCAACTTAACAAAGTATAATAATAAATGCAACAACTCCTCCTCCTTCTAATTATAGTCCATGCCATATGGCGTTGGTGATCATGTCTGTCCACAGCCTTCTGTCTCTTGTACTGCCAATATTCTTACATTCCATGTCTGCCCACAGCCTTCTGTCTTCTGTACTGCCAATCTTCTTACATTCCATGTCTGCCCACAGCCTTCTGTACTGCCAATCTTCTTACATTCCATGTCTGCCCACAGCCTTCTGTCTTTTGTACTGCCAATCTTCTTATAGCCCATGCCGTGTGGCAATGGTGATCATATCTTTCTACCGCCTCCTTCTGTCTCTTGTGCTGCCAATTATATCTGGCATCGATGTTCCTCCACACCATGATGTCAAACTGTCCTTCATCTTCTCTCTCTCCCTGCCTCTCTTCCCCTCTCTACCTTTCCCACTGCAACAACACACCCCAGCTTTCCCTTTCTCATGATATGCCCAAAGAGTGTGGACTGTCTTCTTCTGATGTGAGCAACCAGTTCCCTTTGTGAGGTAATGTCTTTCAAGATATCTCCATTGTTCATTCTATCCATCCAGGGAGTTCCCATCATTCTTGTATAGAACCACCTCTCTATAGCTTCCACTACATCTGGGGAACGCTGGAGGCCAGCACAGCTCAATGGATAAGTGTGCTGGCTGTTAAACATCTGGTGTTCTGATGCCGAGGTACATACACCGGTCAGTTGGAATAAAATGTTGACTTCTCGTCCTTGACTTTGGAATATAAATTACAAGTACCTCAGAAGTTGGAGTGAGTTCGCCCAATGGCGAGGGACACGGGTAACAGGGAAAGCTAATCCACAGGCAGAAATCAATCCAGTGAACTAGAAGTAGTAGCATGTGTGTGGACTACGCTTGAATTCAAAGTGATGGAACGCACGCACGCATGCACGCACACACACACACACACACACACACACACACAAATCTGGAGCAAAATAGAAATGCATCGGCCATGTCTGGAGTAAAAGAAATGCATTGACTACATCTGGAGTAAAATAAATACATCATCTATATCTGAACTCAAATCATAAATGTATGGACTACTTTGCACTAAAATAACCGCTGGAAAACATGCAGTGTAGGCTAGCTTTACAAATTTACAAAAACCAAAAAGACATATTTAGCCAAGCTTGTAGTAAGGTCAAACTGACTGGCTACATCTGCTCTAGAATAAACATTTGATTGGCTACATTTGGTGTAAAATATATGAACTGATTTGCTACATCTGCTGTAAAATAAACAATTTGATTGGCTACATTTGCTGTAAAATAATAAAACGAATTTGATTGGCTACATTTGGAGTAAACTCAGAAATGCAGTAGTCAAATGTGTAATATAATTAATTGTAAAAACCTCATTTGCAGTGATTGTGATCAAAATGAATATGGGCTGGCCAAGTTAACAGCAAAAAATACAATTTAAAAAAAGAAAATATACTGATAAGCTTGTAATGAAACAGGAAGTGCCTCT
This sequence comes from Cepaea hortensis, assembly GCA_963921405.1. Lineage (NCBI taxonomy): Eukaryota > Metazoa > Mollusca > Gastropoda > Stylommatophora > Helicidae > Cepaea > Cepaea hortensis. The sequence continues at coordinate 132,277,909 of OY992876.1, read as the reverse complement.
GTCAAGTTTGTAGTAAATTAAGAAATATAAAATCTATAAGAAATAAGATAATAATATATAATAATATCTTTCTTCTTCTATACTGGCATGGAGGTATACATTGAAGAATTGTTTCACTGTAGAATAATATCTTGCAGCTAAAATATACATTTGTTTCATTCTTTGGTGCAGGCAGCACATTTTTATGCTTGCAATTGACTGGCACCTTGCTGTCTTGATAGATGATAATTTGTAAAATGAAGTTATACCTCTCCATAGCATAAAGCCCGGGCTGAATGTAGAGACCATGTGTTGCCCATGCAGTGTAATCCTCATCTCAGCCTGTCTAGTTTACTCCAGAGGAAAGGTAACACCAATACATCTGGAACAAGACAAGCTGCAGAAGTTTGGATCAGTAATGCAATGCTCTAACTGTCCACTTGTCGGAGCTTACATCCTAGACTGGTTGCCAACCAAGACTTAGGGCCTGGTCTGCCCTGCCATGACATTCAGTCTTTAGGTTGCATTTCCTCGCACTAGGATAAGGCTTGAATCCCTCCCAATTCTTACACAAGTGAATAGGTGCAATTATCTTGGAACATCTGATGGGAGATGCTTTGAAGAGATTAGACCAAGAATTGCCATGGTGAAGGCAGCCTTTTGCAAGATCAAAAACATACTGACCAATAAAAAGATGTGATTTGCAAAGAGAAAAAGAGTGTTGAGGTGCTACATAGTAGCTGTACTTTTGTATGGATGAGAAGCATGGACAATGAACACACAAGCTGAAAAACATCTGATGGCTGTGAAAATGTGGTTTCTGAGGAAAATGCAAAGAATACCATGGACAGACAGAAAAATCAATGACCAAGTACTACAAGAAACAAATGAAAATTGTAAACTGATTAGAGAAATTAGACGTAGCCGGACAAAAATTTTTGGTCACATTATGAGAAGAAATAAATTGGAGAACTTGGTGACAACTGGCAAGATTGAGGGGAAGAGAATAAGGGGAAGGCAGAAAAGTAAATATCTGGATGGCTTAGCCGTGTGGTATGATCGAGACAAGAACACACGAGCTGATCCACGACACAGGTGATCGAGTGAGATGGCAAAACATGACTGCCCACGCTGATCGGCATGGCACATGATGATGATATTGTAGTACAAGTAGTACTATAGTAGATACTACCAATGGAAATATGAAGTATTAGGTGTTCACATATTCTAGGCCTGAGCATACAGAGCTGAAGTGGCTAGTTCCCTTTCTTGCCACCTTTTATTTCCAGATTATTCCCAGAAAATGTGAACAATTGTCTAGTAACTATTTTATGAGTTTAGCCAACCCCAGAGTGCTGCCGGTGAGAAAAATAATCTGGACAGTGCTAGAAATTGAACTGGGACCTCTGTTTTGGCAAGCAAGTGTACTAAACACTGTGTCACCACACCAAAACTATATATTGTCAAATTATCAATAATCTGTCTGAAACAGCCTGACTGGCAAAAGCAAAATTATTTTTGTAAAGCCTGAGGTGACAATGGAGCATATGAATCAGGAATGTAAACAGCATTTTCAAAAAGTGTACAAATGATTAGAACATGGAATCCTGTCTGTCAAAAGAGACAGTGAAGGTCAGCATGGCCGAATGGAAATGAGCATTCGTTGTTAAACATCCAGTGTGCTGTTGGAATAAATGTTGACTTCTCACCCGTGATTTGGGGATATAAATCACAAGTACCTCAGAAGTCAGAGTTGATTCACCTGATGGCGGGAGGCACTGGTAATAGAGAAAGCTAATCCACATGCAAAGATCAGTCCAGTGCACTAGAAATAGTAGCATGTGTGTGGACTATGCTTGAGTTCAAAGCAAACAAATGCAACAATAAAACAAGAGACAGTGAGGTACCCATTTCTGTACACCAAAACCAAAAACACAAAAATAACATGTACTGACAAAACATGTACACCATAACCAAAAACACAAAAATAACATGTACTGACAAAACAAAATGCTAACCAACAATTACCAACAGTAAGGAGGAAACTTAGTGAAGTCAGTACAACTGTATGCATCAGAAACATGGAGAACAAGAAATTCTAATAAACTATAAATATTCATAAATTGTGCAAAATATGAATACAATGGCATGACATGATCACTAATGTAGAGAACTAAACAAATATCAGGTATTCCAGAGGTGACAAACAGAAGCTGGCACTGGATAGGAGATACATTAAGAAAACCTGAGAATATTGTAACTGGAAAGAGGTCTTAGTCTGCAGTCCACAAGGCAAATGAAATAGAGGAAGACCTAAAATAAACATATGCAGATGAGAAGTAGAGAAGACACAACTGAATAATATGAGAAGGACATGGATGCAGTTGCATGGGATAGCTAAGGACACGAGGGCTTGGAGTGGACTGGCTGAGGGCCGAAGCCCCAATGGCGGTAAAGGGCAGAAGAAGAGGAAGAATGAGGACACTGAAAGTGTTGCAAATGTTGAATATTTGGACTCCTTAAACAAACAGAGGGAATGCTCACAAGAAGTAGATGGAGAATCACCGGGGATCTTACACCTCTAGGCATAACCTGGTTTATATGTGAGAGTCTCAGACACAATTTGGTGGGGACCTTACATCTCTAAACATAATAACCCTGTTTATATCTGAAAGTCTCAGACAGACAGCACACTGGGGATCTTACATCTCTCAACATAACAACCCAGTTTATTTGTAAGAGACACAGACAGACAATTTTCTAGACATCTTACATCTGTAAACACAACCACCCAGTTTATAATTGAGAGTCCCGGACAGACAATTTGGTGGGGATCTTACATCTCTAAATAAAACAATCCAGGTTATATCTAAAAGCCTCAGACAGATATCTCAATGGAGATTCTACATCTGTAAACACAACAACCCAGTTTATATCTGAAAGTTTCAGACAGAAAATTCAGTGGGGATCTTACATCTCTAAATGCAACAATCCAGTTTATATGTGAGAGCCTCAGACAGACACCTCAGCAGAGAACTTACTCTCTAAATGCAACAATCCAGTTTATATGTGAGAGCCTCAGACAGACACCTCGGTGGAGAACTTAATCTCTAAACGCAACAATCCAGTTTATATGTGAGAGCCTCAGGCATGCACCTCGGTGAAGAACTTAATCTCTAAACGCAACAATCCAGTTTATATGTGAGAGCCTCAGGCATGACACCTCGGCAGAGAACTTAATCTCTAAATGCAACAATCCAGTTTATATGTGAGAGCCTCAGACAGACACCTCGGTGAAGAACTTACATCTGTAAACACAACAATCCAGTTTATATCTGAAAGTTTCAGACAGACACCTCAGTGGAGATATTACATTTATCTCTAAACATAACAACCAAGTTTATATGTAAGAGACCCAGACAGACAATTTGGTAGGAATCTTACATCTCTAAACAATAAACCAATCTATATCTGAGACACTCAAAAAGAACACAAGAAGAAAAAGCAAACAGATAAAGTGGACAAGTTTACACTTTTGTAGAAATGTTACACGTTAAATACACAACCTACTTTTCAAAATAAGCCTCTCCATTTAGTGTCCTAAATAAAACATGAATACGATGAACACTCTCCGATTAAATCATTCCCAACAGTTAAACTGATGTCATCAAAAGTTATTATTTGCAGTGAGAAAAAGCGTGTTGAATTGCCATATAGGATCTATACTGTTATATGCATGTGAATCGTGGACAATTAAGCAAAGCTTAGAAACATCTAATGGTAGTAGATATGTGATTTCTGAGGAAAATGTAAAGAATACCATGGACAAAAGGAAACATGAATGAGACAGTTCTACAAGAAATAAACGAACACTGTAAACTGATAAGATAAATTAGACGTAGATAGTCAAGATTGTCTGGGCATGTTATGAGGAGAACTAAACAAGAAAACTTAGTGAAAACAGGCAAAACTGATGGGAAAATAGCAAGGGGAAGGCAGAGAGATAAATACCTGAATGATCTGCACATATTTCATAATTAGGACAAGAACACAGGTCTGATCCAAGACTGGTGATCGTGTGAAATGGTGTACCATGACCATGCATGCTTATCAGCATGGCACATGATGATAATGATATACATTTTCTGGTGAAATTCAAACAAAAATAGAATAGATTTTCTGGGCAAGCCATTATTGAGCATAAATTTGCTGATTAAACTATTATAGAACATGCATTTACTGGTAAAACCAAAAAGATTATACATATGCTGATCAAACCAATATAGAGCATGCATTTACTGGCCAAATTCACACAAAAACAAAGCATACATTTACTGGTGAAAACAATATAGAATCTATTTTTTCTGTTCAAACAAATATAGAGCATTCATTTACTGCTGAAACTAATACTGGTCAAACCAATATAGATTATACATTTACTGGTCAAACAATTATAGAATATACATGTTGGACAAACCAGTCTAGGTTATACATTTATTGGTCACATCTACACCAATTTTGAATGTACATTTACTGGTCAAAATAAATTAAACTAACATGTGATCACAGAACTGGGCAAACAAAGGACACATACAAAACCAAAATCTGCAACCAAACTCTTTATCAAGGAGGCCCATTGGATGAGAAGAGAACAACAGAATGAAAGCAAATTACGAGGGAAATTTTAGTTTAGTCATTGGATCAACATCACGGCACATTGGTTTAACCCATAAGTGCTCCGTTTTCCTCCTAACTCAAACCTGAGTCTGGAGAAACTCAGAAACTCTGGAGAAGCTCAATGCACGAACTCTGTAGCATTGGCGAGGATCCTGAAAAAATTAGCTGCCCGGGTGAGGCGGCCTCGGTAGCGCAGTAGGTAGTGCGTCAGTCTCATAATCTGAAGGTCGTGAGTACGAGGTAAAGTCATTAGGTAACAGGAATTTAATTATAAAGTGCATGGAAGAGTGTCAACACAAAACTGGCTCTTAAGGAATACGCCATGTAAAGGTCATGAGGATCGAGCATTCAGCACATGCACAATTGCAATTATAAATGGCTGCCCCACTATCAACTTGCACCGTGGAAGAACGAGGCTTTATTCAATTTGTGTGATCAGAGGGTGTGAAACCTTGTGAAATATACAGAAGAATGATGGTTCAGTTTGGAGACAGTTGTCTGAGTCAGGGGACAGTGTATGAATGGGCAGAATGATTTCAAAGTGGATGACACAGGAATCCATTGGGAAAGTCATTACGACCATCTTTTGGGATACCAAGAGCCATATATTGGTGCATTTCCAGGAAAGGGATGAAACTATGACTAGTGCTGGATGCAGTGACATGCTAGTGAACAAAATGAAGCCTGCGATACGGTCACAACACCGGGGACTTCTCTCAAAAGATGTATTGTTGCTGCATGACAACGCCTGTCCTTATACAGCTGCCCCATACAGTGGATATACTACGTGCTCTGACATTTAAGGTCTTGAAGCATTGCAGGTTCCAGAGAAGAGAGTGTCTCGTTATATTGACCAAGTGGATCTTCTCAATGACAACTGAGTGACAATACTCAATCCTGAATATCACTTTAAGAATGCATGTGTGCAATCAATGCCAGATTTCTTCATACAAAAAGCCATAAAGAAGTACTGGATACAAATTGGCAATCTATAGTGCCTACCAACATTACAGTTGAAAATTGCAAAAACAAATGAAACAAAAAACTTTTAAACCATCAAAATGCAGCAGAAATCTCTTATGACACCAACAGCAACAAAATCTGGCAAAAATGCATCAGTAACAAATATTTTCCTGCAGCAGCAAAATATAATATACTGCCGGCAGGGAATAAATTGTGATCACGTTGCTAATGATAAATATGATAATAATTATAATGATGGTAACAAAGATTATGTTAATAAAGTTAACGCTACATTTGACTGAAATGATGATGTTAATAATGTTAACGCTACATTTGACTGAAATGATGATGTTAATAAAGTTAACCCTACATTTGACTGAAATGATGATGTTAACAAAGTTAACACTACATTTCTTCTTCTTCTGCGTTCATCCGGATTTTTTTTTCCGGATGTGACTGCGTTGTGCCTGTTTACAACAGAGTTGCGTTCTTGCACCGTTAGGCCGACACATCCGACTTCTGCGGGCATTTGTTGACCGGGTTAACCTTCCCAGGTAACACTACATTTGACTCAAATGATGATGTTAATAAAGTTAACACTACTTTTGAATAAAATGATGATGTTAACAAAGTTAACACTACATTTGACTGACATGATGATGTTAATAAAGTTAAAGCTACATTTGACTGAAATGAAAACTTCCGGTCAAGATGGTGGTGGGTGGTTGTGTGTTTTGAAACTGCTCCTTTTTTTCACATAGGAGATGGATAAATTTCATCTTGTGCGTGTAATTCCTGCGCTACGATGTAAGCCAGGCATTTCCTCTCAAGATTGTTGCTTGTGCAATGAAGTTTCGTGCATCTATGCGAATCAATCCTGAGTGTTTTTTCGCAGCATGTTTAGGTTACTGTGTAGTACACTAGTGGTGTGTAGTGTTTTTGGTTTTCTTCATCATGGCAGACCAGAGTTTGTGTCCCATACAAAGGGTAAAGAAACCACCGACTTGACGAGGTCCGAGGCGTAAATGTCAGGGGAGACGGGCCAGAGCCAAGCGTCATGTGCGAAAATGCGACCGTCTGAGCCTCAAGAACACAAGTATTCTATATTGGAACTGTGCCAGCGCAAAACAACGAGGCCCAATTTTGGAAAGCCTGGCATACAGAAACAATATAGTAGCACTTCAGGAGACAAGACTGGGTGTTAATACACTCCAAATAGCCGCCTTCAAATGTTATTACAGCAGGCGACACCTGGGAATGGTGATTCTGATTCGAGACAGCCTAGTGACTTCAGAGCTGGACATGTCTAGGTGGGACAGTGATGAGATACAAATACAAACTGTTAGAGTTCAATCCGGTCTACCATTCGTGTTGGTTAATGTTTGTCTGTAACGCGAGTATGGATTCCCAGAGATGGCAGTGTCTGAGTCACATATTATGTCATGAGAGGAATGTCATTTTCTGTGGCGATTTCAATGCTAAAGGCAAATCATGGGATAACATGTCTTCCAACACACAGGGGAAGGAGCTCGAGGTAGTATTTGAAACCAGTGACCTTATTTGTATCAACAGTGGCTGTTTCACAAGGACAGCAAGTCGTCCAGGTGATGAGGACAGTGTTATTGACCTGGCTCTGGTTTCTCCTTCACTCACTACAGTATGTAGATGGGGTGTCCTAGGGCACCATGGCAGCGACCACCACCCTTGCAGCATATTGGTGGAGAAAAGCAGAACCAGGCAGCACAAGTCAACAGTCAAGACCTTCAAGTATGACAGTTCAGGGCAAGATGTGGTGAGTAAAATAAGGCGCAATAAGCACAGGAATCATCATGGCAGGAAAAAAAGCTGAGAGCAGCCACCTTGGTGGAATTGTGAGGTGGAATAGGCCTGGATCAATAAGTGTGGTGCTGTAAAGAAATTGCAAAATGCCAAGAAGAACAGAGTTGCCCATCCTAGTTTTATCGTTGAGCAGTTGGAAAGAGTGATGGACACAAACGTTAGCTATTTCAAAAACCTGGTTAGAGTCATTAAAAATGAAAAGTGGGCAGAGTTGTGTCAAAGAATAAGCACAGACAAGTCACTGAAATTGTTCTGGCGACTACATAAAAGCATGAATGGAGCAGTCAAGAATAAGAGTGTTCCTGACTTCCAAAGTGCTGACCTTATCTGACAGACGTCTGACGAGAATAAGGGCAAAGCCCTTTTTTAACGCTATTTAGAGCAGTGCAGCCAGACAGACATGAGAGGCCGAAATTTTGCCAAGGCGGATACTCAGATAGGTGTAAGGCCCAGAACATTGCAGTTGAAGACACAGTGACAGTGAAAGAGATCAGGACTGTGCTTCGACGAACAAAAAACAGCACACCAGGGCCAGATGTTATTTAAGGTATGAAGACATAAATATGTGTACCGACAATGTGCTAGAGGAACTAGCAGACATGTACAACAACAGCATAGGGAGTGCTAGCATCAAGGAAGAGTGGTAACACAGCTATCTGAGTCCCTTGCTGAAGCCTGGCTAAGACCACACAAAAATTCAGGGATATCGGGTAATAACCATGCAAAATACAATAGGCAAGCTGCTGGAGAAGTTAATTGCCAGGAAAATATCAAGCCAGCTAGAGAGGCAAGTTAGTTAGTTAGTTAGTTAGTTAGTTAGTTAGTTAGTCGACAGATCATCCTTGTTGCACATCGAACCATTCAGTCCATAAGTGCTCGGATCCCCTCCTCAGCAAATCCCGCAGCATGTAGTGGCTAACGACACCAGTTCTGTGTTGGTTTATCAGTCTTCTTTGGCTTCCTGTGTAGTGTTCTTGTTTGGCCACCCCTCTTTTAATTTGCTGTTCTCGCAGTCTGGCTATGGTTGTAGATTCACAGTCATCAACTTGGTTCTCATAAAAGTCTTACTTCTCGTAGAGCATTCAGAATGTCAGCCTGGTCCATGGTGGTCTGCCCTCCACAGTAGCGTTACCTGCGAGCTTGTCAGCCCGCTCATTCCCTTGTACTCTCGCATGCCCTGGCACAAAGATGAAACTAATATTTGCCAGAGAGGCAAGGTTGTTTCCCACCTACCATTGGAGGGTACCAACGCAGCAGTTTTTGCCCATGTATATGAAGGTTTCCACTCAGCCACTGAAACATGTGCTGTGGCGATTGATCTTGAGGATGCGTACAACAGAGTACCATTGGATTTCTTAATGTTTCAGCTTCTTGAACTCAAGATAAGTCAATTCCTCCTTAGTTGGATTGTCGCAGCTCTCTTCCAATGGAAAGTAGCTTTAAGATGTGGCAGTTGGACCTCTGAACCAACAACAATATATCCACGCCTGCCACTGGGATGACTATTATCTCCGGTGCTGTTCAACGCCTACACTGTGAGAATTACCGGCGATCCGAGGACCGGGGAGGACATTGCAATATGCCGATGATGTAATGTATTATCAGGGTAAGGATAGAGATCGAGTGGCTGTGGATCTACAAACAGAACTAATTTGTATAAGCACTTGGTGTGTGGAATCTGGGGCAATGTCAACCCAACGAAGGCAGCAGTGACATGGTTCTCTTTGAATAACCATACTGTAAACACTCCAACACTAACTGTAAATCTGGGTTCAGAGACGGTGGAAAGAACGCAGGTAATGAACTACCTGGGGATACGTTTTAATCGAAGTCTTGTGTATCATGAGCATCGCCATTTATGTCTCCTGTACGAGGGTCTGGTCCTTTCTGTTTTGGAGTATGCCATGGCGATCCTGACTATCATCTGTAAGCAGATGGAAAGGAAGGAAAGGATACAGAACGAAGCTATGCATATTATTCTTGGATGTACAAGAGATACGGCATGCAGGGCGATGCACTACCTTCTTGATTTTCCAACCATTGGAGACAATACAAATTTGCAGAGCACGTGCCTGCCTCAGAGTCAATGCAATAACACAACATCCACTGCACAGTGAAATTAAGAAGGTAAAGGGCAGCAGGTTAAAAAGAGGAAAGTCATAGATTGGTCATGCCGAAGACATTCTTCAACAGGTGTGTTCATTTGAGGACTTAAAAAATGGGGGGATTGGGTACGAATGCCAACAGATTTCTGTACGTCCTTTTCAGTTTGCATCCAACTAGACAGAAAATGCAGACAAGAAAATCCGGCTGCTGTAGAGGAGGAAGTACAGGCTTTGATCTTCGAGAATTCTTTGGAGGTTGATGCTGTCATTTACACAGATGGGTCGTTCGGTCGTTCGACGAGTGAGAAGTTCATGGGCTTTAATGGCTCAGGCCGGAGGGAGAATTATAAAGGAAGATTCTTGTGCTTTTGCTTTGACCACAAGTAGCCTGACTATGGAAGTCATGGCAGTAAGTAAAGCAATAACATGGCTCGAGACACAGACATTCACATGTTTCCTTAGTGATTCAATGAGCATGCTCAAGAAGATAAGAGGTGGGGTGGGTCTCAAGAGAGTGGCTGCTGTCTCTGGAGCAGTCTCGGCTGGCAAAGATTAGTTTCATTTTCATGCCAGGACATGTAGGTGTACAAGGAAATTAGCGGGCTGACAAGCTCGCAGGTGAGGCTACTGTGGAAGGCAGACGAGCCATAGACCAGGCTGACATTCTGAATGCTCTACGAGAAGTAAGACTTTTGCGTGAACCAAGTGATGACTGTGAATCTACAACCATGGTCAGACTGTGAGATCAGCAAATTAAAAGAGGTGTGGCCAAACAAGAACACTACGCGGGAAGCCAAAGAAGATTAATAAACCAACACAGAAGTGGTGTCGTCAGTTGCTAATCGCAGCTGGATTTACTGAGGGGGGGATCCGAGCACTTATGGACTGAATGGTTCGATGTGCAATGAGGATGATCTGTCGACTAACTAATTTGACTGAAATGATGGTGTTAATAAAGACAAAATCATTCTAAGTAAGAATGATAACGAAATAATTATTTTAAACTAGGAATTATGAAATACATCATGATGATAAAGCAAATGCTGTTCGTAGAGATGATATTCAAAATAACAATGAATTTGACATTAAAGACAATTCTCTTGGTAAAAGAGATTATGAAAATGATAATAATGAAATGAATAAGTATGGTAATGATCATAATAATATAAACAAACATCGCTCTTAATAGAGATAACAATGATGATTAAACAAATGACAATAATAAAGGCAATCAATCCTTCTGTTAAGAGAAATGATGATGATGATGATGATGATGATGATGATGATGATGATGATGATAATGATGATGATGATGATGATGATGATGATGATGATGCTGATGTTTGCAAAGATGATGATAATGATGGTAGCAAAGATGATGGCAATAATTATGATAATAAATTCCATCCTCTTGTTAACAGAAAGATGACAAAACATGATGATGATGATGATGATGATGATGATGATGATGATGATGATGATGATGATGATGATGATGATGATGTCAATGATGATAATGATGATGAAATCAATGCTGTTGTTGGCAGAGATGATGGCGGTAAAGATGATAATCAAATATTTTCTCATTTTTCTTTCCGAGCACAGTTGATCCAGAAATACGAGTGTTAAAACAAACACAATGAACTGACAGCAGAATTGTCAGTGGATGACCTTATAACAGAAGTCCCTCCCTCAATAAGCAATGAACAGAATCACACACTGGGAAAAGTTGCTCATCCACATCTTTTTCAGGATATCTTTGGAGAGTAACCAGCTGGCATCAAGGTCATTGAAATAAATGCAGGTAGGTTCTGGTCGTTCCTTCCTACCATGTCGTTTCCTTTGATGTAGAAATGATGGTGCAATAGGCAGCATACTGGCCTGCCAACACAGTGGCCCGAGTTCAATTATCCAGTTAAGGAGTGATTTGATTTTCGACCACGTCACACTAGTCAAAGAGGCATCACCCCAAGGATGTGATGTGCTCTGGGCATATCCATCTGTGATGTGTTGCAGGAATATGCATTTGTGAAGTGTTGCAGGCATATCCATTTGTGATGTGTTGCGGGTATATCTATTTGTGAAGTGTTGCAGGCATATGCATTTGTGATGTCTTGTGGGCATATCCATTTGTGAAGTGTTGCAGGGATATGCATTTGTGATGTGTTGCGGGTATATCCATTTGTGAAGTGTTGCAGAGATACCTGTTTGTGATGTACTATGAAAATATCCATTTGTGATGTATCATCAGCATATCAATTTTTCTGCCCTTTATCTCCCATTGGAGCACAGGAACCAACCACTCACACCAAACTATCCTATCCTTTGCTATCTCCTGCAGCACCTCCATGTTTTTTTTTATTTGTTGTTTGCATATCCTTTACAGGACATCGCTGTCAACATCAGCATCTTTCAGCTGATTGTTGATTTCTTGGCATGATTACGCTCAGTAGTTTCCCATTGCTTTCTGAGCGACTGGCTCACATACCCCATAATTTACTTACGTGGAGAGAACCGCTACCAATTCTCGCACACATCACATTACTCACAAGAGTATACAGGATTACGGAGAAAGTCGTGTAACCCCTAGACTAGGGAGACCGGCCTCCATGTTATCCTCATATTATTTATCTATCTCTTTATCTAATATTTCTATACTCATCTAGTTCTCTCCTCATATTATTCATCTGTCTCTTTATCTAATATTTCTATACTCATCTAGTTCTCTCCTCATATTATTCATCTGTCTCTTTATCTAATATTTCTATACTCATCTAGTTCTGTTCTCATATTATTCATCTGTCTCTTATCTAATATTTCTATACTCATCTAGTTCTCTCCTCATATTATTCATCTGTCTCTTTATCTAATATTTCTATACTCATCTAGTTCTCTCCTCGTATTATTCATCTGTCTCTGTATCTAATATTTCTATACTCATCTAGTTCTCTCCTCATATTATTCATCTGTCTCTGTATCTAATATTTCTATACTCATCTAGTTCTCCCCTCCATGTGTCATAGGTCTCCCTCTATTTCTGTTGCCTCATGGGTTCCAGGGAGAGAACTTTCTAGTGATACTATTATCATGTGTTATGTCTCCTAGGCAGACTCATTTGTGTCCTTTGTTGTGGACTATTTTTAATTCTCTAAGGCTACACCCAACTATTTTCATCTTTCAGATTATCTGCTCTTTTCTATGTGATGATATTTTGATTTCTCACATTAAATAGTAGGTAGAAGGTTGCAGGTAGGTAGAAGGTTGCAGGTTCAACCCCTACACCGCTCAGTTGTACTAAAATACTGACTTCTTCCTTGACTTGGGGACGTAAATTACAAGTACCTCTGAAGTTGGAGTGGGTTCGCTGGTAATGGGGAAAGCTAATCCACAAGCACAAATCAGTCCAGTGCACTAGAATTAGTAGCACATGTGTGGACTATCTTGAGTTCAAAGAGAGCGAGCACCCAAAAACAAGTATAGTGTAGAGGAACAGATCGATCCTCATTGCTTGGAGAGAATTGTGCCACTGGGAGTGACCAGAGGATCTGGCCGACACTCAGTTCTCCGAGGAAAGGCCTGATTGACACATAATCAGACTGTAACTGGTACTATTAGTACTGGGTCTCTTCGTTGGCTGTCAAAGATGAAGATGGAGCACTTATGGGGAAAGTCTTGAGTGCTGTGATGTCGGTTCTTGACTTAAGTCAACTGTTTAGGCTGCTATTTTAACTCCTCAAATAAATAGTCAATTTTTACAATGATCACATTTTGACTTCCCTGATAAAATGTCCCTTTGTAATGTGACTAGATAAAATATCCCTTTGTAATGTGACTAGATAAAATGTCCCTTTGTAATGTGATAGCTAGATAAAATATCCCTTTGTAATGTGACTAGATAAAACGTCCCTTTGTAAAGTGACTACAGTTTGTGCTACCTCTATTCATCGTCTGTCTTTGCTGTTCATTTTTAGTATGTATAACCATCTCTCACTTTCTCTCGGGAGTTACACGTACCTTATATGTTATTTCCTATTGTTATATCCTGCTGCGACTGTTACTTCTCTGATCTATATTATTCATTTGTTATATGTTCTTGTGTAATTATTCAGATAAAAATACTGCTGTTATGTGTCATTTTTACTGAACAGATACCATGGTTTGTAGTTATGACACTTGCTGCAATGACAGATAAAATATCATTCTAGTATGTGACATGGTGACCTCTAAAGTATATATCCCACTGTTATGTGACTTTTTGACTTTGCAGATAAAACACCCCATTACCATATGACATTCTCAGGTAAAATGCCCCACTACTATTTCAAATTTTGACGTCTCAGGTCAAGCATCCCACAATTATGTAATATTTTGACTTCTCAAGTCAAACATCCCACGATGCTGTGACATTTTGACTTCCTAGGAAAATGTTCCTCTATTCTGTGATATTTTTACTTCTTGGGTAAAACGCCCCATTATTGTGTGACATTTTGACTTTTCAGACAAAACATGCCTCTATTATGTGACATTCTGATTTCTCAGGTAAAATGTTCCTCTATAATGTGATATTCTGACTTTTTGGGTAAAATGTTCCAATATTATGTGACATTTTGACTGTTAAGCAAAGCACCCTACTCATATGTGACATTTTGACTTATTAGGCAAAACACCCCATTATTATGTGACATTCTGACTTCTCAGGTAAAATGTTGCTTGCAGTAACTCATGAAGATCCTTCACTGAATGAACATTTACTCCACGAGAGCTCATTGTTTGCAACTTCTTCTCCAGGTCCTGTTTGTCCTTGCCCAAAGTCCAACACAATCTGATAGTTGTTAAGATGAGTGCTGTCACGAGCTCAGCATCCGCAGAACCCGAACATCGCAGGGCCATCTCTGCGCAAGAATGAGCTGTAGATTGCTTTTCTATGCTCATGTAAGACACCACAAGACCACACAGGCAATGAAAAACATGTGGATGTGAATCACCATATAATTTCTCCAAAACTGGCAGAGTCCTTTCGAAATGAGAAGCAGCATTGCTGAACTCCTTGCTCAGAAAGAAAGACACAGCGATGGTGTACTCATCCCTTACAAAAAATTCCATAAACTCGGAAGAGTACCTAATCTCAAAAAATGAAAATAAGTGTGCCAGGTATTGTTCAAAAGCTACACTTCTTTTTGCTATAGTTTCACTGGTAAAGTTGCCAGTTAAGACTTTTCGTGGAAACGAGATACGAGATATAAGCGATGGGAATTTCTTCTTCAGCTGGTGATGCAAATGTTCAAAATCAGAGTATCTGCGTACAATAACGGACTGACTGGATCTGGGCACATCTTTGTGAGGGTTGATCAAAATTGAATAATTCTGGGGAGAAAATTACAATTAATTAGAAGAATATCAAGTTAAAATTCTTGACTTTTGTTTTATGTAACATTATTTATTTAACAATCGGTCAATAAAATCCTTGTCTGTGTATTCCCGGGGTCCAAGAGGGAAGCAAGCACAAGCAGCACTGTAGCCAACCTGGCATGTCATAAAAAGGCAACTAATGAGGGTTGGTGTCAAACTGGCTACCTCATCCCATAGAAACCTTTAGCTGTCAAATCCCACCAATCATGAACAAGTCTAAAAGAGGGGTTGGCACAAGTTGTTCGATGGCCTTATGCTCTACTGAGAAATGAAAGAAGATGATGAAGAATACCTACAATCTTGGCATCTCTGAGACTGAGTGATAACACATCTGCTTACTTTTTCTTCTTCTTTTTTCGCTTCTTCTTCTGAACTGAAGCAAGCAAGTTCAGCAGAATATTGAGCAGGATGTCGCTCGAATGGCTGCTATAAAGGCCAAGATAGACGAAACTCTATCAAAAATTCAAGAAGAAAAAGAAAAGACAGAAGAAACACTTATACAGATCCAAGAAGAAAGAGAACAAATAGAACTACTCAAGTCACAGAACGAAACACCAGAAGCAGAAGATGTAAAGGCCCAGACAGAAAGAAGAAGCAACAAAAGAAGAAATAGAATTGGAGGAAGAGATCCAGAACGACAGCGACCAAGACCAAGAGTGGACGAGGGTAGGGATAAGAAACTGCTGGTCACCTCATGGACCGAATGGTCAACCCGTACTCGACACAAGGTATCAGAGAAGATCCAGACGATACGCAGATAGACCAAGGTGGGGAAATAGGTGGAATACCAGGAGAGACGACAACTGGTTAAGCTCCCTGAAGGAAACAGCACCATATAACGGGGTGGGTACACAACTACTCCAGGCCTTAACAGGCCTCTGTCTAGACATGAAAAACCTAACACGAAAGGAACGAACACAATCAACCCATCAGAAGCCGGGAAGTTGAGAACAAGCAGCCCAATCTACAAAATACAAACTACGAGCTACACCATAAAGGCCCCAATTATAGCCAAGTTGAAAACTCCAAGGCTGAAAGGGAGTATTCGTATCAAAAATCGGATTGGATTCTTCTTCTTTTCTCCATCCTGCTGCCCTTTATTGACCCTCAACCAACCCACATCAAGCTGCCCTATCTTTTGCTATCTCTGGGCACTTCCTTCAGGTCAAATCCATATTATTCGCTGCTTCTTTAATTATCTTCTCCATGTTTGTTTGTTTTTTTTTTTTTTTGCATTCACTGCTTTGAACTGAATTATAGTCCATACATGTGCTACTACATCTAGTGCCTTGGGCTATTTTTGCATGTGGATTAGCTTTCCCTATTACCAGTGTCCCCTGCCATCAGGAGAACCCATTCTGACTTCTGAGGTACTTGTAATTTATGTCCCCAAGTCAAGGACAAGAAAAATCAGTTCATTGCACTCCCTAGTAGTTGCTGATTTTGCGTGAGAGTTAGCTTTCCCTATTTCAAGTGTCTCTCATCATCAGACAAACCCTCTCCAACATCTGAAGTGCTTGTAATTAACATTCCAAAAGACAGGAAGTCAATATTTAAGTCCAAACTGACTTATGTTAAAAGAGTGTTAAACTGGGGAATTAAACTCGGGCCACTGTGTAGGCAGGCTAATATGCTGTGTCCTGCATTATCATTTCTATGTTACAGAAAGCCACACCAACCGCCTTTCAGTGGCATTGGCTATTCAAATTCAAAACACCAATATTAAACACACTTCAGAATTTACATTAAAACATTTACGTTAAACCTATCACTTTTGGCCATTTATGTTCAAAACACAAATGTTAAACTTCACAATTCAAATACTTAGGTGTGTTCACAGAGGGTAGATAAGTTTAAAGAGACTGATACAATGTGTCAGAAAGCCAGTGCAGTAATGATTATAAAGCATTATCCTGTGCCTCAGAACAGGACACAATAGATTACACAACCACATGTATACAAAATGTAAGATTGGTGAATCAGCCATGTGCACATGTGGATTGGCACTGCAGACAGCAGATCATGTACTCCAAGACTGTCCAAACCCTCTGGTCTAGAGAAAAACAGTTGAAGATAAACTCTATGGACCACTGAGTGAGCTAACAAAAGACAGTTAAATTCATACAAGAGACAAAACTGCAGTTATAGGAAAATTTCAAGCAATTGAAAGAATATGCGGGAAGAAAAAAGCAAGTCCTTTGCAGAACAACAGTCTTATTATGACCAACAGAAAGACTACATCTTTTGCCATTTCTTCTGCCCATGTATTTTTATGTTCAGAGTCTTTAACTGCCATCCATTCAACTTCTACCTGGCATTTGTTGACCAGGGTTGCCTTCCCAAGCAGTTTCCTAAGACATCCCACTGCCTCTGCAGAATTCTCATTTGATGGACAATTGGTCCTAATTTTCCCCTCAGGTTGAGAACTACTGGTGTATGATGAGGTAACAGTCAGGATATGACTAAGCTACCGTATGACAGTAGATTGTACCACCTGCTTTCAGTTAGCGCTAAGAAGAAGCGCAATTAGAGGGTCCAAGCCTTATCCTGATGCAAGGAAATGCAACCTAAAGACATATCATGGCAGGGCAGACCAAGCCCTAAGTCTTGGTCAGCAGCTGATCTAGGATCGAAGCTCTATCAAGCAAATAGACCATTTCTTTGCTGATCTGGAAGCTTCTGCAGCTTGTCTCGTTCGAGACGTATTGTAGTTATCTTTCCTCTGAAGTGAACTAGGCAGGTCGAGAGAGGGATCATGCTGCATGGGCAACACATGGTCTTTATAATTCAGCCCAGGCTTTGTGCTATGGAAAGGTATAACTTCATCACAAACTATCATCTGTCAAGATGGCAAAGTGCCAGTGTATGATGAGGTGCGCATCAGAAGTCTTGCAGGAGGTTACAAAAAACTGGCACTGTGCCCACAGACACCCAAGGTGTGGTACAGCAGGGTATCTCTACTTACCACAACAGCCTTAACGCGCAATGTTGAGGAGTTTAATTATAATCATAAAGACAGTAAGAAGACAGAATATGGTCATCACTAGGAAGAAAGAAATACCACAATGTACTATATGGATAAATGAGAATATTCTTAAACAAATCGTTACAACTATCTCGGAACAGTCAAAACATCTTATGGGAGGTCCTTGAAGAGATTAGAACAAGAATTACTATGGCAAAGGTAACCTTTTGCAAGATGGAAAACATACTGACCAAGAAAAAGATGTCATTTGCAATGAGAAATAGATTGGTAAGTGCTACATAGAATCTGTACTTTTGTATGGATGTGAAATGTGGACAATGAGCAAACAAGCTGAAAAACATCTAATGGCTCTGGAAATTTAGTTTCTGAGGGAATTGCAAAGAATATCATGGACAGACAGAAAAATCAATGAGCAAGTCCTACAGGAAGCAAATGAAAACCATAAACTGATTAGAAAAATTAGAAAAAGACAGTCACAATTTTTTGGGCACGTTATGAGAATAAATAAACTAGAGAACTTGGTGACAACTGGCAAGATTGAGGAGAAAAGAACAAGGGGAAGGCAGAGAAGTAAATATCTGAATGGACTGGTCACATGGTATGGTCGAGACAAGAACACAGAGCTGATCCTCCTCTTTGGTGATCGTGTGAGATGGTGAAACATGACCGCTTATCTGCATGGCCCATGATGATAAAAGAGAGAGGCAACACAAACAGGACAAAACACAAGACTCCTACCACATGTCCAGACCGACCATCTCTGATCACTTCTGCAGAGATCACCTCAAATGTCACATTACTGGATGTAGTGTAACCGCCATCACAAGGTACTTCATATGACGGGAAATCTGCAAGTCAACATTGAAATCAACACTGGACTTTTGTTCCGAATCTTAGGTTTCTTGCTGACATAGTATAATAACATAACCTTGTTTATATGCTATCACAGGAGGCAGGGTCCAGATGGTTTATTATGAGTTAAAGATGAGGCCTAAAGAGTTAAGACAGTTATACAAGAGTTTAACTGACATAGACAATCTTCCTCTTCTTCTATTGCCCTCTATCCCCATGTGGGGCAGTCCCCTAACCAATGCATTCCAAGCCCTAATATCTGTAGCTGTTCATGTAATTTTGACCACAACCTCATATTGCTCATCTCTGTCTTGACTTCTCTTCTACATGAGTCTCTAGGTCCTTCCTCCCCTATCTCTCCTGTCATGTGGATTCTCTTCTACATAAGTCTCTAGGTCTTCCTCTATCTCTCCTCTCATGTGGGTTCTCTTCTACATGAGTCTCTAGGTCATCCTCTATCTCTCCTGTCATGTGGATTCTCTTCTACATAAGTCTCTAGGTCTTCCTCTATCTCTCCTCTCATGTGGGTTCTCTTCTACATGAGTCTCTAGGTCATCCTCTATCTCTCCTGTCTTGTGGGTTCTCTTCTACATGAGTCTCTAGGTCATCCTCTATCTCTCCTGTCATGTGGTTCTCTTCTACATGAATCTCCAGGTCTTTCTCTATCTCTCCTGTCCATGTAACTCTGACCATGCCCTCACATTGCTTATCTCTGTATCGACTTCTCTTCTACATGAGTCTCTAGGTCATCCTCTATCTCTCCTGTCTTGTGGGTTCTCTTCTACATAAGTCTCTAGGTCATCCTCTATCTCTCCTGTCTTGTGGGTTCTCTTCTACATGAGTCTCTAGGTCATCCTCTATCTCTCCTGTCATGTGGTTCTCTTCTACATGAATCTCCAGGTCTTTCTCTATCTCTCCTGTCCATGTAACTCTGACCATGCCCTCACATTGCTTATCTCTGTATCGACTTCTCTTCTACATGAGTCTCTAGGTCTTCCTCTATCTCTCCTGTCATGTGGTTCTCTTCTACATGAGTCTCTAGGTCTTCCTCTATCTCTCCTGTCATGTGGTTCTCTTCTACATGAGTCTCTAGGTCTTCCTCTATCTCTCCTGTCATGTGGTTCTCTTCTACATGAGTCTCTAGGTCTTCCTTTAACTCTCCTGTCATGCAACTCTGACCATGTCCTCATATTGCTCATCTCTGTCTCGACTTCTCTTCTACATGAGTCTCTAGGTCTTCCTCTATCTCTCCTGTCATGCAACTCTGACCATGCCCTCACATTGCTTATCTCTGTATCGACTTCTCTTCTACATGAGTCTCTAGATCTTCCTCTATCTCTCCTGTCATGTGGTTCTCTTCTACATGAGTCTCTAGGTCTTCCTCTATCTCTCCTGTCATGTGGTTCTCTTCTACAAGAGTCTCTAGGTCTTCCTCTATCTCTCCTGTCTTGTGGGTTCTCTTCTACATGAGTCTCAAGGTCTTCCTCTATCTCTCCTGTCTTGTGGGTTCTCTTCTACATGAGTCTCAAGGTCTTCCTTTATCTCTCCTGTCCATGTAACTCTGACCATGTCCTCATATTGCTCATCTCTGTCTCGACTTCTCTTCTACATGAGTCTCTAGGTCTTCCTCTATCTCTCCTGTCATGCAACTCTGACCATGTCCTCATATTGCTTATCTGTGTCTCGACTTCTCTTCTACATGAGTCTCTAGGTCTTCCTCTATCTCTCCTGTCATGTGGTTCTCTTCTACAAGAGTCTCTAGGTCTTCCTCTATCTCTCCTGTCTTGTGGGTTCTATTCTACATGAGTCTCAAGGTCTTCCTCTATCTCTCCTGTCTTGTGGGTTCTCTTCTACATGAGTCTCAAGGTCTTCTTCTATCTCTCCTGTCTTGTGGGTTCTCTTCTACATGAGTCTCAAGGTCTTCCTCTATCTCTCCTGTCTTGTGGGTTCTCTTCTACATGAGTCTCAAGGTCTTCCTCTATCTCTCCTGTCTTGTGGGTTCTCTTCTACATGAGTCTCAAGGTCTTCCTCTATCTCTCCTGTCTTGTGGGTTCTCTTCTACATGAGTCTCAAGGTCTTCCTCTATCTCTCCTGTCTTGTGGGTTCTCTTCTACATGAGTCTCAAGGTCTTCCTCTATCTCTCCTGTCTTGTGGGTTCTCTTCTACATGAGTCTCTAGGTCTTCCTCTATCTCTCCTGTCTTGTGGGTTCTCTTCTACATGAGTCTCAAGGTCTTCCTCTATCTCTCCTGTCTTGTGGGTTCTCTTCTACATGAGTCTCAAGGTCTTCCTCTATCTCTCCTGTCTTGTGGGTTCTCTTCTACATGAGTCTCAAGGTCTTCCTCTATCTCTCCTGTCTTGTGGGTTCTCTTCTACATGAGTCTCTAGGTCTTCCTCTATCTCTCCTGTCTTGTGGGTTCTCTTCTACATGAGTCTCAAGGTCTTCCTCTATATCTCCTGTCATGTGGTTCTCTTCTACATGAGTCTCTAGGTCTTCCTCTATCTCTCCTGTCATGTGGTTCTCTTCTACATGAGTCTCAAGGTCTTCCTCTATATCTCCTGTCATGTGGTTCTCTTCTACATGAGTCTCTAGGTCTTCCTCTATCTCTCCTGTCATGCAACTCTGACCATGTCCTCATATTGCTCATCTCTGTCTCCACTTCTCTTCTACATGAGTCTCTAGGTCTTCCTCTATCTCTCCTGTCATGCAACTCTGACCATGTCCTCATATTGCTCATCTCTGTCTCCACTTCTCTTCTACATGAGTCTCTAGGTCTTCCTCTATCTCTCCTGTTCTGTGAGTTCCAAACTAAGTCTTCTCTAGATACACTATTCTCAGGCTTTCTCAATGCATGGCCTACCCATCTCCAGTATCCCCTCCTCACCTCCTGGTTCATTAGCATCTATGCAGTTCTCTCCATGAGCTCTACATTGGTGATTCTGTCATACCATTCCATCCCCTCCATCCAGCATATTCACCAACCAGTGAATGTTCGTAGCTCACTTGCAATTATTGTCCCTGTTCTCCATATTTTTCATCCACACAGCGGCACTGATTTCATGCTACAATTGAATATTTTAAGCTATGTGCCAATTCTAATTTCTCTTGACCTCTCAGTGGTACAAAAGCTCCTCTATCTATCTGTAACCTCATTGCGATATCTCTAACCATTCTACCCCCTTTGCCCACACCGCTACCTTAGTAGGTGTATGACTCTGTCTCTTGAAGTTAGGCTTCCCCAAGGAAGATTTGGTCATCATTCACCCGATGTGTTCTCACCATCTGTGTCCTTCCTCTATGAATTTCCAAACCCAGTTGCCGTGACCTGCCATCCAGTGCTGCTAGTCTTTCCCGCATCCAACCTCTCATGTGAGACAGGAAGGCAACGTCACCAGCAAAGTCCAGACCACTGAGTTGCCCCATCAGGAAGTCCATCAGAATCCATCTCCGGCTGTGTCTTGCCGCTGTCTTCACAATCCAGTCTATAATCAGCAAGTATAGTAAGGGTGACAAGAGGCTTCCCTGCCCCACTCCTGAGACCATCTCGAACATTTCCGCTAGTTGCCCCTCATGGAATACCCTGCTCCTCATGCCAACACATGCTGCCCCTACCAAGTCAATCACCATCTGTTGAATTCTATGATGCCCCATCAATTTTCAAAGATCAACGCTATCAAAGGCCTTCCCGTGGTCTACAAATCAAATACAAAGCAGCGATCCCAGTTTGACACCCCGCTCTATCTCCATGTGCAGTGTAACACCCGATCAGTGCTGGATATACCTGGTTGGAAGCTGGCCTGCCCATCTCTCAGCTGTCCACCAATGGCATCTTGTAATCTTTCCAGAACGATCCTGTTTAACATCTTCCCAGGAACCGACAGCAACACCATTCCTCTATAATTTTCACACTCCCTACAAGTTCCCCATCTCCCTGGCAGCTCCACCAGATATAATCCTTCCCAGCCCATTCTAGAGAATTCTTCCAGAGCAATCTTTCAGAGGATTCTTCCAGAGAATTCTATTATTCTAGTATTCTTTCAGATTCTTCCAGAGGATTATGGAGTATTCTTCCAGAGGATTACAAAGTATTCTTCTAGACGATACCAGAGAATTCTTATAGAAGAATCTTTCAGAGAATTCTTCCAGAGGATTCTTCAAGAGAATTTTTCCACAAGATTCCCAACAAACCAACCTGCGTCTAAAAATACTTTGGAGCTGTAATTTGTATGTTCATTTTCTGCCCTCACACAGATACAGACAAATACATGGTTACCATTTAAATACCATAGTAACCAGATGAAAGCAAAATTACTGTTATTTCAACACATTGTTTAGTCTTGTCAACACATCTTTCTTTGTCCATTAGCCTTCAATTAGCCTAATTAACTTTTAATGAATCGAATGGCTGTATTTGGGGCTGATGTCACAAAGCTTTTATGGCAGGTGGCAGTGTTTGTGGCCAGGAAGTTTGAGCAGTAGATTACTTTGTTTTCTCCTGGTATTATTGTTTCAGTAGTTTTATGCATATAGTTTAAGCATAACTTGCAAACTGGCACATAAACTGTAACCCTATGTGAAAACAAAAAGTGAGGAGTAAATACTGCACCAAACATGATGATGATGAAGAAGAAAAAAGGAGGAGGAGAAGAACATGAACAAGAAAAAGCCAGAGGAGGAGCATAAGAAGAAGAAAAAGATGATGGAGATGAAGGACAAGGAGAAGGAGGTGGAAGATGCAGAGAAGAAGATGAAAGAGATGGAAGACATTGAGGAGAAGAAGAAAAATAAGCAGAAGGACAAGCAGAAGCAGCAGAAGAAGGAAGAGAAAAAAGAGAAGCAAAAGAAGGAGGAGAAAAATTAGAAGTAGAAGGAGGAGTAGGATGAGGAAAAAAAAAGAGGGGGAATAGAAGGAGGAGGATGAGAAAAAGAGGCGAAAAAAAGTAGTTGGAGAAGTAGACGGCAGAGAAGCAGGAGGAGGAGATGCTGCAGCAGCAGAAGAAAAAGAAAAATAAGCACAGGGAAAAGAAGATGAAGGAGGGGGAGCAAAAGTCAAAGGAGGAGAATCAGAAGGCGAAGCAGCAGCACTAACAGAAAGAGGCAGAAGAACAGCAGCAATAATAGGTGGAGGATGAACACAAGATAGCAACTGAAGACAGAGGAGGTGGAAGAGGAGCAGCAGCAGCAGAAACAGCCAGAAGGAAAAAAACAGGAGAAAGGGAAGAGTGTGTAAAAAAGGAAGAGAGGAAAGGGAAGAATTAGGAAAAAATATAAAATTAAGAAGATAAAGAAAAAGAAAAGAGAATGAAGATGAAGATGAGCGGTAGATGGAGAAGGGGGAGAGGAGGTCCATGAGGAGGTAGAAGGAGGAGGAGTTAAAGTACAAAGAGGAGAAGAAGGAGGAGCAGCAGAAGAAGAAGGAGAAGTAGAAGAAGGAGACAAAAGAGAAGAAAACAAGAAGGAGATGAAGACAAAGCAGAAACAGAAGATGACTAAATAAGCTAGACTTTTCAAGATACATATAATGGAACAGTCATAGAACTTTAATATAAATCAACTTGTTTCTGCCATCAGAGATAAAAAAGATGACAGAAAGCACTCACCTTTAGCTGAATCTGTTGGAGACTTCATGGACTCATCGTATATGGTCAGCATTCCTGAAATGTCCCCAGTGATACTATCTTGCTCTTCTGCTAAAGCATTCTCTTCCTGGGCAAACTGACCAGAGTGTCCTGCCTGGTCTCGTTCTTGGACTTCAGATTTAGAATTTCCCCTGAGCTTGCTCAATATTGTATTCATCGTGTAAAAACTGCCTCCAGTTATTCCAGTCTAGTTCTTGAAATAACACTTTTGTGATTAATTCTTCAAAGCTGGCAAATGTCTAAAGACATGAAACATGATTTGCAGGTGCTACCATCCAAAGAAAAGTCCTTTAGAGTACAAGATCAAACAAACTTAAGAGTCAATGAACTCACAATAATGATAACACACACGAATACACTAGCAATAACTAATAACATTACATTTTTAAAATAATATTTTCTAAATCAATAAAGATGTGCATCAGACAAGGATGTGTAATTTCTGTATGTACGAGGATGCTTTAAATGAACATTTTAAAAGTGTGATGAAAATTATAATAACCATGCCACTGTCTTATAACCTGTCAATATTGTTATGGATGTCAAGAGTGTTAAGCATGTGACATCACGGTGCAGACAAACACAAAGTATACTTATTTATATTTTATTATTTTTTAAATATCATCATTGATTTTGTCCCACTCTGATTTACATTTGCCATAGTGGAGTTTGTTGTAAGGTTTGTACACTATGTCTGTGTTTAGTATCTCACACTTTTTCACATGCCTAACTGTTTTTATTTCCTATCCTCTTTTTTTTCTCTTGGTGTCTCCTTGAATGCCCCACCCATATTATTCTTTTCTCTCTGTAATTCTCTTCTCTGTGTATTTTTAGCTATTCCTTTTGCATCTACAGATATGAAATTCCAGCACCTGTCTTGCACATCCAAATTTTTTTTTAGCCTGGAGAGGGGAAGAAGAGCTCCGCAACTCAGTTCTAGTAGTGATGATACTTTGGTACTGGAGAGGGGAAGGAGAGCCCCACAACTCAGATCTAGTAGTGATGATATGTTGGTACCATAGAGGGGAAGGAGAGCCCCACAACTCAGATCTAGTAGTGATGATACTTTGGTACTGGAGAGAGGAAGGAGAGCTCTACAACTCAGTTATAGTAGTGATGATACTTTGGTACCAGAGAGGGGAAGGAGAGCCCCACAACTCAGATCTAGTAGTGATGATACTTTGGTACTGGAGAGGGGAAGGCGAGCCCCACAACTCAGATCTAGTAGTGATGATACTTTGGTACTGGAGAGGGGAAGGAGAGCCCCACAACTCAGATCTAGTAGTGATGATACTTTGGTACTGGAGAGGGGAAGGAGAGCCCCACAACTCAGATCTAGTAGTGATGATACTTTGGTACTGGAGAGGGGAAGGAGAGCCCCACAACTCAGATCTAGTAGTGATGATACTTTGGTACTGGAGAGGGGAAGGAGAGCCCCACAACTCAGATCTAGTAGTGATGATACTTTGGTACTGGAGAGGGGAAGGAGAGCCCCACAACTCAGATCTAGTAGTGATGATACTTTGGTACTGGAGAGGGGAAGGAGAGCCCCACAACTCAGATCTAGTAGTGATGATACTTTGGTACTGGAGAGGGGAAGGCGAGCCCCACAACTCAGATCTAGTAGTGATGATACTTTGGTACTGGAGAGGGGAAGGAGAGCCCCACAACTCAGATCTAGTAGTGATGATACTTTGGTACTGGAGAGGGGAAGGAGAGCCCCACAACTCAGATCTAGTAGTGATGATACTTTGGTACTGGAGAGGGGAAGGAGAGCCCCACAACTCAGATCTAGTAGTGATGATACTTTGGTACTGGAGAGGGGAAGGAGAGCCCCACAACTCAGATCTAGTAGTGATGATACTTTGGTACTGGAGAGGGGAAGGAGAGCCCCACAACTCAGATCTAGTAGTGATGATACTTTGGTACTGGAGAGGGGAAGGAGAGCCCCACAACTCAGATCTAGTAGTGATGATACTTTGGTACTGGAGAGGGGAAGGAGAGCTCTACACTTAGTTATAGTAGTGATAATACTTTGGTACTGGAGAGGGGAAGGAGAGCTCTACACTTAGTTATAGTAGTGATGATACTTTGATACTGGATAGGGTGTCACATTAAAAACTTGAAGGTTCCGATCGATGATAGAAAGTCACGCCAAATGTCTACACACAGTCGGCATTTCTTTAATATGTTGTGGCTCGAGGAGGGACTATAGCGCCATCCGTCTGCAAGGCGGCAGCCATCCTTTGATGTGATAGACGGAATGTCTGGGCAGAACTCGGCTAGATCTTGTGTTGTGGGGAAATTATTCTCTGGTTCACAGGCGGGCAAGACTTTTTGTTGTACGGGAAACAGGTCCCCAGATGAAAGCAAAATAGACGGCGGGTTGTTTCCACCCAGTCTAAACAGGAGGGAGAAAAATAGATTCTAAACTGTCTAGACAGTTTTGTGACGTCATTTATACCCAGTATAAAAACAGTGAAGTAAACAACTTTTGGGTTAGTCGACCAAAAGTTGTGAAGCGCTACGGATGTGTGCAATATTCCTTGTTGTTTCTATAGAGAGAGACTATAGTGTCTATTGTTGATGTATATCGGCGGACATCGATCCAGTCTGTGATTTCATAGTCTCCATCTCCAACAGGAATAACTATATGGTATTCTATTAATCATATCTAACTTAGATTATTCTTAGGAATAGAGTGCACTACTGTGCGGTGTTAGAACGTATTATAAGAGCGTCGGCAACAGTAGACTATTGCGTAGCTTAAACTAGCTGGTGTGAGATATCATTTAACTCAGTGAGTTAAGGACAATGTAGTGGGATAATATTTAGAGAGATTGAGGATGGTTGGGGGGGGGGGGGGGGGGGGGGGTTGAGGGAATGTAAAATGGTAGGATCTTCCAGTAGGGCATCTGCTGGGTTTCTCCCCGTTTCCGTTAGTCTTTCCTTGTCTTACCATGACTCAGACCGAAGTGATGAGCTCCTCGGCCTTATGACAGAGTTTGGTTCTCTGTTATTTTTTCTGAGTGCGGCCGGTGGCCTTCACTCACCTAATAAAGGTCAGAATTGGGTTGCTCTCACCAGGTGTGTTCTCTATTCAACAGGTTCCACTCAATTGTTCCACGTTATTCTACCAAGAAGCTAGCAACAAAGTCATTGAAAGTGATGGCTCGAGGATTGAAGGCAGAGTTTACTGAGAGGCTTTTGCACTGGGCCCATAACCCAGATGGTCTGCAGGAATCTGGCCTCTGCTGAGCAGGACATGATGATTATACGTGTGTTTTCTTAAGTGATAGTTACATCACAAGACAAAAGACAAAATCACAAATACTGAAGTATTGGAAAGATCAGGTTGTGTGACAGTTTATTCCATGCTCAGTCTTCGTAGACTTAGATGGATAGGACATCTTAGGAGGATGGATGATGGTAGAATACCAAAGGATATCTTTTTTGGTGAATTACAGATGGGTAAGAGATCTCAGGGTCGGCCTCTACTACGATACAAAGATGTGTGTAAGCGGGACATGATTGATATAGGCATTGATAATGCACATTGGGAGCAAGTCGCCGCTGAACGTGTTGCATGGAGGGCAAATATCAGAAATGGAATAAAGTCAAAGGAGAAAATTATTGCAGAAAAGTCACACACCAAGCGTTTGAGACGTAAGATGGTGCATGATGGTGGAAATGACCACGTGTTCACATGCACCCACTGTGAACGGACATTTACAGCGCAAATTGGCCTTATCAGTCATACTCGCTACCGCCATAGTTAAAAGTTATTATGCCTTTTTAAAGCACAAACTATCGTCTGTCAAGACGGCAAGGTGCCAATGATGGAATGAGTTACATCACAGAAAATTCAGGACACTGTAAATAACACCTGTACCAGGAACACTAATAGATATAACTACCTGGAACAGTAACATTGTGTGTTAATATTGGGAAAATCTTACAAGTGACATACGAACATTTAGGTTTTTCAAAGTGACATTAACGATATTTGTAGGAATCTCTGATCACAGAACATTTAATGAACAGAGTAGTTACACAGTGTGTGTTAGATAGATGATCAAAATTGGACTGTTTCCACTATTGAAGACCAAGCATCCGGAGTGTTCACGAGCTATCTGAAGAAGTCGGCTTGGCCTGAGAGACACATCACTTGGGTGAGGTTTTCTGCATACACACTAGGTTATACGACAGACATTCTACTCATACACTTTGCACATACACGACACTTTTCTCTATTAAACTAAATTGTTGTTTTGTTAGAGCCAGTGTTGTTTAGTGTGTTTTGGGAAAAGAATGAGAGGGGGCTTGATACAGTATTGACAGAGAGAGAGAGAGAGAGGGAGGGATCCAGGGACCGACGGGGTTTTGTGGACAGAAATCAAGAAGATCCTCAAGATAGTGATATGGGGTTAAAAGGATGTCGATGTTGATTCCCCTCACCCCAGGGACGACATATATTATAAAATAAAATACGACAGAGGGGAAGGAGAGCTCTACACTTAGTTATAGTAGTGATGATACTTTGGTACTGGAGAGGGGAAGGAGAGCTCTACAACTCAGATCTAATAGTGATGATATTTTGGTACTGGAGAGGGGAAGAAGAGCCCTACAACTCAGATCTAGTAGTGATGATACTTTGGTACTGGAGAGAGGAAGGAGAGCTCTACAACTCAGTTATAGTAGTGATGATACTTTGGTACTGGAGAGGGGAAGGAGAGCTCTACAACTCAGTTATAGTAGTGATGATACTTTGGTACTGGAGAGGGGAAGGAGAGCTCTACAACTCAGTTATAGTAATGATGATACTTTGGTACTGGAGAGGGGAAGGAGAGCTCTACAACTCAGTTATAGTAATGATGATACTTTGGTACTGGAGAGAGGAAGGAGAGCTCTACAACTCAGTTATAGTAGTGATGATACTTTGGTACTGGAAAGGGGAAGGAGAGCTCTACAACTCAGTTATAGTAGTGATGATACTTTGGTACTGGAGAGAGGAAGGAGAGCTCTACAACTCAGTTATAGTAGTGATGATACTTTGGTACTGGAGAGAGGAAGGAGAGCTCTACAACTCAGTTATAGTAGTGATGATACTTTGGTACTGGAGAGGGGAAGAAGAGCTCTGCACCTCAGTTATAGTAGTGATGATACTTTGGTACTGGAGAGAGGAAGGAGAGCTCTACAACTCAGTTATAGTAGTGATGATACTTTGGTACTGGAGAGGGGAAGGAGAGCTCTACAACTCAGTTATATTAGTGATGATACTTTGGTACTGGAGAGGGGAAGGAGAGCTCTACAACTCAGTTATAGTAGTGATGATACTTTGGTACTGGAGAGGGGAAGGAGAGCTCTACAACTCAGTTATAGTAATGATGATACTTTGGTACTGGAGAGAGGAAGGAGAGCTCTACAACTCAGTTATAGTAGTGATGATACTTTGGTACTGGAGAGGGGAAGGAGAGCTCTACAACTCAGTTATAGTAGTGATGATACTTTGGTACTGGAGAGGGGAAGGAGAGCTCTACAACTCAGTTATAGTAGTGATGATACTTTGGTACTGGAGAGAAGAAGGAGAGCTCTACAACTCAGTTACAGTAGTGATGATACTTTGGTATTGGAGAGAGGAAGGAGAGCTCTACAACTCAGTTCTAGTAGTGATGATACTTTGGTACTGGAGAGAGGAAGGAGAGCTCTACAACTCAGTTCTAGTAGTGATGATACTTTGGTACTGGAGAGAAGAAGGAGAGCTCTACAACTCAGTTATAGTAGTGATGATACTTTGGTACTGGAGAGGGGAAGGAGAGCTCTACAACTCAGTTATGTAGTGATGATACTTTGGTACTGGAGAGGGGAAGGAGAGCTCTACAACTCAGTTATAGTAGTGATGATGCTTTGGTACTGGAGAGGGGAAGGAGAGCTCTACAACTCAGTTCTAGTAGTGATGATATTTTGGTACCAGAGAGAGGAAGGAGAGCTCTACAACTCAGTACAAGTGATGATACTTTGGTACTAGAGAGGGGAAGGAGAGCACTGCAACTCAATATTAGTAGTGATGATATTTTGGTACCAGAGAGAGGAAGGAGAACTCTACAACTCAGTACAAGTGATGATACTTTGGTACCAGAGAGGGGAAGGAGAGCTCTACAACTCAGTACAAGTGATGATACTTTGGTATCGGAGAGGGGAAGGAGAGCTCTGAAAGAAACAGTCCGTTCAGTTGTTAGACATGATTAGATTAGACTTCATCTTAGAAGATTAGATTACCAGGTCGGAAGTTAAAGAAGACCAACTTGTCTAATTCTTATTCTAATTGATGCAATCTCTTTTCGGGGCTTAGGCAACCCGAAAACCAACACATCAATCTTAAGAGTTAAAACTCATTCTTTCAGAAAATTCATAAATAACAACAACCTATACCTTTTTTTTACACTCCCCATTACACGCCTCACGTTCTGTTTGTGGCGGCAGTCTCCAAATTAAGAACCACTGATCCGGGTTTCCGAATCCCTCGGGTCGGTTTTCAATCCACATTTAACAAAGTACACGCGCATTACATGTATCTATGCGATAAATCAAAAGCTAAAGTCCGAACATGTAAGAATACACGAATATTGAACATGTTTGTGTAGTGACAAGCATAAAAGTCTACATTATAAATTATTGCCGAGGCTTTGTTGTGGTCACAGGAATAAACAAGGCTATGACCCAACTGGCAACAGATAACGGAAATTGCCATATATGAGGACGTGCGAAGTGCCAAATTTGATAAGTGCAGTGAGTGAATCATCGAAAGCGAGAAGTAGAATCGGTAAGCTTGACTAGAACACAATCACAAGTGATTAATTGGACGTTGCGGCCAAAGCTTTCGTGGGAAGTATTATGGGAATGTCCTGAGTGCCATGATGTCGGTCTATGACTCAACTCCATTTTAACCCCGCCCCTCTCTCTCTCTCTCTCTCTCTCTCTCTCTCTCTCTCTCTCTCTCTGCATGTGTGTGTGTGTGAGTATATATATATATATATATATATATATATATATATATATATATATATATATATATATATATATATATATTGAATGGTCATATTCTAAGTGTTGTGGACAAATTCACCTATCTTGGCAGCACTGTGTCACAAGCTGCCACAATTGATGATGAAGTGAATGCAAGAATCTCCAAGGCCAGCGCGGCCTTTGGCAGACTGTACAAGAATTTATGGGACAGAAATGGAATAAGCCTGCAAACAAAGCTGAAAGTCTACAAAGCAGTTGTATTATCCACACTGCTATATGCTTGTGAAACCTGGACTGTTTATCACCGACACGCTAGGAAATTAAACCACTTCCACACAGTGTGCCTTAGGAACTTACTGAAGATTAAATGGCAAGACAAGATCCCAGACACTGAAGTCCTAGAAAGAGCGTCCATGCCCAGTATCCACACTGTACTAATGAAGAATCAGATTCGCTGGGCTGGTCACTTGACTCGCATGCCAGATCACAGGTTCCCTAAACGAATTTTTTACGGCGAGTTGCGTTGTGGTAAACGCTCCCAAGGCGGCCAGAGGAAACGCTTTAAAGAAACTCTGAAAATCTCACTGAATGCTTTTGGAATTCATCATGACAACTGGGAGACTGCAGCCAGAGACCGAAATTCGTGGCGTGCATCATTACGCAAGGGTGCAGTCACTTGTGAGGCAACCAGGGCTGCAAGAGCTGTGAAGAAAAGACAGAACAGAAAAACCACTGCAGAAAATCTTCTTCCAGAAACGTCAAGCATTCTTTGTCCACATTGTCAAAGAACATTTAGAGCCAAAATAGGCCTTATCAGCCATCTTAGAACTCTCGGCTCCATACTTTCAACCCCACTGGATGAAATGAATGGTCATCATCATTATTGATGGACAAACAATATATATATATATATAGCAATAAAGTGAGACATTCGACATGATAAGGATGCTTGAAGATCTACAAATTGATGGAAAAGACCTTAGACTTGTAAAAAGCATATATTGGAAACAACAATCTGCCATCAGAATTGATAACGATGTAGGTCAATATCAGCCTATTAAAAGAGGTGTGAGACAGGATCTTTTTTCCCTGTACAGGGAAAATATATTTAGAAATACAGAAGATATGGAAGGAATCAACATTGGGGGACGATACATCAATAACATTAGATATGTAGATGATACAGTTTTGATTGCAGACAATGAACAGGACCTGCAAAATTTTAGTAGATGCGGTTGTTGCACACAGTGAACAACTAGGGTTAGAATTGAATATTAAGAAGACACAGATTATGGTCGTCACTAGAAAGAAGGAAATACCACAATGTGATATACGAGTAGATGGACATATTCTTAAACAATTGAATCGATACTGTTATCTCGGCACAGTCATCTGATGGGAGATGCCTTGAAGAGATTAGAACAAGAATTGCCATTGCGAAGGTAGCCTTTTGCCAAATGAAAAACATACTGACCAACAAAAAGATATCAATTGAAAAGAGAAAAAGAGTGTTGAGATGCTACATAGAACCTATACTTTTATATGGATGTGAAGCGTGGACAATAAGCAGTAAAGCTGAAAAACAGCTAATGGCTGTGGAAATGTGGTTTCTGAGGAAAATGCAAAGAATACCACGGACAGATAGAAAAACCAACGAACAAGTCCTTCAAGAAACAAATGAAGATCGTAAACTGATTAGAGTCATTAGACGTAGACAGTCAACATTTTTTGGGCATGTTATGAGAAGAAATGAATTGGAGAACTTGATGACAACTGGCAAGATCGAAGGAAAGAGACCAAGGGGAAGACCTAAAAGCAAATACCTGGATGGCTTGGCCACGTGGCATGATCGAGACAGGAACACAGAGCTGATCCACGACTCTGGTGATCGAGTGAGATACCAGAACATGTCCGCCCACGCTTACCGGCATGGCACATGATGGATGGATATATATATATACGCTCAGTAGTTTGCCATTGCTTTCTGAGCGGCCGGCTCAGTGTCCGCAAGTCACGAGCGGGGGTCGAACCACCTCAGTTCTCGCTCCGCTGCGAGACTCTGCGTGATAAACGGGATTACAGAGAGAAATTGTTGTAACCCCACAGCCAGAGAGACCGGCATATATATATATATATATATATATATATATATATATATATATATATATATATATATATATATATATATATAGAGAGAGAGAGAGAGAGAGAGAGAGAGAGAGAGAGAGAGAGAGAGAGAGACAGACACAGACAGACAGACAGACAGACAGACAGACAGACAGACAGAATGAGAGGAGAGAGAGACAGAGAGAGAGAGAGAGACAGAGAGAGAGAGACAGACAGACAGACAGACAGACAGACAGACAGACAGACAGACAGACAGACAGACAGACAGAATGAGAGGAGAGATAGAGAGTGAGAGAGAGAGAGAGAGAGAGAGAGAGGGGGGGGATAAAATGAGTTAAGTTGAGTCTTGGACCGACATCACGATACTCGGGACATTTCCATATGTGCTCCATCCTCATCTTTGACAGCCAGCGAAGAATCCCAATACTAGTGGTACCAGATGCAGTCAGATGTGTCCGTCTGGTCTGTCCTGTGAGTACTGATTCTCGCTCCATACTGTCCGGTCTCCCTCAGAAGATCTGAGAGAGTATGGACAATCATTAGCTTCAGCTGCCAGTTGGTTAAACAGGTTACCTACCTGTAATGAAACTGCTCCGTGGCGATGGGGTTACGGACGCAGTTCGTAATCCCGCACACCGCGTTCGAAACACAAATGTTGGCGATTTGGCAGCAGACCGCCTTACGTTTTTCTTAATGAAATGGTATGGGTGCCGGTCGTTCAGAAAGCAATAGCAAACTACTGAACGTAAACTTGCCCAGGAATCACGAACAACCAAAAATGTTTGGATTGACTGCTATGTCCTGTAAAGGACAAGCAACTAACTAACTTATAATGAAGCGCCGTTACGCTGTGGACTCAACGTGTTTGTACAATATGCATTGCGCATAATAGCCATGGCAAAGGTGGCCTTCTGCAAAATAGAAAACATACTTACCAACAAAAATGTGTCAATTGCAGTGAGAAAAAGAGTGTTGCAATGCTATATAGAACCCATAGTGTTGTGTGCTTGTGAAACATGGACAATTAACAGGCAAGTTGAGAAACATCCAATGGCGGAGGAAATGTGGTTTTTGAGAAATGTGCAAAGACTACCATGGACGGACAGAAAATCAAATGAGACAGTTGCCAAGTAGCAGGTGCGACATAATGACGAAAATGAGATAGATCAAAGAATCCCAGAACCACAACGCTAAGAAAAGCGAATGAGATGACGTGACTACACAGAATCGACTTGGGAGATTCATCAAGGCGGCAGCTCATGTTGATTCTGGAACGATAGGTCGGCTAGATATTGGCTTGATGGCTCATCAGTGGCTGAATTAATATTTGGAAATGGAAGAGACAATCTATAGAAGCAGCACTTATCATAGCCACAAATAAACATGCACGAGGAACGCAGAAAACTCGATGTCTGTGAAGCGGCAGGAAGGACACTTGGCGGATTGAGAGAAGGATTCCGTGAGGACGAACAAGGACATTGTTATTTGTTAATATTCGAGCGGAGCATGGCTTGCAAAATATCAGTAATCTTAATTATAATGTTCTTACTGCCCAACCTGGTCAGAACAGGTACAGTAAGTAATTAGTTATTCTTATTGTTGAGACAAGCCTGTACGCTGCGAAATTAAACGGCGTCGTAACTGTTAAAAGTTAAATCAAATCAAATCAACTTTATTAGGGTCACAAATACTGAAAAGTTAAGAGACTGAAAGTTAACTGAGTGGACTCGGTTATTTTAGTTCGTTTTGGCTTCTGGAACCTGCTATTGCTGTTCGAGCCGTATTTGTTTATCCAGTTATTGTTGGAATAATTTTACACCCCGAGATGTAGCATGGCAGGATGTGGGGGCTCGTCCTTCAAGAAATAAATGGAAAAAAAAAAGAGACTGATTGGAGAAATTAACCGTTGCAGTGAAGATTTTTTTAAATATGTTATGAGGAGAAATAGACTTGAAAACGTGATGACAACTGCCAAGCTTGATGGGAAGAGAGCAAGAGGAAGCCAGAGAGATAAACATCTTGATGGTTTGGCAGCATGGCATGGTCGGGACAAGAACACAGGCCTGATTCGAGACTCTGGTGAACGTGTGGGATGGTCAGTTATGATCGCCCACATCTTTCGGCATGCACTTGATGATGATGATGATGATGATGATGATGATGATGATGATGATGATGATGATGATGATGATGATGATGATGATGATGATGATGATGATGATGATGATGATGATGATGATGATGATGTGCATAGATAGATAAGATCATTCATTTCTCAGATTTGACCAGAAATGTTTTGTTTTAATTGTACATAGTTGACCGCTCTCCCTGGCGAAGGTGTTATTGACTTTCTCCGTAATCCTGAATATGCACGTAGGGTGGCGCAGATACGCGAGATTCGGTAGTTGATCGCGTCGCGTTGGTTACTTATGGGGGTGTGTGAGCCGGTCGCTCAGAAAGCAATGGCAAACTAATGAGCGTAATCTTGCCAAGACGTCAACAGCAGCGGTAAAACGCTGGTGTTGACAATGATATCCTGTAAATAGGATATGCGGGGGGGGGGGGGGGAGGGGGGGGTGGAGATACATAGTTTGGGAAACAATGGAGGTCATTGAAATTGCAAGAGAAATAAATATGCAAACATCCGTTGCCGTTATAGAGTATGATGAGAAAGGTGAAGACAGGCAAGCTTCGGGCAGAATGGCAGGCTTCCATTCAACAAAAAAGTCGCTTAAAAGTCGACAGGGTCGACTTCATTGCACCGGGTTTTATCCCATATGGCTCGGTCTCTTTCCGCAGGACGGAAAGCGCCGCACAAAGCACGAACTCCGTAGCTTTTAGCGACGACCCACAGGAGTCTCCGAAACATTTAATTTAACTCGTAAACCGAAGGGTGCGGCCCGGAATCGAACCCACAACCTTCGGATCACGACTCAAACGGCTTAACCACTTCGCCACAATGACCTCCATTCAACAATAAAAAAGTAGAGGATATCTATTGGATTTGTTCTCTGGGATATGCTGTTGTTGTGGGAAATGAGAAGGCGGACAGACTGACTGTGTCTGAACCATTTGGTAGGATATTGGTACATGATAAGGCTGGTGTGGTCGGGGTACTTCGGAATCGTTTGTATATTGCAGAAGCACGGATAGATCATCGCGGCTTGGGCAGAATTATGCTGCAGGGAGTGACCACAGGACCAGGCAGACACTCAAGACTCCGGGAAAGGCCAGAAGACGGACTTATAATTAGACTGCGGCTGGTACCATTGCCGGTCTCCGTGGTAAAGCGCCTACGGGCGCGATTCGTAAACCCGTTTTCGAACCCATTCGAACCCACAACCTTCGGATCACGACTCAAACGGCTTAACCACTTCGCCACAATGACCTCCATTCAACAATAAAAAAGTAGAGGATATCTATTGGATTTGTTCTCTGGGATATGCTGTTGTTGTGGGAAATGAGAAGGCGGACAGACTGACTGTGTCTGAACCATTTGGTAGGATATTGGTACATGATAAGGCTGGTGTGGTCGGGGTACTTCGGAATCGTTTGTATATTGCAGAAGCACGGATAGATCATCGCGGCTTGGGCAGAATTATGCTGCAGGGAGTGACCACAGGACCAGGCAGACACTCAAGACTCCGGGAAAGGCCAGAAGACGGACTTATAATTAGACTGCGGCTGGTACCATTGCCGGTCTCCGTGGTAAAGCGCCTACGGGCGCGATTCGTAAACCCGTTTACACGCTTTCGAAATACAGATGCGACTGATTTGGCAGCAGACCGCGTTGCGCTGGGTTTTAACGAGTTGGTATGGGAGCCGGTCGTTCAGAAAACAATGGCAAACTACTGAAAGTAAACTTGCCAAGACATAAACAACATCAATAAAATGCTGGTGTTGACAGCAATGTCCTGTAAAAAGGATGTGAAGAAAAATAAAACTGGTACAGTTAGTATTGGGACTCTAGGTTGGTTGCTGCAGGCGAGGGTGGAGCACGCTTGGCAAGGCCCCAAATGCTGTGATGTATTTTCTTGACTCAACTCAACTTATTGAGTAAAGTTTAGTTTAGTTTAGTCTAAGGATCAACATCACGGCACACGGGTGTAACCCATAAATGCTCCGTTCTACTCCTAACTCAAACCTGAGTCTGGAGAATCTCAGCTCAGTGCACGAACTCCGTAGCACCGGTGATGATCCTGAAATACTTTGGGTAGATTTTTAAGTCGAAATTTTGCCCGGGCAGCGCCGTTAGACTACTTTTATTCGATTTACAACTGCCAAGGGATTTTTTACGTGCGCAACAATACACACGGACGTTCGATCTCACAACCCAGAGACCAGGAGAAATTTTATTACTAGAAGTCCACGTGGAAAAAAAAAAGAATCTCGTCCCTTACCAGGGCTTGAACTCGGGACCTTCAACACTCGAGGCGGACACCATACTTCTAGACCACTCAGCCCCCCCCCCCCTTTCCCCTCAACTGAGTGAGTAAAGTAAAGAAGCAGAGATCAGAAGACACTAGATAGTTTAACACATTAATTCATTCAGTATCGTGTCCTTTGCAGAACCTCGCTCCCATAATAACCGTCGATAAAACTTCTCCATCATAAGCACAATGTCCCGCGTCCGATACACCCATCTGGAGATCATCTGCCACATCCTGCACCCAAATTCCTGTTGGCCTTCCCCTCTTGCAGGTCACATTTTTTTTTTTTTTGCATATCCTTTTACAGGACATCGCTGCCAACACCAGCATCTTTCAGCTGTATGTTGATTTCTTGGCAAGATTACGCTCAGTAGTTTGCCATTGCTTTCTGAGCGGCCAGCTCACATACCCCGTAAGTTACCGATGCGATTCGAACCACTGCTGATTCTCACCGTCATCACGTCACCGACGAGAGTATACGAGATTACGGAGAAAAGTCATAACCTCTAAGCCATGAAGCCGGCACAAGTCATATACCCCTCCATTATTGTTCTCTCCATACGTTCATGACGTTTCAAGTGACCAAATTATTTAAATTTTCTTTGTTTTATCGTCTTTAGTAGCCAACCTTCTTAATATTCACATCTAATATAACACAACTGAAAGCTATAGCGTGGCCACACCGAAATTCGAAAGAGCTAGCCGCACTTTATTATAAACCACTCAGCACTCGGTGGGGCACGTGGTCAGTCAGTATCACGCGGATTGCCTACACTCTCTAAGACATTTCTTGGTTCTCAATTTAGGCTAGGTCGAACTGGGAGCACCAGACAGTTTTTACAATATCCACCTCGGTTTACAAATATGTAAATATGTCATGTGCCATGCAAATAAGCGTGGGCGGTCATGTTTTGCCATCTCATACGATAATCAGAGTCGAGTCGTGGATATATGAGATTAAGAAGGTAAAGGGCAGCAGGTTAAAAGTGGGAAGTCGTGGATTGGTCAAGCCGAAGACATTCTTCAGCAGGTGTGTTCACTTGAGGACTTAGAACCTGGCGAAGAGTGGGTACAAGTGCCAACAGAGTTCTGTACATCCGTTTTAGTGTGCATCCAACTAGGCAGGAAATGTAGACAATAAAATCCAGCTGCTGTGGAGGCGAAAGTACAGGCTCTGATTTTCGAGAATTCGTTAGAGGATGATGCTGTCATTTACATGAATGGGTCTGTCGTCCGACATGTGAGAAGTTCATGGGCCTTTACGGCTCAGGCCGGAGGGGAAATTGTGAAGGAAGAGTCTAGCGCTTTTGCTTTGACCACAAGCAGCCTGACTATGGAAGCCATGGCAGTAAGTAAAGCAATAACATGGCTCGAGATACAGACATTCAATCGGGTATGTGTCCTTAATGACTCAATGAGAATGGTCAGAATGCTAGAGATGAGGTCGGTACGAAGAGAATGGCTGCTGTCTCTGGAGGGGTCTCGGCTGGCAAATATTAGTTTTATCTTCGTGCCAGGGCATGCGGGTGTACATGGGAATGAGCAGGCTGACAGGCTTGCAAGTAGGGCTACTGTGGAAGGTGGATGAGCAATGGACTAGGCAAACATTCTGAATGCTCTACAAGAAGTAGGTCATTTACGAGAACAAAGCGATGACTGGGAATCTACAACCATGGTCAGGCTGCGAGAACAGCAAGTTAAAAGAGGCGTAGCCAAACAAGAACACTGCAGGAAGCCAAAGAAGAGTAATTAACCAACACAGAACTGGTGTCGTGAGCCGCAACACGCTGCGGGATTTACTGAGGAGGGGATCCGAGCACTTACGGACTGAATGGTTCGATGTGCAATGAGGATGATCTGTCGACTAACTATGTTGATTAAAGTATAAAAAAAACTATATATCCCCCCTCGCCATGTCTTGTACCCTTCACCATGGAACAACATAGAGTTGTAGGACAATCAGCACACTCCCCCCCCCCCCCCCATGTCTTATATCCTTCGTCACATAACAACATAGAATTGTATGGCAATCAGCACTCACTCCACATCTTGTATCCTTCAACACAAAACAACAGAATTGTGGGGCGATATTAGCAAACATCCTCCAGCGCCCCCCCCCCCCCCATGTCTTGTATCCTTCATCAAAGAACAACATAGATCTGAAGGTCAATCATTCTCCCCCAAGTTTTGTATTCTTCGCAATAGACTGTAGGTCAACAAAGAGCTGTAGGACTGTAGGCAGACGTGAATGCAGCCAACGAATCTTTGCATGACCTTTTGCATCAGTGTCTGCAAATTTAAGCTGGCCAACATCTGACTCTACCTTCGAGTGAAGTGATCCTGGCAACATGCAGCATGACTGCAAGTTAGTTGAGAGAGTAGGCATTGAACAGGGAAGGTGAACTCAGCCTTAAACAAAGCTGCGATAAAATTGAAGACGTTGGCAGAAAGATGCAAATATCACGACTTCGCTATAAACGCGTGGAAGACAACAAATGTCCATTTCTGGATGACTAAGGAAGAAAGGAGGACAGTCAATAGCATTCACACCCAGGCTTGATCCCTGCCAGTCCGTGTCTGTTACATCTTAACATGCCTTTCCACGTATGTGAAGTTTCAGTACCTGTCTTGGACATCTGGTACTTTTATTTGTTTCATCCTTGCTGAAATTGACTGTCAAAACTGTCATCTACTGCCTACAGACCATAGGTCGGGGGGGGGGGGGGGGGGGATCTTGAGCCTGGCCAGTGCAGTCGCCGCGAACTGTGCAGGTTAGGGTTTTTCTTTTTTCCCCCAACAGAAAAATAGATCCACACGTTACCGAGAATTTGAACCCAGGTCTCCTGAAGGAGAATCCGGCGTTCTAGCCACTCGGCCAGCCTGTCCTCGCTGAAATTGGCATCCTGACAAAATCGAAC
Organism: Cepaea hortensis; assembly: GCA_963921405.1. Taxonomy (NCBI): domain Eukaryota; kingdom Metazoa; phylum Mollusca; class Gastropoda; order Stylommatophora; family Helicidae; genus Cepaea; species Cepaea hortensis. Next base: position 132,236,960 of record OY992876.1, on the reverse strand, counting down.
CACAGGCCGCAGACATTTATTTCTCCTGAACTGATTCAGTGACATTGAATGATTAATCGTCTTCAGTGACTTCCCGTATCTGCCACGGGCTTGAATATCGCCAAACTGCTGTCAATCTTTATAATATAACATGCCTGCTATAATATTAACACCTTTTAAGTCATAAATGTGACACAACCCAATTCCCATCATTCATTTTTGTTTGGTCCATACCTGTTTTTTGTTTGGTCCAAACCTGTTTTTTGTTTCGTCGTTTTTGTTTGGCATAGAATCTGTAAAATGTATCCCGTTTTTTTTAAATAACAAGGCTCTTAATGGTCGACACTAATAGCCTTATACGAGGGGGGATTTACATGAAAACCTTAAAAGCGATAGAAATTACAATAACCTGTCTCACGCTCCAAACGTTGTGGAAACGATTCCGGGCTACGACTTTCGGTTCATGAGTGAATTTTTCTCGGAGACTCATGGGGATCGTCGCTGGAGCTACAGAGTTCGTGCTTTGTGCGATGCTTATGGCAGGCCGCCCTTGGGAAAAAGACAGAGCCATATGGGATAAAACCAGGGGTAATGAAGTCGATCCTCTCGACTTTTAAGACTTTTTTTTTTATAAAGACAATAACCATGCCAGCCATATTGTCGTTTGGGATGTCAAGAGTGTTAAGCACATGACATCATGGTGCAGACAAACACAGTGACGTCATAGGCACAGTTTAAAGATGGCCACCTCACTTTTGACATGCACCAAAGAGGAGCAGTGTTCTGTTATGCACTTTTTCATCAATGAAGAGGTGAAACTCATAGAAATTCATTGACGAATGAAGGTCCAGTATGGTAATGCATGCCTGTCAGTCCAGCAAGTGTATGATTGGAGTAGGAAGTTTCACAACAGCATGACATCTGTTACAGACTGTTCACGACCAGGTCAGGCACACCGAGTAGTGACCCCAGAGTCGATTATTCTACAAGAATCCAAGCACTTTATCGGTGCTGGAGGACATGACACAGTGGTGACTACATTGAAAAAAAAAATACATTTGTTCTTTACTTGTTCATAAATACATTCACAAAAAAAAAAACATTTAAGGTTTTCCTTTAAAACACCCTCATATTACTGTGCTAACCGAGGCGATCTCGGATGTGGCGAATTTCTGTTGTGAAGAACAATATTGTATTTTATGTTGTAAATGCATTACTATATGCTTGAACTCTTATAAGAGGAATTTCTGATAAGAACTATTTCTTGGGTCCCAGGTGAGTTCTACATTGTATTAGTATAAAACATCTTTTTCTTCTTCTGCCCTTCATCCCTCAGTGGGGCATAGGCCCTCAACGAAACCACGAGAAGCTATTTTATCTTGGTCCATCTCCTGCAGCTTCCACCATGTCCTCCTAATAGTATTAATCTCTGTTTGTAATTCTCTTCTCCAAGTGTTGAGTGTTTTCTCCAAGCTCTACGTTGGTGATTCTGTCATACCATTTTATTCCCACTACTCTGGGCAGACACCAAAAAGTGCATGTTTGTTGTTTCTTTTTAGTTCTCTTAGTTGTTCTCCGTGTTTGTGACACATACAGTAGTACTGATTTAACACAAGTTAACAATTCTAAGTTTAGTGTTAAGTTTAACTTCCATACATTTCCTAGTACTCCTCTTTCTTGTTGTATTCTTATCTTAGTATCTTTATCTGTTCTCTTTTTGTTCACATTGCTTCCCAAATAGGTGTATGATTCTGCCTCTTGAAGTTGGGTTTCACCAAGGTCAAGTTAAAATACAAGACATGATATAGGGTGTATTTTTAATGATTGCCGTTAAGTTTTGTATATGCAAAATAAAAGGTAAATACAAAACTTCGAACGGCAGTATTTTCAAAAACCCCAGTCATTAAAAATACACCCTGTACTTCCATTTCCTGCAAAAGTGGCTTACTGGACCAAAGCGTAAGTGATGTCAACAGAGTAGAAAGAAAATCAAATCAACAATGATATTTATTCAATAAATAAACAGTTGTTGGTAAGAGAAAGATCTATAAACAAAGCACATGATGTCTAGTAAAGACTTACAGATCTGTAACATGATGCTTTTTTTTTTTGCATATCCTTTTTACAGGACATCGCTGTCAACACCAGCATTTTACTGCTGCTGTTGATGTCAAGTTTACGTTCAGTAGTTTGCCATTGCTTTCTGAACGACCAGCGCCCATACCAACTCGTTAAAACCCAGCGCAACGCAGTCTGCTGCCAGATTGGTTACAACTGTTTTGAACGCGGGTAAGCAGGCTTATGAATCGCATGTTTTCTAGAAGGCTTAGAAAGAACAGTAAAGAAAGGCATGCTTTCTGGAAGGCTTAGAAAGAACAGTAAAGAAAGGCATGCTTTCTAAAAGGCTTAGAAAGAACAGTAATGAAAGGCATGCTTTCTAGAAGGCTTAGAAAGAACAGTAAAGGCATGCTTTCTGGAAGGCTTAGAAAGAACAGTAAAGAAAGGCATGCGTTCTGGAAGACTTAGAAAGAACAGTAAAGAAAGGCATGCTTTCTGGAAGGCTTAGAAAGAACAGTAATGAAAGGCATGCTTTCTAGAAGGTTTAGAAAGAACAGTAAAGAAAGGCATGCTTTCTGGAAGAGCAGGGGTAGACCAACATGAAAGTGGACACAGGCAATTAAAGACACCCTGACTGTGAAAATACATGTGGCAAGGGAACTGATGAAGGATCCAGAGTTTGTCGAGTGGGTTGTGATGAGTGACATTCTGCAAAAATAACTGCTACAAGATGATGATGGTAATAATTTAATGATGACATTTAAACATCAAATCAGTCAAACAACATTGTATTATACTCCACATCCTATGAGTATACATCTAAACATTATGTAAACTTGTGTTGTACAGTTTGACAGTTGAGTTATGCATTTAAACATTAACTACACATACATTTTGTCATTGGGGACTCCGTGAATACATCCAACATGAACTAAAGTAATTTTAACTTGATGGTTAGTTAATGAGCTATACATTGAAATTAGCTAAATTTGTATTTCGTAACATGACATTTCAAACATTAAAAATGCAATTTTGTATTAATAATACCTGCATTTTGTAACTTTATGCCTCGCAAGTTATTAATACCAAACTAAACTTGTAATAGATAAATGATTAATAAATAAAAACTTATATAAATGATTAATATTAAACTAAACTTGTTTTATACAAGGGAAAGCCGTTAAGTAACAGAAATTGGATACACAACGTACTCTGAAATTTAAGGTCTTAAAACATGGGAGACATACAGTCCAGACTTGGCGACATCAGCCCTCCACTTGTTTGGATCTATGAAAGAACATTTTTCGGGTCAGATGTTTGCAGATGACAACAAGGTAATGGGGGCAGAGCAAAATAGGTTTCATGCAACACCTAAAAACTTGTTCCTAGCAGGCACCAGCAAGCTATTGAACAGGTGAACCAGGTGTGTTGCCAAGCAGGGGGAACTATGTTGAGAACTAACACACACACATAAATTCTAGTTTGAAATATTGTAAAATAGTTATGGGTAAAATTCTTGTTACTTAATAACTTCCCCTCGTATAAATGATTAACAGTAAACTAAACTTGTAGCATATAAATGATTAATAGTAAACTAAACTTGTAACATATAATAAATGATTGACTGACTGGCACCTTGGCAGATGATAGTTTGTAAAATGGAGTTATAAATGATTAATACTAAACTAAACTTGTAACATATACATGATACTAAACTAAACTTGTAACATATACATGATTAATACTAAACTAAACTTGCAATACATACATGAATAATTCTAAACTAAACTTGTAACAAGTAAATAAAAATGGTAGACATCTACTTCTTCTTATAGTCCATGCCATGTGGCATTGGTGATCATATCTGTCCACAGCCTCCTGTTTCATGTACTGTCAATCATTCAACTTCAACTATCTAGCATGAAATCAATGAGCAAGTCAAAATACTTATTTGAACGTAGTTTCTCCTTTTGTCATGTTAATTGGCAATGACTTTGATATTAAATAATTATTTGTCCTGGCAACACGTTTTAAAAACGTATATCACAGATATACTACATACCTAACAAGTAACCCATCCATGTATATGTCTGATCATTCACACTTTATTTCATGTCTACCTCTCCATCCTTCCATTGTCCATCCAAAACAATTCACCTATTCAAAATTGACCTACCTATCTACCTACACATCTGTCTGCCTTATACGCATGTGCACCCACACACGTGCATGTGCGATGTATAAAATTTTTAGTATTTCTGTTTATATGTTCATCATTCATATTATTATGTTTTTTTTTACATGAAAGTTAAATGCGTATGCATATATAACTGATATAAGACAGGCCAGTGTGGCTAGCTTGTGATGTTTTGGAAATAAAGTTGTTTCTTTATTTTATCTATTTATCTATCTATAAACCAAGCAATCTATTTATCTATGTGTCTCTCCATCAATCCCTATCTATCTGTCTGTCTATCATATCCATCCATTCTTTCATCATTATCCAAACTAACTCACCCATTGAAAACGGGCCTACCTACCCACACATTCATATCTCCCTCTCTCTCTCTTCATATTTATAACTATCCATCCATCCAAACCCCCCCCCCCCCTTTCTACACTCATCCAGCTATCTATTTGCCTCAATCTGTCTGTCTTACTATCTAGGGTATCAATGCAATGAGCATGTAACATCTACCTGCATAACCGCCCACCAACCTACCTACCTACCTATATAATACCCACCAACCTGTCAGTATGTCTGACTAATCATCTATGTCTTTGCCTGTCTGTCTTGGTCCCCTTGTACTTGTTTACTGGTTTAATCTATCACTATCATGAAGTACATGGAATTATCTGGATACTGCTCATACTGGAAGATCAGACTCAATCAGTCGTAGCCCATGTCGAGGTGAGTGAGAACGGATGACAGCTCCGAGGCCAGTTCTGGTGTGCTAGCACACAGTATCCTGCGGTGTAAATAATCCAGCTCGGCTCCTGCAAATAGACAATACAAAGATATTCCATTATCTATTCCAATATGGACAATGGCTTATGGTTCATATTTGTGTTTATTTTTTGTTATATGTGACAAAATGAACCATGTTTGCTCATTTATTACTGCCACAATCAGAACATCACTTCTTTCAATCCATTAGCCTCAGGGACACCATTCAGCAAAGTGGAGTATCTGTTTAACCCCTAAACAGGGTGATGTGAAACCGTGGTAACAGATTGAGCTTCAGAGTAGCTGGCAGATGGTTATGTTCTCAAGTTTGGGAACAACATTTTTAATTCACCCCATACAAACCGCATACTTATTTTTAGCGCTGACCTAGATGTGGTGGGATTGTCAGTTTTCAGAATAGGGATATCAAGATTCACTTCATGGTCGGCCGACAAGTGTGTTTGCAGCAAGATGTACCCAAAACTGTATGTCACCGTCTTCACAAACTGTCCCCCAGATACATCAAAGATGAGCACAGACAGATCAGACGTGCACAAGATAAAAAGAGTAGCACAAGATAAGGATATACACTCCGATGACAGTGAGGGCCCTCCATCCCCCAGAAACATTTATTGCATCCATCGATTGGTCTAGCAGTCCACCATACACTCAACCCGGAAGTGACTGACAACACATTCAATTTATATGATTCTTTATTTCAATAAATACATTTCACAATAGCACTTGCTTGCCTTCTACTTGCGAAAGCAATTATATGCAACACCCCTACACCCACTATGGAATCACCCTTATGTCATGTGATTTCCAGGGAACTCCCAGAATTCCCTAGTTTGCGGTAAATTAAAAATGAAGTACCCAAGTCTATGGTGATAGACCGAGGATCTGTTTATAGAAACAATGGTTGTGGTCACCGACCTGTATGGTCACTGTCAAGAAGGCAAGCAATGGCAGACTACCTTTTTCACTGTTGCCTCATACATTATAATTAGAGAATTCACACAAAAGTGTTAACATTCTATATACAACCTGTACTGTTGTATGCAAGTGAAACATGGAAAATAAGCAGTCAAGCTAAGAAATGTCTAAGGGTTAAGGGGGTAGAAAGCAAGAGGGTCAACTTCGTTACACCAGGTTCTATCCCATATGGCTTGATGATCTTTCCGCCTGCTGAAAGCGTTGCACACAGTACAAACTCCATAGTTCCAGCGATGACCCTCAGGGGTCTCCTAAAGAACTGCACTCTAAGAACTGAAAGACAGAACCCCAAAAAGAAACTCATTACTTTCGTAGCGAGTGAGAAACATTTAATGGCAGTGGAAATGTGGTATCTGAGGAAAATGCAGAGACTACTATGGAAAGACATAAAAACACATGAGACAGGCTTTCCAGAAAAAATGAAAAATGTAAATTGATTAAAGTAATAAAATATAGACAGCCACATTTTTTAGGCACGTTATGAGAAGAAATAAACTAGAAAACTTTGTGACAACTGGCAAAAAAGCAGGCAGAAGGAAACAAAGCGATAAATATCTGAATGGTTTGGCCACATGGCATAATCAGGACAACGTATAGGCTAACAAACATACAACATATTACCTGTAGGATCCTGGACAACAGCCCCAGCCTCTGTGGCGATCAGAGCCCCGGCTATGAAATCCCATATATGTATACCGTATTCAACGTAAGCATCACCACGTCCTGCAGCCACGTATGAAAGATTCAAGGCTGCTGACCCGTATGACCGAATTCTGTGAAAAAATGTTTACTGTTTGAACTAGCATGCAGTATAAGGTATTGGCTTAAGAGTTTAAAGTATTAGGGCTTCGCATATACTAGGCATTGTCTTAAGGGTCTGAAGTATTAAGGTTTCATATATACAAGGTCATGGCATTAAGGTGGAAGAGCCAGTTTTCTTCCAAGTAGATGCAATAGAATTTAATTATATGTGCAACTGTATGTATAAGTGTGTTTATATGTGCTTGTATCTATGTTTGTATGTGTTTGTGTGTCTTTGTATGTATGTGTGTGCAAGTCTGTTTGTATGTGTAACTTGTGTATATAAATATGGGTGTGTGGATGTGGACATACGCACGTATGTATGTACATGTATTAATGCTTTTTTGTATCCTGGTGAATGGATGCATGTATGTGTGCACCGATGTATACAACTGCCTACCTCGGGCTCCGAAGGTTGTGTGTTCGATTCCGGCTGCATCCTTCGGTTCACGAGTGCATTTTTTCGTAGACTCCTGAAGGTCCTCACTGGAGCAACGGAGTTCATGCTTAGTGCAACACTTTCCACACTGCGGAAAGAGACTGAGCCATATGGGATAAAACCCGGTGCAATGAAGTCGACCCTGTCGACTTTTAAGCAACTTTGTTTTTTTATGTATACAATTACTTGCACCCACGCAAGTAGATATACATGTATTTATGCGTGTGTGTGTGTTTTTGAGTGTGAGAGATAGTCAACAAATCATCCTCAATGTACGTTGAACCATTCAGTACAAAAGTACATGGATTCCCTCCTCAATATCCCCCTCAATGAGTAGCGGTTGACAACACCAGTTCTGTGTTGGTTTACTACTCTTCTTTGTTTTTTGGGCTTGGAGAGGGAAAGGAGAGTTTCTGCAAAGATGGTATTTTGTTTGGTCAGTAGAAATGTCTTTAAATCACTGGTCAGGAGAAATGTCTCTTTACTACTGGCAGGGAGTAATGTCTCTACACCACTGGTCAGGAGAAATGTCTCTACACCACTGGTTGGAAGAAATGTCTCTACACCACTGGCCGGGAGAAATATCTTTACACCACTGGTTAGGAGAAATGTCTCTACACCATTGGCCAGGAGAAATGTCTTTACACCACTGGTTAGGAGAAATGTCTCTGCAAAACTGGTTGGGAGAAATGTCACTACACCACTGGTCGGGAGAAATGTCACTACATCACTAGTCGGGAGAAATGTCTACATCACTGGTTGAGAGAAATGTCTCTAGAAAACTGGTCAGGAGAAATGTCTCTAAACCACTGGTTGAGAGAAATGTCTCTACAAAACTGTTTGGGAGAAATGTCACTACATCACTAGTCGGGAGAAATTTCTCTACACCACTAGTTGGGAGAAATGTCTCTACACCACTGGTTGGGAGAAATGTCTCTACATGAACCTCACAACGACAAATGCTAACCTTTTTAAGAGCTCAGATGACCTGGTCACCAATGCATCACACTTAAGAGTTAAAGGCCTGTTCAAGATTGGTTGAATTTTGCAGCTAAACTTTTCTACGGGATGAGGTACCAGTCTCATGCCAACCCTCCTTAGTCACCTCTTATGACATGTTTGGTAGGTCAGAAGTGAAGAACCCTTTGACACACCTCAAGATGCACGGGTCATATAGTGCTAGACCCTCATTTGTATAGACCAGTTGGCTCTCTGTGAGTGATGTGATTAGTGACATACTGTCCATGCTTTCTACTAATGAAGAATCAGATTCACTGGGCTGGTCACTTGACTCACATGCCAGATCACAGCCCCCCCCCCCCCCCCCCCCCCCCCACCTAAACACATTTTTTATGGCGAGCTGCACTGTAGTAAACGCTCCCACGCCTGTCAGAGGAAACACTTTAAAGACTCTGAAGATCTCACTAAAAGCTTTTGGAATTCATCACAACACTTGGGAGACTGCTGCCAAAGACTGAAATTTGTGGCGTACATCATTAAGCGAGGGAGCAGTCACTTGTAAAGCAAACAGGACTGCAAGATCTGTGAAAAACAAGGCTGGACAGAAAAACCACTGCAGGAGATTCTCCTCCTGGAACGTCAAGTATTCTTTGTCCAAAGACCATTGTCAAAGAACATTTCGAGCCACAATAGGCCTTACCAGCCATCTTAGAACTCACGGCTCCATACTTTCAACCAGTGGATGAAATGAATGGTCATCATCATCAGTCTTGATGGACAAACAACAACATGCTGTCCATCTTTACTTCCCATTCCTGGTACCCATTTTAGGATGTGTTGACCTGGGAGCCCAGGCCAATTTTAAGAAATCTGCCCCCATGTGGATTCAACCCATGACCATCGGGCTGGCAAGCGAGGATCCAGACACTCTGCAACCTTGGCTCCAGCATGGTAGAGTAGTGTCACTATTCTCTTCTTCTTTTATGGGCTCCGCTAACACACGGACTTGTTCTTGCTAGAACATCCTTATCTGTCTTTTTCTTTTTTTCATTCAAGACACTTGCTCCACGTAGACAGTGAATTTAATCACTACGGGGGTTTGTTGTTCATAGAATAACCTTCATCTTCATTCCGGGACATGTGGGCTTCGAGAGAAATGAATGAGCTGATAAACTAGCTGGCATTGCATCCCCTGCAAAAGGCCATCACTTACATCATATCAATGTTATTAATGCTCTTGGAGAGATGTTGAGAGCGGAGGACTTTGACGCTTGGGAGGCTTAAAAGTTAGAGTTGGCATGGCAATACACAAAGGCACATCGGGAGAATGAGGGGCCTTGTCAACCAACACAGAATTGTAACTATTAGCTGCTGGACACTGATGCATATATTGGAGGGAGGATCTGAGCACTTATGGACTTTTCCAGAACACAAGGATGATACCCCAACAGATAACTAACTAAACTAACTAACTAACTGGACTAACTAACTAAACTAAACTAACCTAATTAAACTAACTAACTAATACTCGCCCCAGTTTACTGATCACCGACATTTCCATGAGGAAAACAAGTGTGATAAGCTTACCCATGAGACTGGGTCACTACTGTGTGAATGTTCTTGATCTTGTCACTGACGACAGCGCTATCCCTGGAACTGCCACCTTCCATAATGACAACTGACCTCTTTAGCTCTGGAAGAGGACAATAAAGAAATAAAATTGGTGGAATTGCTGTCATCATCATGATCAAGTGCCATGCCGGCTGGTGTGGGCGTTCATGACGTTCCACAGATCTCAGTCTTCGGTTTTCTGGATCAACTCCACTGATGATATTCCTCCATGCCACCGTCTCAATCCATCCAGCATCATTTCTCTTCGCATATCTCTCCCTCTCTTCCCCTCAATCTTTCCAGTAATCACTTGTTCTCCAATGCCTCTCTTCTCATCACATGACCAAAGAAAGCTGTTTGTCTCTTTTTTATTGTTGCATATAATGTTCTAGTTTCACCAGCCTCTTTCAGGCAGTCGTTATTAGTTACTTTGGCAGTCCAAGGAATTCGCAACATTCATCTCAGGAACCATATCTCTGTTGCTTCCAAGTTCTTCCTAATTTGTTTGTTTACATTCCAAGATTCACTGCCGCACAGCAATACAGGTTCTATATAGCATTTTAGCACTCTCTTTCTCACATTCAATGATAGTGACCTATTGCATAGAATACTTTTAATTTTCCAAAATGCAGCCTTGGCTTGCCCTATTCAGCTCTTAATCTCTGTTGTGCATCTTCCATCTGATGTTATAAATGCCCCTAGGTATTTAAAACTATCTACCTGGTTAAGAATTTTCCCTTCTAATTCTATTTCACATTTTGGTGTCACCTTTTTCTTTGATATCACTATTGTTACTGTTTACTTGATATTCAAGGAGAGTCCTTTGTTTGCACTCTCTGTTACTACAATATCCAACAGATCTGTAGTAGTTAACTGGCACCCTGCTGTCTTGGCAGACGATAGTTTGTTACATTGTGCTTAAAAAAGGCATAATAACTACAGCCCATGGTGGTAGCGAACGTGACTGATAAGGCTGAATCGTGCTGTAAATGTTCATCCACAGTGGATGCATGTGAACACACATGGTCATTTCCACCATCACCATCATACGTCTCGCACGCTCGGTGTGTGACTTATCTGTAATCACTTTCTCCTTTGTTTTTATTCCATTTCTGATATTTGCCCTCCATGCAACACGTTCAGTGGCAACTTGCTCTCAGCGTGCATTATCAATGTCTGTATCAATCATGTCCTGCTTATACACATCTTTGTATCGTAATAGAGGTCGACCCTGAGATCTCTTACCCATCTGTAATTCACCAAAAACGATGTCCTTTGGTATTCTACCATCATCCATCTTCCTAGCGTGTCCTATCCATCTAAGTCTACAAAGACTGAGCATAGAACAAACCTATGTGTCAGGTTTTAGTCAGATATGACTGAGCTACCGTATGACAGTAGACGGTACTACCTGCTTTCTGTTAGAGCCGAATGTCGGGCGGTGCTTACCAAACCCGACACCCCACATTGTGCCAACGGCTTCAGGTGGAAGAGCGCAATTGGGAGAGTACAATCCTTATCCTGGTGCGAGGAAATGCAACCTAAAGACAAATTTACTCCTATATATTTAGACAAATTTACTACTAAAAGTAAATTTCATGTGGAGTGCATTTACATCTGTCCAAGGCTGAACTAATGGATTGCCTTATGCAGTAATGTGTGGCTGTTGGTTTCCTAGTGACTGACGCTTCCATTGACGATGAACTGTATTTTTCGTGACGGACTTTTGTGTTGGCATTCTGGCAGCGGCATTATGCATAGTATATCTGTGCAGACTGTTGATTTGTCAAGACTCCTATCTGTTCCACTTTTCACACGGGGCAGTGATGAGCATTTTGTGTGATTCACTGGCACAGGAACAGAACATAATGAGGCAACCCATTGTCGTGAATTTGGAACTGGGACTAACTAACTAACTAACTAACTAACTAACTAACTAACTAACTTCAGTAGTATTCATCATCAGCACACCGGGTGTTTAAGACACTTTTCCACAGTGTTTTTCTTCTTGAGGTATATTTGTTATACGGTTCTAGGCCTGTATTTTCATAGACCAATCATCACTCAATGGGTGGTGTAGTAAATAAATAGCACGCCAGTCGTCTATACTTTCCAGGACATTTCATGGTACCAATTTTAGACTGGTTCAAACTAGGAATCCAGGTCAAATTAAAAAATCTGCCTGGATGGAGATTTGAACACACGGCCACCAGGCAAGCATGCCAGCCAGTGTGCTAGTGTGGCTCCCCTAAACACAGCTGTGCTGAAGTCTTATCTCCAGACCAAGAGATGCAAACAATGCTGCTTCACTTAAAATGAATGACCAAAATACGAGAAGTACTTGTTACTTTTGATTGTGTTCTAGTGAAGTTTACCATCTACTTCTCGTTGTTTTGGTGATTCACTGAAAATAGCACAATGTAACTAAGGAAATGTAAGTGACAAAGTAGTTAAGTTGCATGTCTGCACTCCAAGGGATGTGGGTTTGCTTCTGGACTCTGTCTTTCATTTCACGAGTGCAATTTTCTCAGAAACTCCTGGGGGTCATTGCTGGAACTATAGAGTTCATGCTCTCTGTATTGATTTTGGCAGGCCACTCTGTGAAAACAGACCGAGCCATATGAGACAAAACCTGGCGTAGTAAAGTCAATCATCTCACCGTTAAACACTTTGAGGAAACAAAAACAGACTGATGTAACCAAACCTTGGACTTTGCTGGGCTGTAACTTCTTGCCGTTCAGGTAAGCTCCATGACCTAGCCGTGCCGTGAACAGTTCGTCCTTCATTGGGATATAGACTACTCCAATGACAGCCTGGACAACAACATCAGCAGTTTAGTTTGCACTGATTTGTCTTTGATTAATAATCAATTTCATTACACCTGGATTTCTACATAAGTGCTCCTGTCTAATCCCTTAGATAACACAAGGAGAATCTCAGGAACTGCACCACTGTCAATAATTCACATGTGTTTATTCTAGAAAATGTCATGCACAGAAAGTTTAATAAGACCACTACTGAGAAAATACAACCAGAGAAATAAAATCAACAAGCTTTAGTTTGGGGAAAACAGTAGACGAAAGAAACTGTTAACTGTAATCAGTGAGCTTGACGTTTCATGGGAAATACATTGATCACAAGCCACTACTTGACAGGGAACTGATTGGACTCGGGCATTCAGGCACGGAACAGCTTAGTAACCACACAGTTTTACTCTATTATACACAATGCAGTTCATACACATCACATCACAGAGTTTTCTACACCAAGATTGGAAGTAATTTCACTCAACAATTAGTTTCCACCACAATGTTACATATAGGTACAGTGAGTTTCCACTTTGTTTGAAAGGGACAGTAGTGAACTACGAGCGGCATCGTATACGAATTGTGACAGATAGAGAGTGATCTGGTAATATCGATGACATCACACGGGTTACAGTGACTGTACAGTAGAGAGATATCCACCAAGCGTACTGTCTACAGTGGTCAGTGAATGAGTGCAAGATAGAAAGCAAGTGTCTCTCGGCTGGCTGTAAGGGTGTGTTGTGAATTCCTCATCATCATCATTATCAAGTTCCCTGCCGGGTGGCATAGGCATTCATGGCTCTCCACAGATCTCGGTCTTTGGTGTTCTGGATCAACTCTGCTGATGATATTCCTCCATGCTAAAGTCTCAATCCATCCAGCATCATTTCTCTTGATCTGTCTCCACCTCTCTTCCTCTCGATCTTTCCAGGTGTCACAATGTTCTCCAATGCCTCTCTTCTCATCACATGACCAAAGAAAGCTGTTTGTCTCTTTCTTATTGTTTTATATAGTGTTCTAGTTTCATTAGCCTCTTTCAGGCAATCGTTGTTAGTTTTACTCTGGCAGTCCAAGGAATTTGCAACATCCGTCTCTAAAACCACATCTCTGTTGCTTCCTAGTTCTTCCTAATTAGTTCATTTACATTCCAAGATTCACTGCAATATATCAAAACTTATTCTATATAGCATTTCAGCACTCTCTTTCTTAAATTCATTGATAGTGACTTCTTGCATAAGATACTTTTCATTTTCTGAAATGCGGCTTTTGCCTGTTCTATTCTACTCTTAAATCTCTGTTGTACATCTTCCATCTGATGTTATAAATGCCTCTAGATATTTAAAATTATCCACCTGGTTAAGAATTTTCCCTTATATTTCTATGTCACATTTTGGTGTCGCCATTTTCTTTGATATTACCATTGTTACTGTTTTCTTGACATTCAAGGAGAGTCCTAAATACCTCATAGTGAAATAAATTTTATGTTTAGCCGCCCGGTGTGTTGCGTCTACTCCATTGAAAGTATCTGTAAGAAGATATTGTGAGTGAGCCACGTAAAGAGACAGTAGTCACATTTTCTACACATGCCAAATTTACACCTCTAGACACCACCATTATCAACATCAACATCCGCCAAGTAACAAAATGGCAGACACATACCATAAATATTCTTTTGTGGGTAGGTTTTCTAATTTTGAAATTTAGCATGGACAGCAGCCTGTTCCATCTGATCTTTTTTTAATTTCTAACTCACCATCATATGCCCTGCCAACTGTTGATATGTCTCCACACATCTATGTTCTTGGTGTTCTGGAATAACTCTGCTAAGGATATTCCTCCATCTCACAGTCTCAGTCCATCCAGCATCATTTCTCTCATTCTGCCTCATCTTTCATTGATCTGTCCAGTTGTCATGATGTTCTCATCACATGACCTAAGAATGCTGTTTGTCTTTTTCTTCTCAAGTATATAATTTTATTGTTTCATTAGCCTCTCCCATTTACAAACTGCAGAAGGATTTTTAGCATATGTAATGTGCACATGCCGGCTTTGTGGCTTAAAGGTTATGACTTTTCTCTGTAATCTCGTATACTCTCGTCGGTTAACGTGATGACGGTAAGAATCAGCAGTGGTTCGAATCGCATTGGTGACTTGCGGGGTATGTGAGCCGACCGCTCAGAAAGCAATGGCAAACTACTGAGCGTAATCTTGCCAAGAAATCGACATACAGCTGAAAGATGCTGGTGTTGACAGCGATGTCCTGTAAAGGATATGCTAAAAAAAAAAAATGTGCACATGGCTCCTCCAAGTTTTATGCCCTTGTCCGAAAAGGCTAACCCACGATTGGGGAGAAGTATTACCATCCTGGTCCTATTTTTTGGGAAAAGTCACAAGGTCCACATCTAGAACCAAACAAGATCTGCACCAGAGGCCAATGCTGCAATCTCTTGACAAGCACCATCTAGTTAACCTTAACATGGTAGGAATCTTCCAATGCAAGCATCATCATCTAGTTAACATCATCTAGGAATATTCCAAATCTGATGATATTAAATCTTAATAAGCATCAATTTTCATACAGTGTTTAAGTTCATGGATCTGTTATTTCAAAGTGTTTACAAAAACATATAGTTTAAACTAAACCATGCTGTTTTAAGTGAACTATATTGTTTTTACTGAGAGCAGCAGTGGCACAGTGGCTAACACACTTTATTGCCAGCCTGGTGTTCGTGTGTTTGAAACCACAATGAGGTGAATTTTAAAAATTGACTTAGCCTAAAAGAGGCACCAGGAAATGCTGATGGCCACCATGCTACCTGAGCATTATAACTTCCCAAGAAAGCACTGGACCATATCCAAGCTCTAAATGCTGCAATAGAGCTTGACAGGTATGACTGTTGGGTAAGGGCTAAATTTAATTGATGTGAGAAAAAGAGTTGTTAAAAGCTATAATGAGCCAATCCTGATGTATGGAAGTGAATCACTGACAATTAGCAGACAAGAGAGGAATTATGGGGAAGCTGCAGAGATGTGGTTTTATAGCAGATGATGAGAACACCGGGGACAGATAGAAAGAGTAACGAAGATATCTTGAAAGATAATAACTCACAAATGAATTGGTTATCTGCTTCAGAAGAGGAAGTCCAGACACTCTGGGCACAAAATAAGAGGGAGAAAGCTGGAATGCATCATGACAACAGGAAAGTTGGAAGGGAGGAGAGTTGATGAAAGATATAAAATGAGGCAAGTGAAATATTATGGCCACATTAAAAGACAACACTCTTAGAAAAACCATACTAGAGGCTAAAGTTGAAGACAAGTGAGCAAGAGGTAGACAATGATACAAGTGGGAAGATAACAGCAAGAGATGGATGAATGACATTCTAATAGAATGTACAATCAAGGCAAGAGACATACAGTGTTGGAGATCCATTGCAGCCAACATTCATTGTGGAGATGGCATCTGATTGATTGAGAGGCAGCAAGAGACAAAGAGAGAAGATATTAAACAGACTGACATTGTGTGGCATAGAGGAATAGCAGTGTCAGAAATGATCAGTTGTACTCAAGACAAAGGTAGTGGACACCACTGCCACACGGCATGGACTATAAGAAGATAATATAAAATATATGAACACCAAATATAAACAGTAAAGAAGAAAGTGACACAAAATGGGTGCACAACTTCTAATTTTAATGAACATGCAGACAGACATTGCTGGTTCACTTACCTTCTTGCCCACGGCAACACCAAGTGAGAATGCTACTTCAAGAATGCTGGAAGATAAAACAAACAGATTCTGTCAAATAATTTCTGTTTATTTGGAATAAATATCAGGAATTCTGGGGGATAAAACTGTCAAACAATTTCTATTTATTTTGAATGAGATCAGGCATGTTGGAAGATAAAACAAACATATTCTGCCAAATAATTTATGTTTATTTGGAATAAAGGTCAGGAATGCTGAAAGATAAAAGAAACAGATTCTGTCAAATAATTTCTGTTTATTTGGAATAAAGATCAGGAATGCTGGAAGATAAAACAGATTCTGTCAAATAATGTATGTTTATTTGGAATAAAGATCATGAATGCTGGAAGATAAAACAGATTCTGTCAAATAATGTATGTTTATTTGGAATAAAGATCAGGAATGCTGGAAGATAAAATAAACATATTCTGTCAAATAATTTATGTTTATTTGGAATAGTTATTTAGTTAGTCGTAGTTTCAACTTCACGGCAACGGGTCGTCCCAATTATGCTCCGTTCCTGTGCCAGTGAAAATTACACAAAATGATCCTCACTGTCCAATGTGAAAAGTGGAACAGACAGGAGTCTCGGCAAGCCAACAGCCCACACAAGTACACTGTGCATAATGCCACCACCAGAATGCCAACACAACAGTCCTCCATGAAAAAGACAGTTCATCGTCGATGGAATCGGCAGTCACCAAGACTTCATTGACCGGGTTTCATCCCACATGGCTCGGTCTCTTTCCGCAGGGTGACCCGCCAAAAGCGCTGCACAAAGCACAAACTCCGCAGCTCCAGCTTTGACTCCCAGGAGTCTCCTGAAAAATGCACGCATGACCCGAAAAGGCAAACCAATCAATTCAGCGACAGCCAGCCAATGCTCCGAACATGCAGACTTCATTGACCCGTTATTTGGAATAAAGATCAGGAATGCTGGAAGATAAAACAAACAGATCCTATCAAAGAATGTATGTTTATTTGGAATAAAGATTAGGAATGCTGGAAGATAAGACAAACAGATTCTGTCAAAGAATTTTTGTTTATTTCGAATAAAGATCAGAATGGAATAAAGACAAAAGAGAGAATGATTGCAGACAGGTCGCACACTGGTCGTTTTAGACATCAGATGCTGCATGATGGTGGAAATTACCATGTGTTCAAATGCACCCATTGTGAACCAAGATGTACTGTGCATATTAGTCTGATCAGTCACATTTGCTACTGTCACGGGATGTACTTATACCTTATTTGAAGCACAATGCAATAAACTATCGTCTGTCAAGACACCAAGGTGCCAGAAGTAGTATTGAATCATGAAGACAAAAACAATAAATTGCACAATTTATTGCCTAGAATATTTAGTGATAATTCATCACGTGCATACCACACAAAAATTTCTTCTTTAAATGTTGCATGTGAGACAAAGGTAAGATTTGATTTTTTTTAGCTTAAATGTTATGGTAAAGTCCTTAAAATATTGTGGAACAGAAAGAAGAAAAATTCGGACATTAAAGAAAATCGGAATATCAAAGACAACTAACTGGCCTATAAACAATGTCAAGTCTCAGAAGCTGAAATACTTTGGTCACATTAAACGTCCGAGTGGTTTGGACAGAACAGTGATGGAAGGCATGATTCATTGAAGAAGTGACGCGGTCAACCAGCACGAAGATGGACACATGATGGTGCAGGCACCTTTGGTATGAGAACACATGAGGCAGAAGAAATCACAAGTGATGGAGACATGTTTCAGTGGGCCATGACGAGAACAATGTTATGCTGAGTACCTGCTACACGTTTGTTTTTTTCGTGTGCTCTCTTTGAACTTGAGCATTGTCCACGCACATGCTACTACTAGCAGTTGCTACTAATAGTGAGCACACTGAACTGTTTTTATGTGAGGGTTAGCTTTCCCTATTACCAATGTCCCTTGCCATCAGGCCAAACTCTCTCCAAGTTCTAAGTACTAAGTACAACATTGAAGTCCAACTGACTGATGTGTGGAGGGCAACCACTAGCTCGCAGTCACCACAGAAAGTTTAAGCATATGTGCATAAAACCTCTCTGCCAAGCTGACCTCCAGGTACATAATGATACATCAGCATCTCCTACCTTTGGCTGGTTGAACAAGGGCTATCTCCATCTGTTATATCCTGTGTGGATTATGAAAAGTTAGAATAAGAGCAGACATGATGATGTGGACAAAGATGAGTGAAACAGCCCACCTTACCTGTGAACAAAATTTGTGGTCCCGTCAACAGGATCAATAATCCACGTGGGATCATCTGTCAGTTTGCACTTGTCGCCAGTTTCTGCTGTTGTTTCCTCGCCTATAAATCTGAAATAATAAACACATTCATACATCTTTCCTCTTCTACCCTCACATCATTTATCAGTTTACACTTTTCAACAGTTTCTGATGTTGTTTCCTCAACTATAAATCTGAAATACTAAATACATTCATACAACATCTTTCCTCTTCTACCTTAGAATCATCTGTCAGTTTACACTTGTCACCAATCTCTGCTGTCGTTTCCTTACCTATAAATCTGAAATAATAAATACATTCATACATCATTCCTCTTCTACCCTCGGATTATCTGTCAGTTTGCACTTGTCACCAATTTCAGATGTTGTTTCCTCGTCTATAAATCTGAAATAATAAACACATTCATACATCTTTCCTCTTCTACCCTTGGATACACAGTCTTGTTTAAATTTGTGTTCATATTTGCATTTAGTGTTGATGTTTTGTCAAGCCCAGACCAGTTATATGCTCCATGGGGAACTGTATTCAAGACTTCAACAGACAGGTATAGTTCTGCTCTTCAACATGATGATATGAAGTGGCTTAGAGGTTTATTGGCGGTTTGTGATTTACTAGGCCATTTTTACATTCAGTAGTCTGCTGTGCTTTCCAAATGGTTGACTCTCATTCCATCGAAATTAACGCAAAACTATCTGCACCCAAATCGCCTGTGACAAATTTTGATTCCTCGACCCGGTATGTCGAAGAATTGTGAAACTGCGTTCACTAACCTTGAAGAAACAGACACAGACACAACGGGTATTTAGACAAATATAGAAGAAGAAGAAGAAGAAGAAGAAGAAGAAGAAGAAGAAGAAGAAGAAGAAGAAGAAGAAGAAGAAGAAGAAGAAGAGGAGAAGAAGAAGAAGAAGGAGGATGAGGAGGAGGTGGAGGAGGAGGAAGAGGGGAGGAGGAGGAGGAGGAGGAGGAGGAGGAGGAGGAGGAGGAGGAGGAGGAGGAGGAGGAGGAGGAGGAGGAGGAGGAGGAGAAGAAGAAGAAGAAGAAGAAGAAGAAGAAGAAGAAGAAGAAGAAGAAGAAGAAGAAGAAGAAGAAGAAAAGTAAGGAAGAAACCAGTCATACTTATGATTGGGAAACTTGGCTGTAATGAGGTCATGTACTAATGTCTCCACGGCCTTGTCAGTCTCCGTAACCAGGTCTGCCTGGCTCTGCTTGGTGTCCACCAGTTTCTCTTTCTGGAAAGCTTCCTTGATGACCTGATAAATGAAGCACCATCTATTATATTATCATGGAATCTTCCCAATCAAGCATCATCTAGTTAACCTCATCATCATGAGATCTTCCCAATCAAGTATAATCTAGATCAGAGGTTCCCAAACCATGGCCCGCGTGCCACTTCTGGCCCACCAGCTGTAAGAAAGTGGCACGCGAGGCCTCGTTGCTTAATATATGTTTTAATAATTTTTTTTTTAAATGCAGTCGGAGCGCCCGGTCAGCGTGCGATAATTTACTCTGCTCGTGGTTGTTACGCTTTTATATTATCGAATACGTTTGTTCAGTTCACAACGAAATGTTATGAAGTTCTCATATCCCAGCCTTGTCGACCAATCAGAGTGCGCAAGGCGCCATGTTGTCGTCTGTTACGATGGTGCTCCGGATTTGACGGGTAAAAAGTCTGGATGTCTAGCATTATTGGAAAGTTTCTTGGCAGCACTATATTAAAATATCATTGTATCATTCACCAAGAAGCTCTGTGTGGAACGACTTTAAATCTGAAACAAGTCATTGATGTTGTTCTGAGATGTGTGAACAAAATTCGAAGTAAGGCTCTGAACAGGGGTTAATTCAAATAGTTTCTATCAGACCTGGACGAGGAATAAGGTGAACTACTGTTACACTGTGATGTCAGATGGCTATCTAAAGGGAAAGTTCTGTCACGTTTCTGGGCAGTGAAAAATAGTGTCTATCTGTTTCTGTCTAAAAAAAAATAAAATGCATTGCCTACATAACGGGAATGTCCGCTGAACGATGATTGGCTTAATGACCTGACCATCACGTCTCATTTAATCTCTTTAAATGAGAGGATCTAGGGGTGGGGAAATTTGTGTGATGCATTTCTTCATTTAAAATGAGATTACGACCGTTTATCGGACAGCCGACCGAAGGGACTTTAAAGGTGTTTCCAACTTGTGGTGTAAAAGAAATTTGACTTGTTACAGTACAGAGTAAAAGTTGAAAGTCTTCTGGATGCCCTCTTCATAAATCCGTTTGTATTTCTTATTGCCAAGCTCTGTCAATTACAGCAAAACCTTCAGCACGAAGTAATTGATTTGAAATGCAATTCTGCACTGAGATGTACATTTCTGGAGCTGCTTGCTTCACCCTCAGCTGATCATATCATTTTCATTCTGGCGACTATTGCCTGTTGAAAAATTTTAACACTTGCGTTCATTCGCCCAGAGATACATTTGTCGTTTTGGTTCGACTTACAGATGTGAGCAGCCATTTTCCCCAATGACTGTTATAAAAAAAAAAATTTTTAAACGAGCAAAGTTCCATACTCACCGACCTTAACCTAGCTGCGCTTATGACTTTGGGCACGACAAATTTGTGCCCAGACGTTGATAAACTGGCATCTGAACTTAAGTAACTGGTTATGAAGAGCAGTTACAATTGTAAATTTATTACATTAATAGCGATTTTCGAAACTGAATAAAAATTTATTGTTAAATGAAATTTTGATTGTAAACCAAAAAATGACCGCAGTTTAGTACTGACACAGACTGCCTTTAAAGTTTTAGAATTTTGTTGACAAAAGTTAAGAATGGTATTGCACGACTTTTATAATTTTATAAAGTTGTGGCCTGCTTAACTACCAAAAATAGTAGATATGACCCTCTGCTTGAAAAGCTTGGGAACCACTGATCTAGATAGCTTCATCACCATGGAATCTTCCCATTAACCATCATCTAGTTAACCTCATCATCATGGAATCTTCCCAATCAAGCATCATCTAGTTAACTTTATCATCATGGAATCTTCCCATTAACCATCATCTAGTTAACCTCATCATCATGGAATCTTCCCAATCAAGCATCATCTAGTTAACTTCATCATCAAGGAATCTTCCCATTAACCATCATCTAGTTAACCTTATCATCATGGGGTCTTCCCAATTAACCATCATCTAGTTAACCTCATTATCATGGAATCTTCCCAATTAACCATCATCTAGTTAACCTCATCGTCATGGAATCTTCCATAACAATACTGATCACATTGTCCACTGAGTGCAGACGGGGCTATAAAGAATATGGAGTTAGCATACCTAATACATCACGTACCCAAACATCTCAAAGTGTGTGAAGCAATACATTGTTTTAAACACCGTCCAAAACACGGGTACTTTTATGAACCCATTCTCAACATCAAGTGCCATCTCCACAGTGCAAGTTCACTGTAATAGACCCCCCAGAAGTTTCTGTTGTAAGTCTTCTTTGTACATACAGATAGGCTTGATCCTAATCACATCTCAATATGGTTTGTCCATTTATATTTTGGATGTCCTCAACTTTTCCCAAAATCGTATACTGAGAGAATCACCATATATTGATCACTTAATCCTTGCTTGACCACAACACCTTTATCTTCCCACATAAGGTTAATTTATCTACTTCACCTACTGATTATATTCCCTATACATTACATTTGTAGTTGTCTTATGGCTGAGATAAATGATCTAGATAACTATAACAATAATTCTCATCATCGTCATGACTATGATCATGACTATTATTATGATCATTGCTCCATTGGGAAAAGAAAGGCAACAGAAGCATAGTAATTTTGTTTTCCTTCACTCACTTTGAACTCAAGCATAGTCCATACACATGCAACTATTCTGGTGCGCTGGATTGATTTTTTATGTTGATTACCTTTCCCTATTACCAGTGTGCCTCGCCATCAGGTAAACCTACTCCAACTTCTGAGGTACGTCAACATTTGTTGGTCAGAAGGACTAGTAGCATGTGTGTGAACTGCGCTTGAGTTCAAAGTGAGCTAACAAAAACAAAATAACTATGCTTCTTCTTTTGCCTTTCTTCTCCCAAGACAACAAGCCCTCAACCAATTCATGCCAAGCTCTTTGTTCATGGTTGGTTGGATGTTGTAACTACAGTTTTCAACAGGAATAAGTAGCCAGTCTCCCACCAACCCTCCTCAGTCGTCCCCTTCGACATGCATGTTAGGTTACAGAGTTACCATTTACTGCAACACATAGCCATCATCATCAGGAAACAAACTAATACGTGTGAATGATCATGGTTGACCATTTCACATTCACCAGCCTCGGATCAGGTCTGTGTTTATGTCCTGATTGTGCCACATTACCATAATAATAGTTAGATGAATGATTGATTGATTGATTGATTGATTTAGGAACCGACATCACAGCATTTGGGGCATTCCCATAAGCGCTGCGTCCCCATCCTCAGCAGCCAGCGAAGAGTTCCAACACCAATAGTTCCAAAAGCAATCTGATTATATGTAGTTAGTTGAATGTCCTTTCTAAACGCAAATCTAGCCCCAGGATTAATATTATTAACACTCACGATCCTGAAAAGTGCTTTCAGTTTCAACAGCAACTTGAAGACGCTTTCACTGATACACCAGAAAATTGTACAGCAAGTGAAAAGCGGGGTTAACTTAAGGAAACTCTTTATAAAACTGCTGTAGGGGTTTACGGCACTGTGGAACATAAGAGGCAGGACTAGTTTGCGGCAAACAGCCAGACTCTGCAGCCCTTTATTGATAAGAAGAAGATAGCTCTCTTAAGAAACTAGGAAAGACCAACGCGTAACACTCTGAGTGAGCTAAAGCAAGCTAGGAAGGATGTGCAAAAGACTGCCAGGCAGTGTGCAAATGATTATTGGATCAAGTTATGTGAGTCCATTCAAATCGCAAGTGATAAGGAAAACAGAAGCATTTATGAAGTAGCCACTTTAGTAACCAATTTCTGAATTTTAATGAAAATATACTTGCGGTTTTGTTTGGAAACTATTTCTTGTGTCTCCGTTTTAAGGATGTTTAGTTGGAACTTCAGTTAGAGTACTCGTGTTGTTAAATTCCCAGATTATTTCAAGATCGAGTTAAAACAGACACCGATTACTTGATAAAGATTGTACCACCCCGTTTTGCATTCTGCATTTCTAGCAAATCGGAAACCCTTGTTATACAGGAGAATCAGGCTGTCTATTCTAAGCGGTAAGTAAACCCGTAAATACCGTTTTATGAGACTTATTACATTGTTATACTATGCATTATTAAATTTAGCATCCATTTTTATGTCTAATTTGTAATTTTGGACCATTTAAGTTGACAATAAATGTCACACTGAGATTATGAAGACTGCATGCTGTAATGTAGTATTTACTAGTATTTCAATGGCGGGAGATGGCAGTTTTTCTTGTCATAATCCAGCTATGAACATTTAATATTCTTATGGAATATTAAGAGCGACTACAATGATAATTAATGCATGTTTACATTCAACACCCATTATTGTATATATGTGCAATTTTTCATCACTCTAAACAGACCATATCACTGAACCTTAGCGAATGTGTTCTGGTCACAACTTCTCAAAATAGGAAAAGAGTATTTTCTCTTTGTGGATATTAAGTGATAAATTGACACATAAACATTAATATCTCAGCTTATAATTGACCTACAGACTTGAATAAGGTACTGTTGGATTTCTTGTTTCAAGAGGTATCCAACTATGCAGATTGCATAATTAAAAAGCAATTTAGAAAATGTTAATGGTCCAATGATCAAAAGAAGTGCACCACTGAAAACCTTGACTGGCGAAATCATCACTGATAAGAAACAGCTGATGGACAGATGGGTAGAGCACTATTTGGAGCTTTACTCAAGTGAGACCAAACTCACGGATGATGCCCTCAACGCCATAGAGGCCCTACCAACTCTTGACCACCTGGACACACTTCCCACCATAACAGAAGTTAAGTGTGCTATAAATGAACTTGCATCTGGCAAGGCTCCAGGTAAGGATGGGACTCCAGTAGAGGTTATCAGGAGTGGGCAAGACACACTCACACTACAAATCCGCCAGCTAATAGAGCTATGCTGGCGAGAAGGACAAATCCCAAAGGATTTCAAAGATTCAAGCATCATAACACTGTACAAGAACAAGGGCGATCGGAGCGACTGCAACAACTATAGGGATATCTCACTTCTTGGAAAAGTATTTGCCAGAATTGTTCTGCACAGACTTCAAGTCCTAGGAGATCAAGTCTACCCCGAATTACAGTGTGGCTTTCGACAGAACCGGTCTACCATTGATATGATTATCTCATTGTGACAAATGCAAGAAAAATGCTGTGAACAGAATCAACCACTGTTTATTGCCTTCATCGACCTCACAAAGGCATTTGATTTGGTCAGTCGTGAGGGTCTGTACAAGGCACCAAAGAAGATTGGCTGCCCACCAACTCTTCTGTCCATTGTGGAATCATTCCACACAGGCATGAAGGGTATAATCAAGTTTGATGGTGCAACTTCTGAAGAGTTTGAAATCAAGATTGGAGTTAAGCAAGGTTGTGTACTAGCTCCCACCCTCTTTGGAATATACTTTTCACTTTTACTAAAATATGCATTTCGTGATCAGGATCGTGGTATATACTTTCACTCATGCTCAGATGGCAGCCTCTACAATGCTCAGAGATTGAAGGCCAAGACCAAGATGCTGCAGTTACGACCCACTCTGAGGAAGAATTGCAATATCTACTATCTGCATTCTCCAATACTTGTTCTGAATTTGGTTTAACAATTAGCAAAAAGAAGGCACAGATTATGTCACAAGGTGCACATGGGGTACCATCAATCTTTATTGCCAACACCGAACTAGAGATGGTAGACCATTTTACATATCTAGGATCAGTGGTAAATAGCAAATTATCCCTAGATCAGGAAATCAACATCCGGATTGGTAAGGCAGCAACAACAATGAACAGGTTAAGAAAATGAGTCTGGAAGAACATGAAGCTTACTGCCAAAACAAAAGCCCTTGTCTATCAAGCCTGTGTCCTCAGTACTCTTCTTTATTAGCAGTGAAGCCTGGATAACTTACTCACACCAAGAGAAACGTTTAAACAACTTTCATATGCGGTGTCTGTGAAGAATTCTTGGTATTAAGTGGCAAGACAAAATCACAAATACTGAAGTATTGGAAAGATCAGGTTGTGTGACGGTTTATTCCATGCTCAGTCTTTGTAGACTTAGATGGATAGGACATCTTAGGAGGATGGATGATGGTAGAATACCAAAGGACATCTTTTTTGGTGAATTACAGATGCGTAAGAGATCTCAGGGTCGGCCTCTACTACGATACAAAGATGTGTGTAAGTGGGACATGATTGATACTGGCATTGATAATTGCACATTGGAAGCAAGTCGCTGCTGAACGTGTTGCATGGAGGGCAAACATCAGAAATGGAATAAAGACAAAGGAGAAATTATTGCAGATAAGTCACACACCGAGCGTGTGAGACGTAAGATGGTGTATGATGGTGGAAATGACCACGTTTTCACATGCACCCACTGTGGACAAACATTTACAGAGCGAATAGGCCTTATCAGTCACATTCGCAACCGCCATGGGTAATAGTTATTATGCCTTTCTGAAGCACAAAATATTGTCCATCAAGACGGCAAGGTGCCAATGAATGAATGTCCTTTACAGGACAGTGCAATCAACCCCAGCATGTACTAGCTGTTTGTGATTTACTAGGCAATTTAGTTCTGTAGTTGTACATTGCTTTCTGAAAGGCTGACACCTGTAACCATTGTAATCAATGCAAAGTGGTCTACTTCCAAATGGCGTGTAGCTGATTTTGAACCCTCAACTCGCAATGTTGGGGAATTGTGGAACTCTGTGTTACAATCCCCTAGATGTAGATTTTGTACAACACTTCAACACTCTTTTTTTTCACTTTCATTGATAGCCTTTCATCACTCTACTATGTGTCACTTTTTAAGCGACACATGGATAGTAGAGTAATGAAAGGCTATCAATGAAAGTGAGAAAAAGAGTGTTGAAGTGCTGTACACATGATTGTAACTACAATGCTGTTACAATCAGTGCATGTATACTATAACACTAATCATCATCATCATCTAGTGCTCTTCCAACATGGCATAGGCGTTCATGGCTCCCACCAGATCTTGGTCTTTGGTATTCTGGATTGACTCTGCTGATGACATACCTCCATTCCACCAGAGACAAACGCTGCAAATTCCTGAATGAGGCTAATGAAACTTGAAAACTATAAAAACAAAAGAAAGAGACAAAAAGCTTTCTTTGGTCATGTAATGAGAAGAGAGGCATTCGAGAACATAGTGACAACTGGAAAGATCTAGGGGAAGAGAGGCAGAGACAGACCAAGAGAAATTAAGCTGGATGCTTCCAAGTTCTTCCTAATTTGTTCATTTACATTCCAATATTCACTGTCATACAGCAAAACAAGTTCTATATAGCATTTCATCACTCTCTTACATTCAATGATAGTGACTTCCTGCATAAGATACTCTTTCTGAAATGCAGCTTTTACTTGCCCTATTTTGCTCATAATCTATGTTGTGCATTTTCCATCTGATGTTATAACATGTAACAAGCAATAACCTGCACAGTAAACAGAATCACGAGTACACCTACCTGGCCTGCTCTGTTAGCCACTTCAAGGGCTGTGTTATAAATCTCCTCCAAATCAACCTCCGACATATCTCAGAATTTACGGCCAAGCGTTACTGAAAGCCTCGTTGGTTAAAACTTGTTATGACACTTGTTTTCTTCTCTATAGAGATAAAAGTTGTTAGGAGTGACAAACAGAAATCTCTAATGTTCAATATGTATTTCTTGTATGCTGTCTGGCATGTATGTAAATATGTATTTCTCTGTGTGTTCTATGAGTCTTAAGAAATACCCGATAGATAACTGTTATACCTATTGTTGAATAATTTAGTTTTTGTTGCTGTTTTATATATGCCGATGTCTGTAGCTTAGGGGCAGTGAATGTAACTTCACAACTGCCTGACATGCTGAGCTGAGGATTCAAAATCACACGCAGACCATTTGAAGCAGACCATTTGAAGCAGACCATTTGAAGCAGACCATTTGAAGCAGATCGCCTTGTGTTGATTTTAATGGTATGAGCTCCAGTCATTCAGAAAGCAAAGGCAAACTACTTAGCGTAAAAATTGCTAGTAAAATCAAAACAGCCACAAAATTCAGGGGTTGAATCAGACGTCCTATATTGTATTTATATGAATAATATTTATCTTCTTCATTCCTCTTTCAAGGGGAGTGCACTACCTATAGTTAAGCACCTCAAAGATCAGTGTGTCTGACTTCAGCATGCATTTGTGTCTGGTTTGCTTCCTCTATACAAGGTACAGGGTGTATTTTTAATGACTGTGCGGTGTTGATGAACTTTACAGAGGGTTTACTTTACAAAACTTTGACCGGCAATATTTTCAAACACTGCACAGTCATTAAAAATACACCCTATATCAGGCTCTTCCGCACAAGGGTAGGTTTTCATCATAACAATATTTCTAGGGTAGTGACCTTATGTCTTAATCTTTGCCAGGACAGTGACCTTATTTCTTAATCTTTGCCAGGAAAGTGACCTTATTTCTTAATCTTTGCCAGGACAGTGACCTTATTTCTTAATCTTTGCAATTTCAAACTGCCATGGGATTTTTAATATGCACACTAGACCTCCTGATTTTGACCCTTATTAGAGAAGGCTGGGTATCTGATCTCACTACCCAAGACAGGGGGTTGTAGTGTGTCAAAGCATACCACGAGTTGGACTGTATATATACCGGGTGTTTGTAAAGTGTAACTACACTTTGTATGTAGAACAAATATGAAAAATGAAAGTACATGATATTAAAATAATGTGCTCCAGTCCATCGTGAAGCAATATATAGCAAATGGCTGTCATCTGCTGGAGTAATTCTTTGCACTTCAAACAGAATGGTGCCACTACACATACAGCTAGAGCATCACTGAATTTTTTTTTTGTGGAAGAAATTTTCACAAATCGCATAATATTATGTAGAATTTGCCTGTTCATTCTCCAGATCTAACGCCATTAGATTATTATCTACAGGGCTTCTTGAAAGGAAATATTTAAAAAAATAATGTACACATAAGGACCTGAAAGAAGCAATCAGAATTACCATTCAACAAATAACAACAGAAATGTTGCAGAAGGTATTAGACAATATGAAGAGGTATGTATAGTCATGTCTTGAAGTCCATAGTGGACATTTCCAAAACCTGTTATAATGAATACTTCATTGGTACTTTCATTAGACATAGCAATTACTATTGTAACTAATTTAATTAATTTTTAGCATATTTATCTATGACATCGTGTACTTTATTTTTCAAGTATGTTCTACATACAAAGTGTAGTGAGACTTTACAAACACCCAGTATATTGTGTATAGGACACAAAGCACAGTGTATGAGAACTCCATGAATGTAAGCAAGAGGAGTGACTCAGCTGGCTGTGGAGGTTTGTATGGATGTGTATCCTCAGAAATAAACTATATGCCAGCTGCCACCGTGAGTTGCATTAAAAGAAATAGATACCAATGGTCCTTGGAAAAATTCCCAGCCCTAGCTTGAGACCAAACCCTGTACCTCCTGATCAGAACTGGTTAGGTATCTGCTCCCACTATCCAAGAGATAGGCGATGTGTGATATAATTAGATACCATTGGTTCTTGAAAAAATTCCCAGCCCTATGATGAGATTAATCCCAGTACCTTCTGAGCATGAGACATACACCATAACCTCCTTCCTATATATATATATATACTATTATGGCCAGCTTTAATGAGTCTTCAATACGTTCTGTCTTGTGTCTTCATGGTATACTCATATACAGGATGTTTGTAAAATCTCACTACACGCTATACGAGGGTGAGTCAATAAGTAAGTCACACAGTTCTGTGGGATGGCAGGTAAATGTAGTTGGTGTTTTCTACAGGTGTCATTAGGTGACAGCAACATCGAACTTTACATTCCCGTTCGTCAGGTGGCGATAGGTGTCTCATGCACATGCGCAGCGCATAAACAAAATGGCGACTGAACTTACGGCGTGTACAACCACAGAGCAACGTGCTGTTGTGCGTTTTCTGTGAGCGAAAGGACTGTCTGCAAAGGACATTCATAAGGAAAAGTTTATGCTGACAAATGTTTGTCCCGTAAAGCGGTGCATAGCTGGGTAGAAAACAACCTTCTTCGTCTTGTGTCAAAAAATTCAAGGTTACGTCATCAGCAGGGAAGGTTATGCTGACAGTGTTCTGGGGTTGTCAAGGAGTGCTTTTAACCAATTTCAAGAAGAAAGGTGACAGTGTGAATTCTGAATCGTATTGTGAAGTTCTATCGATGCTTCATGGTACAATTCGAAGAAAACGTCCAGGACTGCTGACTAGAGGAGTGTTGCTGCTTCATGACAATGCCAGACCACATACGGCTCGATTAACTCGGGAGAACATTAACCAACTAAGGTGGGAAGTTCTGGAACATCCACTTTACAGCCCTGACTTAGCCCCTAGCGATTTCCACCGGGAAACATTTTACGAATGACGCCGAAGTTGAATGTGAAGTTAAAACGTGGTTTAGAAAACAGAGCGCGCAGTTCTATACAGCTGGTTTTGGAGGACTGATAAAACGATGGGATAAGTGCATCAATGTTAGTTGAAATTATGTTGAGAAATAAAGGGACAATGTATGTATAAAAATAAACTGGTTTCAAGTTGTTATCATATTTAGTTATTTTTCTACAGCAATTTGTGACTTACTTATTGACTTCCCCTCTTATATAGACCAAATTTGAAAAATGAAGTACATGATGTCATAAAAAAATGTGCTCCACAGACCATCATGAAGCAATATATGGTGGCTGTCATCTGCTGGAGTAACTCTTTGCACTCCAAACAGAATGGTGTTATCAACAGAGGAAAGACGTTTTCAAATTTGTTCTACATACAAAGTGTAGTGAGACTTTACAAACACCTGGTAGTTATAAGCTTCTTCAAGTCCATCTGTTAATGTTTCTCCTCAACCACCTGTAATTTTGTCTTCCCTCTACATTCCCCCCCCCCCCCCCCCACATTGATGTATTAAATATACAGGAAATTATTCAATTAAATTTAAACAAATTAATACACACATTAAATTATTAAGTATGTAAAAGTAAAAAGATCCATAAGATGAATTTCCATTCTATGATGCTCACAGTGTGTATGGTGCCATATTTCCAGTTATAGACCAATCATCGATATGGTCAAAACCATTAATAATGGCATTATCACAAGGCAACGTTTCCTTGACAGAACATTTCATGGTGCCCATTTTAAGCTGGGTCCACACGGTTTCCCAGGTTCATTTTTGTTTTTAAATCTCTGTTTCCAGTGGTTGCAAACACATGACCACCAAGCCGGCTTGCAAGCGTGCTAACCACTATGCTACCGCACTTCAAATTAATCATTCTTGATCCGATATTATTATAATAAGTATGCATAATTATAATAATTAATATTAATAATAAGACAAGTTTACTAAAACTAAAAAATAAAAATAAAAAACCACTAAATATTAAAGTCTAAATTCTTCTAATCTTATCTCATCATATGCCATGACCTGAATTAGATCATAGGCTAGTGAGTACAGGTAGTTTAGAGTCCTGCACAGTTCAGTGACAAGATGTGAAGATTGAGTGGATTGTGAACCACGCTTGACCGGAAGTAAGCAGAGTGAAGGTTCAAGCACGGACTACAGGTCCTGGAGAGCTCATTCACGCCTGGACCGCGTTCGAGGTCGGACGGAAGATGGCAATTGGCAGACATCTATCTAGCCGCCACTTTTGTGTAGATACAGTAGCTGTGAAGTTGTAATCAAATGTCGACGTCAGTTGAGAGTTCGAGCGACAGTTGGCTGCAGAGATCGAGTGCAAGTATTGTTGTTTTAGTGACATTGATTTGACATTGTTTTAAAGAAAGACATAATACACAGTGTGAAACTTATGCAGCTGTCGTGTTATGAAGAATTTATCGTTAAAGTGGTGTTGACTGTTACATAATGTGTCTGGGAAGATTCCTAGAAGGCATAAAGGCTGATACTACAATAAGCCCATTAAGAATCACTCCTGTAGGACAGGGTGCTCTTTACCAGATGAAAGTTAACCAGAATGTGAGAATAACTTCCTGATAGATACCAGCGTCAAGCTCTGGCACATACTACCAATCAACTCTATGACAATATAGCAACACAATTCGTGCATGAGAAATACATTTCGCTTATGGCATCATATTCCTCTTGTACCTCGCGGTGTCGAGGTGAAGTATAAACAGCAGGAGAGTGCCCGCTTGTGGACTTCATGTATCGATATTCCCAAGGACTCTGTTATTCCCTGCGTCCATCATTTATGTGGTCGGCCTCTTCCTCTGCTTCCCTCTGGTCTGTACATGATTGCTTGTTTGTGGCATACTGTTACTTGGTAATCTACTTGCATGGCCAACCCTTTTGACTTGCTGCCTTCTAATAAAATCTAGTTCAGCTATAACCCCCACTTTAGTCACGATTTCTTCATTTCTGATCTTCTCTCTTCTTGATGCATTGAGTATTCTTCTTAGGAATCTCATTTCTGTTGTGATTTTTCTTTTCTCTTTTTCTGTTATTGTCCAGGTTTGGCATTGGTAACATAGAGTTGGTAGGAAGATTGTGTTGTAAAGTGCTTTCTTAGTAGTATTGATGCCATTTGTCCAATGAGTTGGTTTGCCTTATTACATCTATTTTCGATCTCGTCTTCTGATTTGCCATTTGATGATATTATACTTCCTAGGTACTTGAAACTCTTTACTTGTTTCAAGGGATGTTCATTTAGATGAATCGTTGTCTCTTTTTCTTCTTTAGTTAGTTAATTTAATTGCTAATTTTCATGTTATGTTCCCCACCCATTTCATTTAGACTATTAATGTGGTCTTGTGCTTGCTTGCTTGTGTTCGTTGGCTTGAGCTCCAACGCGAAGTCCTGTATGTCGGATGAAGGCATCCTGTTGTCCAACATCAGTGTGATGTCATACAGGACCTGAGTTTTGCGTGAGTATCCGTTGTCCCATGTCTGGCTTATTGGTGTGCAGACTGGTGGTTCCTCGCCGTACAGGCAGACACTCTCCGACTTCGGAAGAATGTGGTCTTGTAATTCAGCTTCTGATTTTGCTATTAGTGCTTGGTCATCCGCAAACAGGAGTTCTCTAATGGTTAGATTTTCAGATGGTTCTTCTGTGTTCTCGTCATGTGGTGTTCTTGTAGTCTCTGTTTGGCTGGTTTCTTTACATATGTTGTCTATATATGTTATGAACAAGAGAGGGGACAGGACACAACCTTGTTGTACTCCAGATCTTATGGTGAAGGGTTCTGAGTGTCCTCCAGTTGCTCTCACTATGCATTCACTGTTGTTGTATAAGCTTCTACATAAGTTTGTTAGATGTGTACTCACTCCATATTGTTTAAGGATTTCCCACAGCTTGTTTCTATCTACTCTATCAAATGCCTTTTCTTAGTCGACAAAGGCTAAGTAAAGTGTTTCATTGAATTCGATTGATTTTTCTATAAGTTGTCTAAGAGCAAAAATGGCATCTGTGCATCCTTTGTTTTTTCCTAAATCCAAGTCTGGAGGCTGCACCGGCAGATGAAGAGACAGATGATGCCTGGTACACATGGTACCATATATGATGATAACAACTGACCTATGACAACTGACAAAGACAAAGAGGAGGCTTTTCTAGCATGATTTTTAAAACAGACAGATCAGCAAGATAGAGCTATTAAAGGTAACGTCAGAGAAGCCTTGTCACGGGTCACTAGGAAGGAGGACTGTGAGATTAAGGTGGAGGATATTAGACGGGTACTGAAGCGGGCTAAAGACACAGCGCCAGGTCCGGATGGGGTGAGGTACTCCCATATGAGGAACATAAATGATAGGGACTTGGAGGAGATGGCTCCTTGTTTCAACCTAAGCATCAATACGGTGGAAATACCCCACAATTGGCTGCATAACTACCTGGTCCCACTCCCAAAACCAGGTAAGGATCACTCCAGACTTAATGGATACCGAATCATAACCCTGCAAAATACGTATGGCAAAGCCCTCGAAAAGATAGTAGCACGCAGGCTCTAGCAACATTTGGAAAGTCGTAATCTGCTTCGCCAAGGACTCGGGAGATACCGGCCCGGAAAGGACACCTGGGCCAATACTGCAACTTTTACATTTCATGTCTACGAGGGTTTCTAGGATAAACAAGAGACAGTGGCGGTAGCTCTTGACCTGGAGATGTGTATAACAGGGTCAGGTATGATCGGTCGATATACACACTGCTGGACATGGAGGTCTGCCCTTGCCTTGTTAGATGGGTTACGGCGGTCCTTTATGAGCGTAAGGTTGCACTGTGCATGAGTTCCTGCACTTCTGACCCATGTACTATTACACCTGGGTTGCCACAAGGATCTGCCATGTCCCCAGTGCTCTTTAATGTCTACATCAGCAAAATTGCAGCTATTGAGACACCAGGTGTGGGTAGAATCTTGACATTTGCAGATGATGTGCTGGTGTACAGACAGGGCAGTGACAGGGCCAGTTTGGCGAAAGACTTACAGGCGGCAGTAAATGGGGGTGGTGCAGGGAAGCAGGGGCCATTATACACCCAGACAAGGCATCGGTTGTGTGGTACTCCCTGGATAACCGGATCATCAAGGCAGATGTCCCAGGTATTATGTTGAATGAATGTCCTCTTAGGCGAGAGAGTAAACTGAAGTACTTGGGTATCACCTTTGACAGGTGTTTGTCTTTTAAGGATCATGTGGAGGCTTTGGTGGTGAAGGCTGGTAGGGGACTTAATGCATTGAGGGTTATGGCAGCAACCGGGGTAGATCAGAGGATGCTGTACAGGCTCTTTCAGCAGTTAATAATTTCTGTCATTGAGTATGGTTTGGGGCTGCTGACAGTATCAAAAAGCCAGCTTGAAAGGTTGGAGCGCATACAGAATGCTGCCAAGCGGTTAATCCTGGGGTGCACAAAGGACGCACCAATTATATGCATGAGGTATATCCTGACGCTACCAACAATGACGGATAGGCATAGGGTCCTTCGGGCCAAATGGTACCTGAGAGTTGCTACAGATAGGGATCACCCGCTGCATCCAGCCATGGATATAATCAAGGGTCATAGACTAAGACGAGGCAGGTCCTGGATGGCACAGGCAGAACTTTCTATATCAGGTGTGTGATCTAGAGACCATCAATCGTGAAAGAGAGTGGGTTGAAGTTCCAGAAGACATGACGGACTGACACAATGTAATAATAACACTGGGTCGTGAGAGCAGATAATGGGCAATGGGCAGCACTGAGTTTGAAGTGCAACAGCTGATCCAGAGTAACACACATCAAGGTGACATAGTCATCTACACCGATGGGTCAGTGGTGAGAAACAGACTTAGTGGCTGGGGCTATATTGCAAAGACTAATGGACAAGTCTTGAAAAATTAGAGTCTGGCATATGAGACTACGACCTCCAGCATGAGAATGGAGGTGGAGGCACTAACAACGGCATTCCGTTGGCTAGAGGAGACTACTGCAACACACATTATATTCATTACGGATTCAAAGAATATGCTTAGTAAGGTGGAGAAAGGAATGTTTCATGTGGAATGGCTCTTGTCGCTTCAGAGGTCACAGATTGTGAGAATTGTATGGATATTTTGCCCTGGCCATGCGGGGGAATGAACAGGTTGATTCCTAAATCTAAGTTGTGTTTCGCTTAGCAGGGTTTCTATAGTAGTTTGTAATCTTTTCTCAAGAATTTTGCAAAATATTTTCCCAGTATGTCTCAACAGTGAAATGCATCTGTATTGTGTGCAATCTCTTTTGCTGCCTTTGTTTTTCCAAATAGGGATAATTATGGTGTTTCCCCAGTCTCGTGGTGTCTGTTGTTCTACCCAACAATATAAAATCAATTTGGCTTTTAGTATCTAGATCGTTCCATTTATACCAGGTGTAAATTTGTGAGTCTCTGTGTTTATAGAATGTGTTTATTATATAGAGGATGTGTTGGCTGCATAGCTCTATCAGTCTACTTCCGTTATCATTTCTTTCATTATGTTTTTCTATGCCCGCTCTGTTGTGTCCTAGTCTTGCATTGAAGTCTCCCATAACTATGATGTTTTCCTGCTTATCTATTTTATTTAGCACATCATGGATGTCTTTGTAGAATTCCTCGCATTCTTGCTCATTATTGTTTGAATTACATTCTGCGTTTATTTGTACGTATGTTGTAATTGTTTGTTCTTTTATTCTCACTGTTATGATTCTTTCTGATATATATTTTATTTCTAGTATTCCTCTTGCTAGCCGTGGTTCAATGACTATTCCCACACCGTGTCTGCCCTTTCTTGCTGTTCCACTCAAGAGTAGACAAACGTGTAACTATGGTGGATCTCCTTGCATCCTTCCCCTTTTATTCTGCTGTCCGCTATTTCCATCAGTCCAATTTTCCTCTCTTCCATTGTATTTGTTTCTATAAGTTCTTCTTCTTTACTATTAAAACCGCAGACGTCCTATTTTTTTGAATGGAAGTGTCTATTCGTAGGGCCCTGCGAATAAACAAAGCGTCTATTCGCAGGGCACGGCTGGTCACGTGATTTAACGTAAGTTTGCGGCTATGTTATACATTTTCGTTGATTGGAAAACGTGTCGTCAGTGGCATAGTTGATAGTGTCCCCGCCTGATGGGCGAGAGCTCGAGGTTCGTTTCCTTGCCGGACATTTTTTTTTAAAATTTTTCAGCAATTCATTGGGTGAAAGTCAATCCTTCATCTCTTTTGGGTATTTAGAATTGTGTTGTTTAAAGTGAGTGTAATTTAGTTAGTCTTAGTACCAGTTTCTCCAGTATTGGTCCTCGTTGCTTTGCACTACGGCAATTCCAATACCCAACCCACACATTTTTGAGTCCCAAACGATCCGTTTTCCTTCTACTCCTTCTGGCTCCAGCCCTCTTCTTCCTTTTCCTTCCCCCCTCTCCCCTACCTCTTCTCCTCCGCTTCATTCTCTCCCCGCTGGCTGTTGTCAAAAGTATCGAGCACAAAGCACGTACTCCGTTGCTTCGGCGATAATTCTTTGTAATATTCATAGTTGGTTAGGTAGGTGGGTAGTTAGACACGAAAGTGGTTAAGTAGGCAGGTAGGCAGGCATACAGACAGGCGGACATATAGAGAGGCATACAGACATCTCTCTCTCTCTTCTTCTCTATCTCCCTCCCCCTCTGTCTCTTTCTTGTCTTTATCACTTTTTTATGTCTTTCAACACATCTTTCTCATATCTCTGTCTCGCACACTATCTTCATTATCTATCTCTCTCTTCTCAACCCGCTTCACATATACCAGGTTTTCCTGCACTTTATATGCGTAGCATTTCCTTGTTTATTTGTTAATTCTTAAACTCGCCTGATATTTAAACAGCCATACTTCAACTAAGTATAAAGTATCGATTCATAGGGCCCTGTGAATAAACAAAGCGTCTATTCGCAGGGCTGGACCTGCGAATAAACAAAGCATCTATTCGCAGGGCCCTGCGAATAGACTCTCCCTTTTTGAATAGCTGATCTATCTCGTAGTCCATTAACATTGCCGGGTCTATATCTCAATATCTGTTTGGGTCAGTCCGTTTATACTTCTTAGTTTTTCTACGAGCTGTATGAAGATCCCCTCCCGGCTTGCTAGGCCAGTCGCAGGTTTAGGACAAAAATCTGACCATAGGGAGTCCATCCTCTATGGCGAGCCATAACCCCGTTAGCCCATGACCTCACATCACGGTCATGGTTTCCCAGAGGAGTCTACACACCACAGTTCACACACGCTTCTAATGAAGCTTTGAAAACTTAATCACATCATTATATAAATTGACATTTTAATGGTTTCCTGTAGTGGGGTGACAATGATTATGAAACGACCGGCTTTAATCACATGAAACTACTCTGGAAGCTTCAACTACTACTACTAACTAATGGCACTAAACTAATCATCATAAACATCTCAGACCTGCTCAAGATTATTAACCAATGTTGCCCTGTGTCGTCTGCCGACAAGAAAAGGCGATCAGAGTAAGCTACCCCTGTCCTTATGAAAGAGTGACTTCGTTATTTGCATCTTTCTAATTTTGTAATTCTATATTTATTGCGATCCCGAAGAAATCAGGAGCCTTGGAATGTGATCAACATTGAACAATTAGCATAATGAGCCACATCACGGGGATTTTGCTGAGAATTATCATGCAAAGAAGTAGGAAAAAAATAGAACCCGAAATAGGAGAAGAATAATGTGGGTTTGTAGAAGGCATGCAGTGTATAACAGTATATTACTATATATATATATATTGAGAACAGTGATTAATTGAACGTTCTATAGAAGTAAACAAAGATATATATTTAAATATTGAGCACAACCCACTACTGGTAACGCCGATCGCATTCTGGTATGAACCTAAGGCCTATCCACGTCTATATGGAAGGACTATACTCGAGTTTCGCCCTCATTTGAGCTCGTCAGTAGTGCATATCCCTGACCGGATACGGAAACAGTCCCGGATCACGCGTAGCCTACGATGGGTGGCGTTGTGATGTTCTGTTGTGATAATTTGGTGTGTCCAGTGTGTGCCGCGTGGTTACACACCCGCTTCACACGCGTGATCCGGGACTGTTTCCGGATCCGGTCAGGGATATGCACTACTGACGAGCTCAAATGAGGGCGAAACTCGAGTATAGTCCTTCCATATTGACGTGGATAGGCCTTAGGTTCATACCAGAATGCGATCGGCGTTACCAGTAGTGGGTTGTGCTCAATATTTACATTTCAAATCCCGAAACAACCACATAATCAAAAGATATATATCTTTGCTTTATTGACTACGCCGGCTTCCTGGCCTAGAGGTTAGCGACTTTTCTCCATAATCTCGTATACTCTCGTGAGTAACGTGACGACGGTGAGAATCAGCAGTGGTTCGAATCGCGTCGGTAACTTACGGGGTATGTGAGCCGGCCGCCCAGAAAGCAATGGCAAACTACTGAGCGTAATCTTGCCCAAGAAATCAACAATCAGCTGAAAGATGCTGATGTTGACAGCGATGTCCTGTAAAGGATATGCAAACATTTTTTATTTATTGACTACACAAAGGCTTTCGATAATGTGAGGCATGTCGACATGATAAGGATGCTTGAAGATCTACAAATTGATGGGAAAGACCTTAGACTTGTAAAAAAAAACATATATTGGAAACAACAAGCTGCCATCAGAATTGATAATGATGTAGGGTTGAAGGTCAATACCAGCCTATTAAAAGGGGTGTAAGACAGGGATGTGTAATATCTCCAGATCTTTTTTCCCTGCACAGTGAAAATATTTTCAGAAATGTAGAAGATATGGAAGGAAACAACGTTGGGGGACGATACATCAATAACATTAGATATGCAGATGTTACAGTCTTGATTGCAGACAATGAACACGACCTGCAAAATTTAGTAGATGCGGTTGTTGCACACAGGGAGCAACTGTCAACTAGGATTAGAATTGAATAGTAAGAAGACACAGATTATGGTCGTCACTGGGAAAAAGGAAATACCACAATGTGATATACGAGAAAATGGGCATATTCTTAAGTAAATGAATCGGCGCAGTTATCTCGGAACAGTCATAACATCTGATGGGGGATGCCTTAAAGAGATTAGAACAAGAATTGCCATGGCTAAGGTAGCCTTTTGCAAGACGAAAAACATAGCCTACTGACCAATAAAAAGCTATCAATTTA
This sequence comes from Cepaea hortensis, assembly GCA_963921405.1. NCBI lineage: Eukaryota > Metazoa > Mollusca > Gastropoda > Stylommatophora > Helicidae > Cepaea > Cepaea hortensis. The sequence continues at coordinate 132,197,394 of OY992876.1, read as the reverse complement.
AACGAGGAAGGGAGTGTTGAAGTGCTACATAGAACCTGTACTTGTGTATGGATGTGAGACGACAGTGAGCAGTCAAGCTGAAAAACATCTGATGGCTGTGGAAATATGGTTTCTGAGGAAAAGGCAAAGAATATCATGGACAGACAGAAAAACCAATCAACAAGTCCTTCAAGAAACAAATGAAGGTCGTAAACTGATTAGAGTCATTAGAGTCAACTTCTTCTTCCTTTTTTCCTTTTCACAACTTCCTCCTCCTACCCCCCCCCCGCCTCTTCTTCATCTTCTTCCTTCCTTCTTTCATCTCTTCACCCTTTCATTTATTAACTTTCCTTTCCTCACCCTCTCCGCCCTCCTCTTTTTCTTCTTCACATCTTCCACCTAAACCGCTTCTATCTCCCCACCTTCACCCCCCTCCCCCTCCCCCAACCATTCTTCTGCTTCTTCTCCGTCACCTTCTTTCTCTTCTTATTTTCTTCCATTCTCCTCCTCCTCCTTCTTTTTTTTTCTTATTCGTCCTCCTCCTTCCTATCTGAATCTTCCTCATTCATTTCGTCTTCTTCTTTTTCCTCTTCTTCTCAGTAACTCCCTCTCCCTCATTCTTCTTCATCCCTTATTTGTTAACCAAGGCTGTGTATATACACGATGTTTAATCTTTTCCTTGATATTGGGCGCAGGAACGGAGCATAATGGGGACGATCCGTTGCCGTGAAGTTGCAACCGCGACTAACGACTAATCTTCTTCCCCCTTTCCTTCCTCTTTTCTCTTTATTCTTTTCCCTTGTCTCACCCTCTCCACCCTCTTATTTGCCTTCTTCACCTCTTCCTCATAATCGTCTTCCTTTTCTCCACCCTCTTCTTCTTCGCCATCACTTTCTTCCTCTTCTTCTTTACTCCCATACTCCTCCTCATGGTTTATCTTCTTCTTTTTCGTCTTCATCATCTCCTTCTTCCTTTTCCTCTTCTTCTCCGTCACCTCCGTCACCTCCTCTTCCTACTTGTACTTCTTCTTCTTCTTTCTCGCCTTCTTCTTCTTTGTTAAACAAGACTGTGTCTATATATATACGATTTAAAATTTACTTTTTGTAACAAGAAGAGCTGATGCAATGTAAAGTAACGAGTGCCACCACAGAAGAGAATGACAAAGAAATGGGTATCGCGGAAAACAATTTTGAGTAATAACAAACAATTGCATAACTGACAAATGCTCCAAGCAAGATAGCTGCCATAATGTAAACTATACTACAATGGTTACGACCGCATTGGTGTTTGTCCGAAAAGAAAATAAGATAAACTAGCAAATAAAGGAAACAGAATGTGATCAAGCATATAACGAAGTCTCAAACTTCGAGGAAAAGAGAGTTATCAAGACTATCAGAACAGATTCCCCGCCTCAAGACAGGAGATATTAGACTGAATAAATACCTTTATAAACTTCGTCTGCTCGTTTGTTACTGCAGCGCATAAGGGCAGCAAAGAATAGCAAAATTGTAATCTACGACGCATGTCGTATGAGGCGTTTAAGGAAGGCTGATGTATGACTAACTATCTCAATCCGTAGAAAACTTTAAATTCCAGGCAAGCGTGAACACATCTTTAAAGGATTTTGTGCAATCTGATTGAGAGTCTGCTCCATTGGGAGGTGAAAGGCAGCAGAAAAAGAAGACAGCAACGACGACCGACGACGACGACGACGACGACGACGAAGAAGAAGAAGAAGAAGAAGAAGAAGAAGAAGAAGAAGAAGAAGAAGAAGAAGAACAACAACAACAACAACAACAACAACAACAACAACAACAACAACAACAACAACAACAAGAGACGTCGTATGTTCACCTTATTACAACACAGTGTGAACTAAACTAATTGTTAAACATGGTCTGGAGGACAATCGTCTGTTCAGTGAGATCAGAAAGGTATACTGACATGCCGAATCAGCATTAACTGATTAAGTTCCATGTGATGATTAATTAATGACTTTCCACATCTGTCACGGGCTTATATATTACCGAAATGTTGCCATTGCAAATTGGTGGCTCAATTAAAATATCAATACAGTAATATTTTCCCTAGCAACCTCCATTAATTTGATATATAATACTACATGTCTGTTACCATGTTAACAACTTTTAGGTCATAACTGTTACTTCCCATTTCCCGCCATCCATTTTTTTTTTTGGGGGGGGGGGGGGTCCAAACCTGTTTTTTCTTTGGCACTGAATCTGTTAAAATCCAGGCTGTATGGAACTACTGTCATCTACTGCCTATAATATCCTTGCAGTGTGTGTGTGTGTGTGGGGGGGGGGGGGGTCGTCTTGAGCCTGAGGTATTAAGTATTAAGGGCGCCTGGCTAGTGCAGTCGCCGCGAACTGTGCAGGTTAGGATTTTTAGGATGGAACTACAGTGAAACTAAAAACAAAATGGCCCAGTTCATCTGGAGAACTTGCCAGACTAGACAAAGCATGCATTTTTCTAGAAAGAACCGATGACAATTAAGAGAACTAGTCACGCCACCTTATTAACCAAACGGATTTAAATGGCAAGAGAATCGACTTCATTGCATCGGGTTTCATCCCACATTGCCCAGTCTCTTTCCGCAGGGTGGCCTGCCAGAAGCGTGGCATAGAGCACGAACTTCCAGGAGTCTCAGAGAAAATTGCACGCTTGAAATTGAACCCACAACCTTCGGAGGCTGCGTAACCACTTCACCACGGGGAAGTCCTCCACCTAATTATGCCATGAACTGGTACACGTTAGTTCCATATCCTTTGCAGGACGTTGCAGTCAACATCAGCATTTTATGCTGTTGTGATATTTTGGCAAGTTTACGTTAAAGTAGTTTGCCATTGCTTTCTTAATGACCGGCACCCATACCATTTCGTAAAAAACCAAAGCAAGGCGGTGTGCTGGGTTTCGAACGCGGGAATGCGGGATGACGAATTGCGCCCGTAACTCCCGCCACTGAGCCAGCGAACTGGTATATACGAAGGCATAATACTTCACAGCTCTACGGAACTACCGCCTTATGGTGCTCATGGTTCAATTTAGAATCCCTGCAGCTGAGAGTTGGTCCTCGTGCATTTACACAGTGTCCTGATTATAGTGCATTCACATTTGTTTGCCTCAATATAAAAATCCATATCTCAGTAACCAACTGAGGGAAAATTATGAGATTTAGTATATAACCTTATCATTATGTCCACCCAAAAATCTTTTTGTTCTGGAGATTGTACAGCAGATTTCAAAATTTGTTTATATGCGGTATATAATTTACGGGTCAGAGATGATAGGGACATTATTAGAAGTATTACTTCTTCACACGGAAACATTAGCGTTGAATTATTAATTTTCTGGTGGTTCACGAGATTGGCCTTATGACAAGAACCCCGAGCAGTTTAAAATGGGAGTTTTCAGAGGTGTCGTCAATATGTGGGTACTTTCATGAATCCTGATTTTGTTTTTACATCTTACCACTTATCGCTAACATCTGAATGTGTGAATATTATTCAGTGGGATTGAATGTGAAAATTTTGTACACTTCAAAGCATCGCTTTAAGTTGTACACAAATTTTTTGACAAGAAGCTGATCGCAGAAAACTGTTTCAAACTGTTACAAATCCCAAAAAAAAAGAACGGTGCATGCATTGGGTTTGAGTAAACGGTCATTTCGTCGATGGGTGCAAGAATCTGGAATGAAACCAACACGCGATAAGCAAACGGTAGGTAGAAAGGCAATTGTAGACAGCTTTCACAAGGAAGTCATAAGGCGAGCTATTATAAAAATGCTGGATGCCAAAGAAACAGTGACTGTAAGAAAACTTACGGTTTAGTTGAGAAAGAACAATAACATAGAGCTACCCAAAACAACTTTGAGATAATTATAAGGACAATAGGCTTCACTTTTAGAAAGTACAAGGGAGGTAGAAATATCCTTTGCGAGCAACCGCATTTAGGAGCCATGAGAAGCAGATACCTACGTGAAATAAGGGAAATGCGCAAAGAAAATTATGACATAGTGTCTTTGGATGAGACGTAGATCAATACGCACCACACAAGTGAAAAGGAATGGCAATCAGTGGATGGAATGATAAAGCGTTATGTGCCCAGTATTAAAGGACAGCATTTGGTTTTACGGGTCAGAGCCTATGCTGGTAGTACTCATAATGGCTTACTACAGAATGCTGGGCTCGTGTTCATATCAAAGCATACAGACAATAGGGATTATCATAATGAGATGAATGGTAATGTATTTAGAGATTGGCTCGAGAATACAGTACTTCCATCCTTTGATAGACCGTCTTGTCTAATAATGGACAATGCATCATATCACAATGTTGTTGCCCAAGATGACAAAATACTATAACAGAGTCTCTCTGATAGGGGATCTAGATGGGTGTGCAAGGGAAAGGTTCTAGTATTCAGCAATGCACGGGTGAGCACCCCGCTGGGAGGTAACTAGGGAATGTCACGCTGTGACGTGAGGGTAGAGAGGAAGTTAGTTACCAACGATAGCTCTTGCCGGCAATACGTGGTGTCAACATCTAGGACAAGGGTCAGTTTATATTCGATGATGTCAACTGTATGAGCTAATAAAGAGGAACTCACAGAAACTACTACTACCATGACTTCTCGTTGCTCTATTTACACCTCATCAACTTAGTCTCCACCACTGTTATAATACCTATGGCACTGAGCACAAAGGAAGCAATACAGATGTGGCTCCGAAGGGAAAATATACCATTTCCAGAAACATATTTCAAGCTACAATTGTTGTCCCTTGTAAAACAGACGCAATATATATATATATATATATATATATATATATATATATATATATATATATATATATATATATATATATATATATATATATATATATATATAACCGACAAGTTGATAGAAGAGCATAGCCATAGATGCTTGAGACTTCCGACGTATCATTCTCATTTAAACACTATAAAACTTGTGTGGGCTAAACTTAAAGGACGGGTGGCAGCTGCCAATACTACATTACTACATTTAAATAGTCTGCTGTCAAGATACTAACCCAGTCCGCGCTATTAACTATTGATAAATGTTACTGGAAAAAATGTGAGGACCATGTGTTGAAAGAGGAAGAGGACTATTGGAGAAAGGATGGATTGAATTTTATGCAACCGAGAGCAGTCATCAACCTACTGGAATTGTCCGACGCAGATTAAGGTCTGAGCAGATCGCAGACCTTAATCTACGTACACACTTACTGGGATATTTTGCTCCAACTATTCAGAAGAATTGCAGGCCCTAAACATTACAGCATCAGCACAATGTCAATGCCAACAGTTTGTATTCCGCAGTGATGAATTTTGAATTCCGCAAGCCCTCAGCGGCGACAAACAACTGTATTGAAAAAAAAAAAACACACACACACACACACAATAAACGCATTGAATACCAACAGAAGAGTAATATTGCGGTGGAAACGACATATTGTGGCATAACAAGAAACGTGAGAGCAAACACGTTGTCAAATTAGGGGACAACACACGTGCATACGAATCAGTATATAGACTTCAATGAAAAGAGGACCAACATATTGGTCGTTAAGAAGAAAACCCTCTACAGAGACACTGACAACTATTTTCATAGTGCAAAACATGTAATCATATTCCGTCTCTGAACGGTAAACAGCAGAGTAGACAATTTTTCACAAAGACTCAATACGGGTCTGTCACCCATGTGTACGTGTGAACAAACTACACAGGCAGCTGAACAGATCCTTTAAAATGGACACATGATGACTAAATTGCTGTATCATTTCTGGTAACTCCATACGCACATTAACGCACAGCTATTTGGAAGCTTTCACGAACTCAATATAAAAAGCTAAATGCATCCTAGTAACATGAATACTTGTGTACACATTATTAACCAGCAGCCGAAGAAACAAGAAGGAAATGCAAAATAAGGTAAGAAATATATTCCTTCTACTTTCCTGTCAATTTACACATTATTTACCCCATGCGTCTGTAAATTCTCTGTCTTTACTAATATTACACAATGCACCCCTCTCGGGAGTCTCCGTGGGAAGTGATCAATCCATCTGACTCTGGCTCCGAAGGTTGTATGTTCGATTCCGGGCCGCGCCCTTCATTTCACGAGTGCATTTTTTCGGACACTTCCCAGGATCGTCGCTGGAGATACGGAGTTCATGCATTGTGCGACGCTTTCCGCGCTGCGTAAAGAGACTGAGCCATATGGGATAAAAACCCGGTGCAATGCAGTCGACCCTGTCGACTTTTAAGCTACTTCTTTTATTGCACCCACTCCCATACGAATCTGGCTACGCCTTGTACTTGTGTTGTTAGCCAAAATGACGTGCTTTACTGTAAGACTAGTTTGTTAGTGAATTCACTACATTTTCGCAAAAACATCAAAGTAATGTCGCCGCTTTCGATGATTTAAGTTGCTTTTGGACCTATCAAAGACATATTCCTTGGGTGGGGGTAAATATCAGAAGGCAGGAACAATTTCATAACGATGCAACAGACAGTTTTCAAAATAATTGATCGGGAATGACGGCATTCATTTCTGGACAGACTATAGTAATTGATGAAGATCGTCATCATCATTTTCCTAACATGCTCCGATATCATCCTTACTACCCCGCCAGCATATATCGAATGATCGCACCAGTGTAGAGCTGAATAATTAACTGATTCGATGACAAATAACAAGTAATTTTGGTCCACACTTTGGACCAAACATGGTGCACGATCATATGAATAATACGCGGTTAAGTTAATAAGTAAGTCACAAATGGCTGCAGAAAAATAACTAAATATGATAACAACTTGAAACTAGTTTATTTTTATACACACATTGTTCCTTTATTTCGCAACATAATTTCCACCAACATTGATGCACTTATCCCATCGTTTTATCAGTCCTCCCAAACCGGCTGCATAGAACTGCGTGCTCTGTTTTCTAAACCACGTTTTCACTTCACATTCAGCTTCGGCGTCATTCGCGAAATATCTCCCGCCAAGGTGAGATTTCAGTGGACTTAGCCTTTAGCGATTTCCCGTAACGCGGTGCAGTGGCGTCACTGGGGTTGGTGTCACCCAGTGCGGTAAACTCTTGGTGTCACCCCTCTAGACTTTCACCATGGTCTTCTTCCGAGTGTTCCTGTACCATATATAATCGCATATAGTAATGTTTGTAAAATAAGTCAAAAAGTTAATAAGGACATAAGAAAGAAAACAAATTGAACAATATAACTTCAATACTTCAGGTAAAACATAAATAAAGAACTTCGACAAACTCGGACAAAGTTAAATTTTTGTTATTAAACATTCTTCTTCTTCTTCAGCGTTCCGAGCCATTGAGGTTCTTTGCTGCAAATACAATCCGTCTCCATTCGTCTCTCTGGTGGACCTTCTCTTGCCAGTCGTTGATTCCAAGTGCTTGTAGGTCTGTACATGTATTATCTCTCCACCGCCTTCTTGGTCTACCTCGGGGTCTACGGTCATTTATTTCCTGAGTGTAAGCGAGTTTTGTTTCCCTATTATCTTCCATTCTTTCTATATGCCCCAGCCATTGTAGTCTATTAGCCTTCATGATACCAGTGATTAGCGGGGACTTAAACAGATCATAAATGTCTTTGTTACTTCTTCTTTTCCACTCTCCACTTTGTGTATCCCTAATGGGTCCAAAGATGCGTCTTAAAATTTTGTTCTCAAAGGTTTGTAACAAGGCTTCGTCTCCTTTCGTTGTACTCCAGGTTTCAGAGCCATACAGCACAACTGGTCTGATCAGTGTTTTGTATATTGTGATTTTGGTGTTACGAGATAGCGCCTTTGATTTTAGTAGATGTTGTAGTATCGAGGCTCATGTATTTGTTTCGTAACAAAGAAAGGTTTTTACAAAGGTGGGGATGTTAACCCCACGCTTCAACCCCCAACCTGGAGGACCAGGTCTAAAATTAACAATGAACGGTTATGAAACCCGACTAGACAGAGCTATGTCTGCTTTGTCAAATTTGCAATTTTTTTATTTTGGTGTCACCCCTTGATGGTGTCACCCGGTGCGGCCCGCACCCCCCTAGTGACGCCCCTGACGCGGTGCATAGTTGGATAGAAAAAAAAAAAGGTTAAGCGGGCGTGTCAATAAGTAAATCACAGTTCTGTGGGATGGCAGGTCAATGAAAACAAGGCACGCCATGCTATGCGTTGGTCATGTCCGCCAACCGATCGGCTCGCTTGTTGCCCCTTACGTCTGAGTGGCCCAGTATATACTATATAGATGGAAGTTCGCTGGAATAATTTGGTTGTGGTACACAGCGTGTCATGTTATTCATGTCCTATGAGGCCAATCTGGACTTTCTTGAGCATGTTCATTGAGTGGTTCAGTTTTCATGATTGTTAGCCAATTCAGGGATTTATCTACTGTCCTCGTTTCCACAGTGAGGCTGTTTGAGAGTGTTTGTTGACACAGCAAAAGAACCATTAACTTCCTTGACAATTTTCGAGCTGGCTGAGACCTTGCTCTCTGCTACTTCTGTCAAGAGTGATATAGACAGGGATAGTAGTACGGGTATCTGCTGGCACTGGTATCCACTCCCTTTCAAGGTTAATGTTCATAGGTCTGCAAACTCGGTGGATGGCTTCTTCAGCATGTCTCTTTCATGATTTGCCCCTCTTCAGTTGATGTCAGGTGGGGAAAGGACGATGTGGGGTGAGCGTAAAATATCCACCTTCCTGTCTTGAGCATACTTAGTAATTTACGATACAAATATGTTTGAAGGGTAGGCTACAATGCTAAGCTGCAAAAAAATGTCTTTCTACATCTTCCCTTGTCTGACTTCAAAGTCAACTTTCGCGTTATCACAATGCTGTACAATTTTACTTCCTTTTCTAAGCAATTCGGTGAGCATAATATGAAAGGTCGAGGAGTCAGTTTCTGCATGCAGACAGTGGAGTGAATCGCTGCGGGCTGCTGCTCGTAGGGTCACCTTCATCTTCTTTCAGAGACATGTGGAAGTTGATGGAAAAGAACGAGCTGATACACTCGTTGGCTCTGTATCCCCTGCAGATAGCCAACCTATGAATCATGCCGATATTATTAATGCCCTTAGAGATATATAGAAAGCAGAGGACTTTTATGTCAGACGAATCCACATCAATGTCTAGAACGAGAGACTTGGGAGTAAGAATTGGCACAGCCAAACATGAGATGCACGTCAGGAGAATGAGGGGTCTCGTCAGCCAACACACAAATGGCACTATTTCTCACCAGATACTGATACATATCTTAGGGGTATGTCTATAATCACCACAGATAAATCTGGATGATACCCCAATTAATAACTTACTTACTTACTACACCCTTCCTCATAAAGTGTCCTTAGAATGTGGATAGTATCCTTCTAATGTGAGTAGCCAGATCTTTTCATCAGATTGCTTTATTTAAATGGTTACATATTGATTTGTTTAAATGGTTACATTACTCTTCTGTGGTCACCCTCTGTGGAAAAGTGCAGTATCAATAAAGGTATGGTGTGTGGCTGGTATGAAAAGAGTTAAAAGAAAGATTAACAATCTGTTTTCATAAAATATTCAAATCACTTTAATACAGTTAGGTTTAACAATGGTATAACCCTGCACACACACATGATTTGCCAGTGACATACGTAGGCCCATGTACACAATGATCGTCAAAGAGACACACTTATGAATCAGTGTGTGCACAAATTAATTTTGAATAGCCACACTTATGAATCAGTGTTCACAATTTAATTGTTTAAGTAGTCGCACTTACGAATCAGTGACTTCACAATTTAATTGTGTCAACAGTCACACATATAATTCAGTCGTCTATACACAACTTAAATGTTTCATTTCCCAGGTCCACATATCCATGCAAACACAATTGTTGTGTTACAACACATCAATGTGAAAATCAGTTACACATGTCAACAGTCATGCTTATATATTCACATGTACATAATTTATATCAAAATAATTACATATTTAATGTTAACAATTTAGTAGTTTTAATAATGACACACTTATCTGTGTGTGTGCACATTTATTTGTGCAAACAATAATACTCTCAGATCTGTTTTACATTTCAAACATTCACACTAGCATGTATTGTTACACAGTGTACTCACTGTAACAAACTTACAAATTGTACACAATTTACATTTCTAACAGTTTAGTTTTTGGTTTGATTGGCTCAGTCTCTTTCAGCAGGGTGACCCGTCGAATGTGTCACAAAGAGCATAAACTCCGTAGCTCCTGTGACAACCTTTAGGGGTCTCTGAGAAAATTGCACTCATGAATTGAATTATGCAGTCCGGCATTGAATGGGCAACCTTTGAAGTGTGAAACAAGCAGTGTAACTACTTTGCCATGGAGACAACCATTTGATATGGTAAAGGCCTCAGATATCTCCGCAAGTGCTCCGATCTACTTCCATAGATCACTCAGATATCTCCGCAAGTGCTCTGATCTACTTCCATAGATCACTCAGATATCTCCACAAGTGCTCAAATCTACTCCCATAGATTACTCAGATTTCTCCGCAATTGCTCCAATCTGCTCCCATAGATCACTCAGATATCTCCGCAAGTGCTCCGATCTACTCACATAGATCACACAATGAGAATCTCAGCACAGTTCACAAACTCTATATCACCTGTGAGGATTAAAATAAGTCTATAGCAGAATCAAGAGTTCAAAAAGCGTTTAAAAAGCAAGTAGATCAACTTCATTGCACTGAGTTTTATCCTACATAGCTTGGTCTCTTTCTGCAGGGCGGCCTGGCGAAAGCATCGCACAAACTCCATAGCTTCAGGGACAAAGCCCATGAGTCTCTGAGAAAAGTTGCACTTGTGAACTGAAAGACATAGCCTGGAATCAAACCCATGACCTTCAAACTGCAAGACAGGTCATGTAACTACTTTGCCAAGGAGACTCCCTAGCAGAATCACTTATGCTATAAATAGTTTTTGTGGGTAGCTTATCTAACTAGGAAATGTTGCCATGGCAAACGTCCATTTAAGCTGGACAGGACACACATTGAAAACACCTGAAAACAGCATAATTAGATACCTCTTTGTCTGGTGCCAACAAGCTGAACAAAACAGAGGGAGATCTAAAACAGACAGATTTTCAGTAAAAGCATTATTTAATTTGTCATATTTCTGTTTTTCATGACATTGCTAATATTTAAAAAAAAATATATCATAAGCTCAGAAGCCATAAACAATATATAGTGCTTCATAATAATTCGCTTCAGATGATATATAACTCAGCAGTATGCACCTGACAAGATGTAGCGAAATATGCCAGGCAAGAAACCACATAATATATTGCATATGGCTTCTGAGTTTAAATATCATGTGTAAAATCAAATACTAAAAAATATAACATCACATTTGAAATGAAGTGCTTAAGAAAGGTGGGTGGTGTTACAAGTAACAGTGTGAGAAACGATGACATAAGATAGAACCTGGTAACAACACAAAATGTATATCAACATCAACATGTGCCATGCTGATATTCGTAGGTGGTCATGGCTCTCCACCTCACATGGTCACCAGTCTTGGATTTGGTTTGTGTTCCAATCCTGACTATGCCATGTGGCCGTGCCTATCACTTTGTCTACCCCTTCCTGATCTTCCCATCCTGTTTGCTAGTTGTCACTAAGTTTTCACGTTTATATCATCTCGTATCGTACCCAAAAGAAATCTGACTGTCTGCGTCTAATTTCTGTAATCACTTGATGGATGTCATGTGCTTGTTGTAGCATTCCCTCATTTCTCTGTTTGGTTTGTCCGTGGCATTCTGGGATGTTTCTTCCTCGCTCGCTGTCAACTCCATCATAGTCCTCATTAGGCAGATTTTTGCATGTGGGCCAGCTTGACATTTTACCAGTCTCTGTCACCATCTGGTGAACCCACTCTGACTTATGAGGTACTTGTAATTTATGTCTCCAAGTCAAGGACGAGAAGTTAACATTTTAGTTCAACTAACCCATGTATGGGGTTGAACACACTATCTCACCACCAGCACACTGGAAGTTTAAGAGCAAGGGCTCTTATTCATTCGGCCATGCCGACCTCTGGTATTTTTTGTTATTTCTATCAGAAGCCACATTTCTGTCGCCATTATTTCTGTCTTCTTATTATCCATGTTATAGACGCATACAATAATATAGGTTCTATATAGCACTTTAACAATCTTCTTTCTTACTGCAATTATCAACGTTTTATTATATATTATGATTCGACAACTCACACACAATATATATAGAAAGATAACAAAATGGTTTGTCTTTTGGCAAGAATGCTCCCAAATCGACCTGCATCACAAAAATATAATATCCAGAAAGATGATTGTATGGCAAGAGGGCAATAAAGGGAAAAAAAAATGATTGATGGTGATATCTGGCAAGAAGTGATAAAAGAGAAAGGTCAACTGATGATGCTATTTGGTTGCTTTATACAGGATCACCTTACTGCACACTCAGATACCTCCTTAGGTGCTTCAGTCTACTCTCATAGATCACACTTGGGAAATATTAGATTAAGTGTTCAGAAGTTACACACGACCAACAATGACCCAAATGTGTTTATCAAAATCACACATGCTACAAATGCTGTTTGTGTGCATTTGGCTTTTCTACCAGCTTAGTGATGAAAGAGTTACGGACACAGTTCATGATCCTGTATACCATGTACAAAACACAGCTTACTTAGACAGACTACCTTGGATTGGTTTTCATACAATGGTATGAGTGCCGGTCATTCAGAAAGCAATGGTAAACTACTGAACATAACCTTGCCAAGAAATCACAAACAGCCAAAAAATGCTGGTGGTTAACTGCGACATCCTGTAAAGAATATGCAACTAACTTTTAGCTTTTCTAATGTTCCAATTTTACCCTTACAATGGCAAAATTAGCCTACTCTTTACAACTTTTAACTGCCAAAGGATTTTAAACATGTGCAATATGTACATGAATCCTCCTAGTTTTTCAATCTTATCTGAAAAGATTTGATGTCTTATCTACTACCAAATGATGAGAATGAGAGTGTATGAGTATGACATACTCAGGTTCTTTATTTTGTAAATATCTACAGCAGAGATTTAAACCCTGTCCACTTGAGTCAGAGGTGTACACTGGGCCACCAAGCTAGTCCACCCTTTGATGGTGTTAAATAGACAGTACAAAACTATAACCTCACAATATCAACAATTGCACAAATAGCCCACAAGACAGACAGCCAACCGATAGACAGATTGGCAGGTGGACAGGCAGCCAGAGAGACAGACGGCCAAACAGCCACCATACAAATATATAGGCAGCCATACAGATGGGCAGACAAACAGACAGCCAGCCAACCAGACAGACAGCCAGCCAACCAGACAGACAGCCAGCCAACCAGACAGACAGCCAGCCAGAAAGATAGGCAGACGCCCAACCATATAGACAGATGGACACGCAGATACAAACTTTAGAGTACATAATTTACTTTTTCTGGCACTCAGATTTACACCTTTGTGTATGTGCATCATTTACTATTAAATATTTTTTGCACAGACATTACAATTGTTACAGCGCACACATATTTGTGTGTACACAACTTACTTGTTCCCATAGCCATATATACATAACAGTGTACCTTCTAGTCACTATATGTAGACACTCATAACTTGTGAGCACCAACACACATTCAATTTATATTTGCCAACACCCACACTTGGGAGTCCTAGTGGCTCAGTGTCTAGCATGCTTGCCTGACAACCCCAAGGTCATGCTTTCAACTGTGACATATATTGGATATATAGTCAACAAAGTAAAGGACCCCTTTCCATGCCTAGAGGCATACTGGATACATGGTGTTAACCCCATATTTGTATGGTCCAATCGGTGATTGATGAGTGACGTGGTTAATATCAGTTCAGCCACTTTGACTTCTCAGGACATTTTCTGGCACCCAAGTTAGCCTCAGTGGGCATGTTAGCAAAGCTGACAGGAAACTGCGCAGATAATGCCATGAGCACAGTCAGACTAGGCTTCGATGTCTTGGTTCATCACCTGCTAAGTGAGGGAAAGATTGGCCATCTATTCCTCCGTGCATTCAGGCTTACCAAATGTGATGGCTCTATCAGATTACAGACCGATAGCAGGCAACTGCTTCGAGAAAATTTAAAAAAAAATGTTCTTAGGCTGGGGTGACCTGGGGAAAAAGTAAATTCCAAAGCAGTTTCCTGTTATGGGTTCTGTGATGTGATAGTGCCATAAGATTTTGTATGTCCAAAAGCATGGAAGAATAGGTGGCCAATCTTTCCTTCACATAACAGGTGACAAACCAAGGTGTCAAAGCTTAGTCTTCACTAACACAACCGCTGTTGACCTGAAAGCCCAGGTAAAAAATCTGCCTTGACGGGGATCTGAACATGTGACCACTAGACCTGTATTCATGTGTGCTAGCCACGGTACTTTGTGGCTCCCACTTGTTGAGTGCCATATGGTTAACAAATATCTCCATAGCATACTTTCACCAGTATGCCATGTTGGCATGGAAACATGATTCTTTACCCTTGACCTTCAAACACTCATGATAATAAACATATATGTATGCACTGTAATACAACCACTCAATTTTCACTGAAACAAAAAATAAATTTACACAATTAAGCGATCCTAACAGCCACAGCCAACCGTGTCGCCATTAATACCAAGAAAATACAATTATCAGCACATTTCTAGTATTTCTGTTGACAGCAATTCACATATAAATCTGGCAACATGTCTGGTAACCATCTAAAATCAATCAGTTTCACAATGCACATAAGATAACCAGTAACCTGAGATTCCACTTCTAAACATCATTAAGCAACAGATTCTATGTAAACAAATGGATTCCAGTGTCAACAATAGCCAGGTTTTACGATACAATAAAGACAGACAGATGTATTGTTTTGTTGTGCTTGTTTGCTTTGAACTTGAGTGTTGTCCATCACATGCTTTTACTATTAGTAGTTGCTACTACTAGTGGGTGCACTGGACAGATTTTTGTGTGAGGGTTAGCTTTCCTTATTACCAGTGTCCCTCGCCAAAACTTGTCCGACTTATGATGAGGCCCTTGTAATTTATGTCCCCATGTCAAGGACACGAATTCAACATTTAAGTCAAACTGACACATGTGTGGAATAAACCCTCTACACCAGTGGTACCCAAGCTTTTCAAGCAGAGGGCCATATCTACTATTTTCGATAGTTAAGCGGGCCACAACGTTATAAAATTATACAAGTCGTGCAATATCATTCTTACCATTTTTAACTTAAATTTTAAATCAGTTTCGAAAATTGCTATTAATGTTAAAATCAATTTACAATTGTAACTGTTCTTCATAACCAGTTACTAAAGTTCAGATGCACGTTTATCAATGTCTGGGCACAAATCTGTTGTGCCCAAAGTCATAATCGCAGCAAGGTTACTGTCGGAGAGTCTGGAGCGTTGCTTGATTTTTATAACGGTCATTGCGGAAAATGACCGCTCGAGGCCTCGCGTGCCACTTTCTGACAGCTGGCGGGCCACAAGTGGTCTGCGGGCCATGGTTTGGGAACCTCTGCTCTACACCATAGTCACCAGAGGAAGTTTCAACGTGAATATGTTTTTAACAGTAAGGACTGCTATGGGGTCAATCCAGCCTCATAAAAATGGGTGTGTTTTTAACAGTAACGACTGATATGGGGTCAATCCAGTCTCATAAAAATGGGTGTGTTTTTAACAGTAACGACTGATATGGGGTCAATCCAGCCTCATAAAAATGGGTGTGTTTTTAACAGTAACAACTGCTATGGGGTCAATCCAGCCTCATAAAAATGGGTGTGTTTTTAACAGTAAGGGCGGCTATGGGGTCAATCCAGTCTCATAAAAATGGGCGCGTTTTTAGCAGTAAAAACTGCTATGGGGTCAATCCAGTCTCATAAAAATGGGTATGTTTTTAACAGTAACGACTGCTATGGGGGCAATCCAGTCTCATAAAAATGGGTGTGTTTTTAACAGTAACAACTGCTATGGGGTCAATCCAGTTTCATAAAAATGGGTGTGTTTTTAACAGTAAGGGCGGCTGTGGGGTCAATCCAGTCTCATAAAAATGGCTGTGTTTTTAACAGTAACGACTGCTATGGGGTCAATCCAGTCTCATAAAAATGGGTGTGTTTTTAACAGTAAGGGCGGCTGTGGGGTCAATCAAGCCTCATAAAAATGGGCGCCAGACAATTTTCAGAATATTCTGGGAACTTTCTGTGAATGAATTATGACAAGGAGGGGAACTGACCAACCCACCTCACACATCATGGCATATCATATATAACGGTTTTGGGTGGAGGAGCACAATTGGGAGAGAACAAAGCTTACCCTAGTGCGCGGAAATGCAACCTTATACTTAATGTCATGGTAGGACAAACCAGGTCCTAAGCCTTGGTTGGTAACTGGTCTAAGATCAAAGCTCTGACAGGTGAACAGTTAAGCATTGCTTTGCTGATCTGTCAGCTTCCAAAGCTTGTCTTGTTCCAGATGTATCGGTGTTACCTTTCCCCTGGAGTTAACGAGGCAGGCCAAGAGAGGGATCATGCTGCATGGGCAACTATGGTTCTACAATACTGACCAGGCTTTGTGCTATGGAGGGGTATAGCTCCATACCTGGTCTGGTTGTAGTTATCATGCCTTTTATTTTGAAGCACTTTTGTAATAAAGTAAACAGTAAAGTAAAGGTTCTTTTTTACATGTCTAAGATGCATTGCTGGTGGCAGGGTAGGGTGTTCAACCCCTACACCAATCAGTTGGACTTCAACATTGATTTGTTGTTCAGAAAGCAATGGCAAACTACTGAAGTAAACTTGCCTAGTAAATCACAATCAGCCAACAAAATGCTGGGGTTGACTGTGACATCCTGTAAAGGACATGCAAATAACTGAAAGACACAATGGGCATATGGTGCTAGACGCATATTTTCTGGTACTGGGTCAGTTGAAAATTCTGCACATGAACCGCAGTCTGATTGTCCCAGTCTTTTTTAGGGTTCAGTTTACCTGCTGGCCCTGTTTACAGATGAAATTCGTAATCCCGCATACCGCATTCAAGATACAGCTGTGGGCGATTTGGCCGCAGACCATCTTGCGTTGGTTTTTATGAAATGGTATGCATGCCGGGCGTTCAGAAAGTAATGGAAAACTCATCATTATCAAGTGCCCTGCCAGCTGAGGTAGGCATTCAGGCTCTCCACAGAGCTCGCTCTTTGGTGTTCTGGATCAGCTCTACTCCATGCAACCGTCTCAATCCATCCAGCATCGTTTCTCTTGGATTGCCTCTGTCTCTCTTGCCCTTGAGCTTTCCAGTTGTCTCGATGTTCTCCAATGCCTCTCTTCTTATCACATGACAAAAGAAAGCTGTTTATCTTTTCTTATTGTTGTATATAATGTTCTAATTTCATTAGCCTCTTTCAGGCAATCATTGTTAGTTACTTTGGTAGTCCAAGGAATTCTCTACACTCGTCTCAAGAACCATATCTCTGTTACTTCCAAGTTGTTCCTAATTTGTTCATTTACATTCCAAGATATTGAACGTAAGTTTGCCAAGAAATCAAAAACAGCCAAAAAATGCTTGGGTTGACTGCAACCTCTGTAAAGGATATGCGACTAACCATCAATTTTACCTGAATGCCAATGCCTTCGACTTGAGAGTTAACCATAATGCCTTTCAGGGGATTCGAAATCAATCAATCAACCAACCATGTCTAATGGAACAGTGCTTTTGTAAACAGTCAGACAATGCCAGATTGCAAACGAGATTTCAAGCGATGAGCTTCAGTGCAGTCCTTCACTATCATCATCATTATGGAGCTCAGCATGACCAAATAGATAAGAGCGCTCATTCTTAAACATCTGGTGTGCTGATGCCGAGGTAGTGGCTTCAACTGCTACACCAATTAGTTGATTAAAATGTTGACTTCTCATCCTTGGCTTGGTGATGTAAATTACAAGTACCTCTGAAGTCACAGAGGGTTCGCCTGATGGCGAGGGACACTGGTGATAGGGAAAGCTAATCCACATGCAGAAATCAGTCCAGTGCACTAGAAGTATTTCTAGTGCATTTATATGGATTACGCTTAAGTTCAAAGCAAGCGAGTGCCCCAAAAATATATATCATAATTATAATTGTTGTCTTCATTATCATTATTATCATCATCCAGTATATTCTGTATACAAATTTAAACTGATGAATTTTAATGCTGAGATTTGCTACCACCCTTATCACTGTCACTGTTATGATTATCAACATCATTGTAGTCATCACTATTAACACCAATAATATTATCATTATCATCATCAATAACAATGTGATTCTATGAAAAATATCATCTATATCATCAATACAACTGTCTTCCATTTTCCCCTCTACTTTTGTTATCTCATTTTCCTCACCATCATAATTAGCAAAGCCATCATAATCAACAATTATGTGATTCAACATGGAGATTATCCTCTTTATTACAGCTATTTTAAGAACTCAGATATGCAGATGATACAGTCCTCCTCTTAAACAGTTATAACAGATTAGTAGGGTGCTGTATGTCAAACATTAGAAAAAGGCAGTCATCATTTTTTGGCCATATTATGAGAAGACAAAAACTTGAACATATTGTGACAACTGGAAAGATTTATGGAATGAGAGATTAAGGAAGGCAATGAGAGAACATTCTTCACAGTATTGTATCCTAGCATCAAAGGGTGTCAGCACATTATTTTCACACCCCGTTTAAGATCGCAAGATGTGGAGATGCATGATCGTCTACACCAATCAACAAAGAATATAATGATGATCTGTCAAGAGATAGTAGAAATCACAATCCTGTTCTGAACTTGGGGAAAAATGTCCATAGACAAACCTAAATGTCAACCAAAAGTCAGAATCAGCAATGAAGAAATTGAAAATGTTACAAACCTGGAATATCTTGGCTCAATAATCAACAATGAGAAAATACAAAAGAAGTCAGATACAGACTGGCCATAGCAATGCAAAGGTTGAACCATATTAAAAACCTAAGACACGACACTGGAAAACAAACTGAAGTAACATTTTGAGAACCTACATATTTCCAGTGGCAACATATAGATGTGAGCCATGGACCATTTCGAAATCACTAAGGAAGAAATCTGGGGCATTTAAACTTAAATATTACAGAAAGTTATTAAAATATCATGGAGCAAGAAGAAGACAAATACTGACAATCTATAAGCTCTACACATCAAATAAAACTGCCTTATAAAGAGCAATATGTCTTGAAAACTGAAATATTTTTGCTGTATTAAACGTCAGTGGTTTGGAAGAAGTGTCAGTGGTTGAATAACTTAAAGATAGACACAGAACGTTGCATACATCTTGGGTATGCAAATTTGGGCATTTCAAAATTTCTCTTCTTAACTCACACTCATGTCTAGTTAAGCCTGGCACACACAATCCAATTTTTACAAATCAGAATGAAGACTTAAATAAATCTGGATTGAGTTACATAAAAAAACATGAACACTACTTAATAGCACTGTAAAAATTGTCACAAATAAACATAATCAGCATCATGTCTCTGAAACTGAAATACTTTAGCCATATTAAAGTCCACAGTGGTTTGGAAAGGACTATAATAGAATGCATAATTCATGGAGGAAGTGACAGAGGTTTAACAGCAGAAAGATACACACAGGATATTGTAGACATCTTGGGCATGAAAATGCAGAAGTGGCAAATGTTCGAGAATCTATTCCATGAGTTGCAATGAGAGTGATGTTCTGCAAAAGACCTACTTCATAATGATGATGATGATGATTTCTTTTATTTTCTACATTATTTTATCATCATCTGAATATATTCCGTTTGAAATGATAGATTTCAGTGATATCATTCATAATTTTACCTCATGCACTACCATCTTCATCATCATCATTACAACCACCATCACAACTTTTATCATCATTACTATTTATTATAATTAACTTTATCATCATCATTCGCGAAATCCTGCAACAGTTTAAAAGTAATGCAATTCTGTGATAATATTTATTATCAGAATGATGATGATTATCATTATTATTAACTTATGAGTTTATTTCTCTCACAACTCCATTTTAACATTTCCCTCCCTAACCCATGCATATGTCTATTTCAGCCTGACATTTATCCCACACAACACAATTTTTACAAATCAGAATGAAGACTAAAGAATCTGGATACAGTTACATAAAAGCATGAACACTACTTAAATAACTAAAAAATTTCATAAATAAATTGCAGTTGTTGGATTTCCTATGTCCCTGCATGATTTACCACCATGGGTGATTCAATATTTTATTTATAACCCTTAGTATATATCAACAAACATTCATTAATAAAAGATGTAGTCTTTCTCAATTTGCCTTATTATGCTACAATCTAGTATATGTCATGACCGAACATTCTTCAACCCAATAGCAGTATCTGTACATGAGTTACCATAATGTGTTTTCTTTTACAGTAAATATTCAAGTTGGCCTTGAGACAAATGATTGACAGAAACAAACACTTATTCATAAGTCTCATTCATAATTCATTGTTATTATCACTATGTACCCTGCCAAATGGCACAGATGCTCATGTTTCTCCAAAGCTCTAGGTCTTTGGTGTTTTGGGTCAATTTTAATGCTGATATTCCTCCATACCACCATCTTAGACCATCAAACATGAATTCTCTCCATCCTGATCTGCAGCTTCTACCGCTGGTCTTTCCATATTTCATTCTCCAATGCCTCTCTTCTCATTATATGAGCAAATAGCACTGTTTGTCTTTTTATTATAGTTGTATGTTGGTTCTACTTTCATTAACCTCTTCCAGACAAACGTTGTTTACTACTATGGCCTTCCAAAATATTCACAGCATTCGTCTCGGAACAGATCTCCTACAATTGTTAATTACTCTGGCAATCCAACGTTTTCACATTCGTCTCAGAAAAGATCTCCTACAATTGTTAATTACTCTGTCAATGCAAAGATTTCTCAACTTTAATCACAGAAAGCACACCTCCGTTGCCTACAAGCTGTTCTTGATTTGTTTGTTCACTTTTCAGTATTTACAGTACCAGAAAATATATTGGCGGTGCATACTGCATGTGGTCAAGGATTTCATACAGAAATTGTTTTTGTTAAAGGAAAACAAAAATTGTGCAACAATAGACACAAATTATCTGTGAAGATCACATAAAGGGGCAAGCAATAAGAGACAGGTATGGTTAATTGGTGAACTCTCTGAAAGACTGAGTTTCAATTCTAAGTCTGATGTATTGGCATTTAAGTCTGACCCATAAAAAGGGGTTGCATCTAACGGAGCAATGTTGGCATATTTCGCTGCACGAGATCCAGTGAAATATGCCAGGCAATGAAATTATGCAATCTATTTATGTGTCTTTGTTATTCAAATATTAGGATATAACCAGGTCATAATCCAGCACATGTAGACTCGTAGCCGAAGTTGGTCATGTTTCTTTCACAGGATGTTTGGTATTTCACTGTCAAAGACCCCAACTCAATATCTATAGGCAAGAGAGACAGTTTAAGAAAATACCAAGGGGGGATTCAAATGAAAACCGTAAAAGTGTGATAGAAATTACATTAACCATGCCATTGTCTTGTAAGCTGTCAATAATGTTGTTAAGGACGTCAAAAGTGTTAAGCACATGACATCACAGTGCAGATGAACACAGTGACATCATAAGGACAGTTTAAAGATGGCCACTCCACTTTTGACATGAACTAAAGAGAAGCAGTGTTCTGTTATCTGTTTTTTGATATCTGAAGTGTGAAACCTATAGAAATTCATCAGTGAATGAAGGTCCAGTGTGGTGATGCATGCCTGTCAATCCAGCAAGTGTATTTGTGGAGTAGGAAGTTTCAAAACAGCGTGAATTCTGTGACAGACTGTTCACAACCGGGTAAGGCATACCAAGTAGTGACTTCACAGTAAATTTGTCTACAGGAATTCAAACACTTTATCGGCTGGCACTGGAGGACTTGCATTGAATTAACCAAAGGTAAAACCAGACAGAATGTTTAACCAAAGGTAAAACCAGACAAAATGTTTAACTAAAGGTTAAACCTGGCAAAATGTTTAACCAAAGGTAGAACCTGGCAGAATGTTTAACCAAAGGTGAAATCTGGAGATGTAAATGATGATGGTAATGATGATGATGATAATAATGACAGTGATGATGGAGAGCATGATGTTTCAATAACTT
Source organism: Cepaea hortensis (assembly GCA_963921405.1). NCBI lineage: Eukaryota > Metazoa > Mollusca > Gastropoda > Stylommatophora > Helicidae > Cepaea > Cepaea hortensis. The sequence continues at coordinate 132,175,075 of OY992876.1, read as the reverse complement.
TGTAAATTACAGCAAAATAGTTTAAGGCATAAATTACACATGTTTGATAAGACATGACACAGTATGTACAACAGTGTTCACAGAATTAGTCATAGAGAGTTATGGGCTGTGTCTGTTCAGAGTAGACTGAATATACTAGTACTGTCTCTCTGTATGCTTGATGACCTTTGATCTTTAGTCTTTATGTTACAGTAGGTCTAGTATCCAGTTATGACGCTTAAAGTTGCTTAAAAGTCGACAGGGTCGACTTCATTGCATTGGGTTTTATCCCATATGGCTCGGTCTCTTTCCGCAGCACGGAAAGCGTCGCACAAAGCACAAACTCTGTAGCTTTTGGCGACGACCCACAGGAGTCTCAGAATCATTTAACTCGTAAACTGAAGGGCGCGGCCCGGAATCGAACCCACAACCTTCGGAGCACGAGTCAAATGGCTTGACCACTTCACCACAGAGACTCCTCAGAGAATCCAGGTATGTATATGTTCCAAGTAGGTCTATCCTCCTGGTATGTTGTGAACTAAGTAGGTCTAACCTCCTGGTATGTTGTGTACTAAGTAGATTTAAATGGTATGTTAAGCTCTAAGTAGGTCTAACCTCCTGGTATGTTGTGCACTAAGTAGGAAGTAGGTCTAATTGATATGTTAAGTTTTAAGTAGGTCTAACCTCCTGGTATGTTGTGTACTAAGTAAGAAGTAGGTCTAATTGGTATCTTAAGTTCTAAGTAGGTCTAACCTCCTGGTATGTTATGTTCAATGCAGGTATAACCTTCTGGTATATTATGTTCTATGCAGGTTTAACCTCCTGGTCTGCTAAGTTCTAGGTAAGTCTAACATCCTAATTTCTCGCTGGCCTCTTTTACTTTCCAGAACATTTTCTGGGATCCATTTTAGGCTGGGTTGCCTGGAGGCTCTGGTAACTCTAAAAGAAAATCCCCAACTCAATGGGGATTTAAACGCACAATCACCATGCCAGAGGCAACTAGTTTTCTTTAGTGCATAAAGCAAAATAAACTTAGTGTTTGTGAAGTAAGATGACCGTTGTTTTGAGCAGGTGTCAACTATGTGACCTGTTTTTATTTTTTTTGGCTGTGTTATGCAAAACAAACCTGCTATTGTCAGCAATCTTTGTGATGCCAGATAGTCATTCCCTAGAGCAGGTCTGCAGCAATGTGACTTTCTGCTTTCATTTTGTACCAGATGAAAATAGCAGCTTGAGGTCTAAGAATATTTAGCAATACTCTTAGATGAGATACTCATGTTATTCCAGACATCCCCTTCTTACATAGTTCTTCAAACAGCAGACATCTATATCAGCAACTAAACAGAAACAGCTGATAAATGTCAGTTGCATTGAATCTTGGGTGTCTTGTGATTTAGTCTATACCATGTATGTTACATGGCCTTTTCATTCTGAATTGTTCATGGTAATGAATCTTGTTAGTCTGGAGTTGTAGATGACATTGAATCTTCTTTATCTGAAGTTGTAGATGGCAACCAATCTTGTTTATCTGGATTAGTAGATGACAACTAATCTTCTTTATCTGGAGTTGTAGATGACATTTAATCTTCTTTATCTGAAGTTGTAGATGACAACAAATCTTGTTTATCTGAAGTTGTAGATTATAGCAAATCTTCTTTATGTGGAGCTGAAGATGACAATCAATCTTGTTTACATGGAGTTATAGATGACAATAATTCATCTTTATCTGGAGTTGTAGATGACAATCAATCTTGTTTACATGGAGTTATAGATGACAATAATTCATCTTTATCTGGAGTTGTAGATGACAATCAATCTTGTTTACATGGAGTTATAGATGACAATAATTCATCTTTATCTTGAGTTGTAGATGACAATGAATATTCTCTGTCTGGAGCTGTTCATGGCAACTGATTTATTTGGAGCTATCCTAGGCAACAAATAATTTCTTTTGTGTTTAAATTTGGAATTATCCGTCACAGTGAATTCATTTTCTTTATCTGGAATAAACTGTTTCTGTGAATCTCGTGTACTTAATGTCAGTAAATCTCATTTATTAAAAGTCATCATCCACAGTGAATCTCATTTATCACAGATGACTGTGGCTGAATATCTCATGTTTTGGAGTTGACTGCTGAAAGAAATCTCATATGTGATTTGTTTTGGTCAATACTAAATTTACCAATCAAAATTCCTGCACTCTAGACATTCCCACACATGCTCCGACCCCCTCTTCAAAAGCCACTGGAGAGTTAATTCCAGTAGCAACTTGATTATGTCTTCGCACCTTTGTAGCAGTGAATCTCACATATCCCATTTTTTTTTTTTTTGCATTTTTGCATATCCCTTACAGGACGTTGCAGTCAACATCAGCATTTTTCAGCTGCTGTTGATGTACTAGGCAAGATCCCGCTCAGTAGTTTGCCACTGCTTTCTGAGCAACCGGCTCACATACCCCGTAAATTACCAACGCGGCAAGAACTGCTACGATTCTCGCGCAGATTACGTTACTCACGAGAATATACGAGATTAAAGACGTTATGCCCTAGACGAGGGAGACCGGCTTTATTGAAGTGAATTATTCTAATTTTGATTAAAATGCTAAAATTTTGAAAATATTTTCATTTATTAAATTAATTGTCTTTCCTTGTCGACTCCAGAATACAGATACCTAACTGTCTTTCCTCTTGCACTCTGGGATAAAGAGGTACTCTATAATCACTTTCCTATGGAGTACAAAGATACTTCACTATCTTGTGCAGTCTTTCCTCTTGCACTCTGGGATACAGAGGTACTCTATAATCACTTTCCTATGAAGTACAAAGATACTTCACTATCTTGTGCAGTCTTTCCTCTTCCATTCTGGGATGTAGAGGTGCTGAGCCATCTTTTATATGCTGAGATAGAGATACTTCACTTTCTTGTGCAGTTTTTCCTTTTCTACCCTGAGATTTCAAGGAAGTTTACTACGTGTTATTCTTTTGGACATTAATGTAAATCGTCTTCTGTAGCTATTCCTCTTCTGTCCAGTTATGTAAAACATCTTAACTCTCCTAACTCTAGGGTTGTGAGGTACCTTGCTGTTTTGTGCAGTTTTTCCTCTTCTGCCATGGAGTACAAATGGTAGATTACAGTCTTGTTTCTATTGTAGCATTATACCACACACACAGTCACACCCAGGACAATTGAACTATGAACTCCCAGTGCACCAGGCGGATGACCTACCACTCTACCATGGAGATCACTTTCCAAATAGCAAATCTAAATTCATGCATAACACTCCTTGTCAGGGATTTCATGCTATTTCATTTCATTTCAGCAGGTGCCTGGTAATCATTCCAGTATAAAGAATTTTTAACATGCCACTCCACCATAAATCTGGCCTTGTGACCAAACAAACTTATTCTTGAGAAACTAATGTGATGGTTTCCCGCTGTCTTCCACATCCATATAGGAGATTTATATGCCATAAATATTCTGATGCGGATAGCTTGTCTAAGTTTTGGAATTTTACCAAGGCTGTGGCACATTACTACTGCTGCACAAGCTTAAACTGGCAGCTTCCCTGACACACATCCATGACCAATAAGAATCTAATGTCAAAGATTAACTGGCAAGGACAGTTTCTCAGTTCCTTGGCTGTACGTAACACTAGTACTGTTATTCGACCTGTTTGATTTTCCAGATTTACTACTGGTCGGTGTGTACGACCGATGCTGTGAGGGCTGATAAGAGGCACTTCCAGGTAGTTGTGAGAATGTGTCTTTGGTGTAGGAATAAACTGATCCATGAGATGGTTGGTACACAGGCTGCATGGGGTAGTATCCTTGATGTGTGTATGCATGGTTGCTGAATGCACTTGCTGCTGCGGACCCTGCGGACAATAGATTAATAAAGTTCACTTGAAGTTCTGTCAAAATATATTCTTTAAATAAATTGTCATATCTCCTCATATTTACTGTCACAATATATGCTCATAATAAATTTTCATATCTCATTAATATTTACTGTCACAATATATTTTCTTAATAAGTTTGCATATCTCCTTAATATTTATATATTACTGGTATCTTGCCGCCTTTGCAGACGATAGTTTGCTACATTTTGTTTCATAAAAAGCCAAAATAACTACAACCCATGGTGGGAACCAAGGATGGAGTTATACCTCTTCCCTGCACAAGGTCTGGGCTGAATTGTAGAAACCTTGTGTAGAGACCATGATCCCTCTCTCGACCTGCCAAGTTTACTCCAGAGGAAAGGTAACACCAATACATCTGGAAAAATACAAGCTAGAGAAGCTGCCAGATCAGCGAAGCAATGCTCTAACTGTCCAACTGTTGGAGCTTCGATCCTGGACCAGTTTCCGGCCAAGGCTTAGGGCCTGATCTGCCTGAACATGATATGAGTAGTCTTAATGTTGCAATTCCTTCACTAGCGTATAAGACTTGTCCCCTCACAAATGTGCTCCTCCACTTGAAACCACTGGCACAATGTGGAGCATTGGGTTTGGTGAGCGCAGCCCAACATTCGGAGCTATCAGAAAGCAGGTAGTGCCGCTACTATCATACGGTAGCTCAGCCATATCTAAGACCTGACACCATCTTCAATACTGTCATAGTATTTCCTTTATATCTAGTTTCATCATCATTATTAGGTCATCATGGCTGAATGTATTAGAGCGCTTGCTTTTAAACTTCCAGTGTGCTGATACAGAGGTAGTGGATTCAACTCCTACACCCGTTAGTTGGACTAAAATGTTGACTTCTCGTCCTTGACTTGGGGACGTAAATTACAAGTACCTCAAAAATCAGAGTGGGTTCACCTAATGGCGAGGGACACTGATATTAAGGAAAGCTAATCCATACACAAACATCAGTCCAGTGCTCTAGAAGTAGTAGCATGTGTATGTACTACGCCTGAGTTCAAAGCCAGCGAATGAAAAATCATCATCATCATCATGAGGTGTCTTGTAGACTGTCATGAGGGTTCATTCTCTCTTTCAAAGAATCTTTCCTGTTACAATATGTTCTAGTTTGACTAAAACATGAAGGCAGTTTTTTTCTTATGTTTGTCTGAAGTTATCTTTGTTTTCAGTCTCTTTCAAAACATTTTACTACTGTTACTTACTGCACCATGCCATCTTGACAGACGATAGTTTGTTACATTGTGTTTCAAAAAAGGCATAACAACTACAACCCATGACGGGAACCAGTGATGGAGTTATACCTCTCCATGGCACAAAGCCTGGGCTGAGTTTAGAGATCATGTGTTGACCATGCAGCATGATCCCTCTCGCAGCTGCCTAGTTTACTCCATAAGAAATGTAACAAAACATTTAGATTACTCAGTTTGACTGTCCAGGTATTTTTCGTGTTAACAAAAATAAACACAGAGGTTAAAGGTAGGCTGGAAATGAAATGAGAGTTGATGAAAGAAATAAAAAACAGAGACAAGTGGCTACATTACAAGACATAACACTCTTCTCAAAATCATACCGGAGAAAAAAGTTAATTAAATACAGATGAGCAAAAGATAAACAGCGATATAAGTGGGAAGACAATATCAAGAGATAGATGAACAGCAGTCTGTCAGGGTGTGCAAGGGTGAATGACACATCAGCTTTGTCACTTCCAGCATCACTTCCTCCACCATTAGCAACTACAGTTGTGGTTCTGGAGGCTACAGGTTCAAACACGGACAAGTCCTGAGGCTTCCTGCACAGCTACTTCTTGGAATAACTGACTACTGCAGCAGATTCACAAGTATTGATTGGTGCTCATAGAGGTGGAAAAAATAATAGGACACACTAGATAACATAAATATTGCAAAGTGTAGTTATCATACAGTGATTCGAACCTGCCACTTTCAATTGATGACAGCGACTTGCTGCAGGAACAAAGTACACTTTGACATATGGCCAAAATGACACCTGTATAAAAGGTGTCATTTTTAGCCATATCTATTCTTCCAATTCATTCATTCAGTAGCATGTCCTTTACAGAACCTTGCTCCCATAACAACCCTCCGGAAAACTTCTCGATCACAAGCAAGATGTCCCGCGTCTGATACACCCATCTGGAGATCATCCGCCACATCCTGCACCCATCTTCTCTTTGGCCTTCCTCTTCCTCTCTTCCCAGGCATATACCCTTCCATTATTGTTCTCTCCAAACTGTCGTGACGTTTCAAGTGACCAAAATACTTCAATTTTCTTTGTTTTATCGTCTTCAATAGCCATCCCTCCTCAATATTCAACTCTTGAAGTATGGATGCATTTGTTCTTTTCTTTACCCAAGATATTCTTAGAACTCGTCTATAACATTTATATTCAAAGGCATGTATGCGCTGTTCAGCTTGTTTAGTAAGTGTCCATGTCTCACAGGCGTATGTTGCAATGGGAAAGATGCATGCTCTTAAAAATCTAATTTTTGTAGTTCTGTCTGTCCCACACCATAATTTATTCATCTGTTTTAGTCTTTGAAGAGCAATGGATAGTCGCCGTTTTATTTCTTTCATTGTGTCACCATTATTCGTAATCAATGACCCAAGATATTCAAAATTTTCCGCCACCTCCAATTTTCTCCCATTAATGTATATTTCTTTCTCCATAGTAGTTTTATCTGTATGCATTATCTTAGTTTTTGCTATGTTAAGATATAAGTTGTGATTTTCACTATTCAATTGTGTTGAGGCTATTAGGTTTTCTATGACATTCTGTGTTGTGGATAGTAATACTGTATCATCAGCATATCGAATCTCTGGTATGTCATGACCGCCGATATTTAGGGCATCATATGGCTCCCTGTTTATATCATCTCTTACATTTCTCATTATATTTTCGGCGTACAGGTTAAACAAATAGGGTGACAGCACGCAGCCCTGACGGACTCCTTGCTTGATGTCAAACCAATCTGATGTCTCGCCATCTATTCTAACTGCTGCTTGTTGGTCTAGATATAGCATTTTTATGAGATGTACTACATGTGAAGGAAAGCCCATATTCCTCATGATTTCCCAAAGTTTCTGATGCTGTACACAGTCAAATGCCTTTGAATAATCCACAAAACATGAGAATAGGTTTACATTAAATTCTCTGCACTTCTCTATTATTAAACGCATGTTGAATATGTGATCTCTTGTTCCTCTTCCTTGTCTAAATCCAGCTTGAACTACGTTAATCTCTTCTTCCATTTTCTTACTAAGTCGTCGCATTATGACTTTTAGTAGAATTTTACTTGCATGACTTACCAGGGCAACAGTTCTATAGTTGGTGCATAATTTCAGGTTGCCCTTTTTTGGTATTGGAATGAAGATAGTTCTCTTCCAATCTTTTGGCCATATACCATATTTCCAAATCTTTGTACATAATGCATGATATATGTGTATGCTTTCTTCTCCTCCTGCTTTAATTAGTTCAGCTGGTATCTCATCACATCCAGGTGATTTACCATTCTTCAGGTTCCTTATAGCCCAAGCAATTTCATCTAATGAGGGTTCAGGTTCTGTCTCTGCTGTCATTGGCTCATGTATCTCATTCATATCCTCACTGTCACTCATATCATACATTCCACTGCAGTACTCCTGCCATCTTTCTAGAATTTGTCTAGATTCTGTTAAGGTATTTCCCATCTTGTCACAGATAACATTCAATTGAGGTTGAACATTTCTTGTCAATAACTTCATTTCCTTGAACATTTCATAATCTCTTCCAGCCTTATGATATTGCTCTATTCTGGTACAGCTATCTTGTATATATTGATTTTTGTCCTTTCTTGTGTTCTTTCTTATTTCTCGAGTTAAAGATTTATACTTCATCCTGCTATCGGATTCATCTCCTTTCTGTTTCAGCTCCCTTCGTTGTTTTATTAATTCAAACGTGTCTGATGTAATCCATGGCTTACGTTGCGTTTTCTTGGTCGGAATGAAATCTTTGGCTGCAGTTATCAAGATATCTCTAGCTTGTACTGCCAGTTCATCAGGTGTCATTTCTTCTTGTACAGACATCAAGACCCCAAAGCGATTCCTAACTTCTATGTTGTATGCGTCCGGTATTTGTGTGAGATCAAAACGAAGTGGCCTTGGTCCTTGGGTAAGCTTTTTGAGTTTTAATTTCAGATCTGCTTCTAATAACTGATGATCTGTATCACAGTCTGCACTTCGTAGGGTTTTTGCAGATGTTATGCTTGATCTCCATCTTCTTTGTATTAAAATATAATCTATCTGATTTTTGGTAAAACTGTCTGGAGACTTCCATGTGAAGAGTCTTCTTGGATGTTGTTTAAAAAGTGTGTTGGCTATCGTTAACTCATTTTCTGTGCAAAATTCAATTAATTTGTCACCTGCATCATTTCTATTTCCTAATCCAAATTTTCCTAAAATGTGTCTCTCATTTTCAGCTCTTCCTGCACCTACTTTAGCATTAAAATCTCCCATTATTATTGCTATATCATTATGACCAATCTTATTTAATGTGTCTTGTAGTGTGTTGTAAAAATCTTCAATTTCGTCCTCCTCTGCTGTTGAAGTAGGTGCATATATCTGTATGAGAGTTGTGTTTATTGGACGGCCTTTAAGTCTAATAGTGAGGATTCTATCACTAACTGGATTATATCCCATTAAAGCTTTTGCAGTTGTCTTATCTAAACAAAATGCCACTCCACTCTGGCCTCCGACATCTCTACCAGAATAAATGAAAATACTTCCATTTTCAGTTGTGAAATGTCCCTTGCCGCTCCAGCGATGTTCACTAATTCCTAAAATGTGAATGTTTAACCTCTCAATCTCATCACACACTACTTTAAGCTTTCCCTCATACAAACTTCTCACATTCCACGTTGCCATTCTCACTCTGTTTCTTAGTCTGACACAGGGAATTTCCTTGGTAACACAGTCAGGATTAACTCTGTCATCACGATTACTAGTACTGGTCCCTGCGTCACACTCTTCCCCAGTGTTATCTGATCTGCCTGGCCTGGGGGTCTCGCCACCAGATCTCTTTCTTATTATGTTTTCTTTCATGGTTGTTATGGTTTCTTGGCAAGTTTTGCAGAAGGTAGTTTGCCGTTGCTTTCCTTCTGGGCAGTGACTGTACTAGTCGGTGGCCATAGCCATTGTCTCTACTGATGAGATCATCTGCCTATCGCCGCAGAGTGCAAGACCATAACCAACAACAAACTGTCGGCTGCTCTCACACTCCATCCACCACCTGCTTCCATGGCTTCACGTAACTCTGATCGGGGGGCTAAACGGGTACTCCACCTTGCCCAAGGGTGTCCCGTAGACTAACGGAGGAAAGGAGGAGTCTTACATCTCCTTTGATAGGGGATACCCCTACCCCGCTAACCGAATTCTTCCAATAGACTTAGTTATTCCCTCTGTCAATCATTTAATACTGACAGCTAAAAAATCAGTATTTCAGCACTCTAGTCAAAAAAATTTTCAGTTCTATAGAGACTACTGTCTGAGCTAGGCAATCAGCATAAGTTCAAACCAATGTTTTCCCGTGATGAATTTGAATAACGAAGACACAAACAATAGATTGCACGATTTATTGCCTGGCATATTTCGCTGCTTCTCGTCAGGTACATACTGCAGAAATCGCACAACTTACGTGAATTAATTAGATAAATCCTTCAAACTGAAATATACACATGTTCGCACAGTAATGTTGATTGTCTACCACAGTAATTTTAAACTGACTAACATGTCTTTCTGCTTACACAAGGACGGCTTACGAAGGTTGATTAGTACAGCTTCAGCAAACTTTAACAATCGACTACTTTGTGTGTTGAACGACACACGGAAGGCACTGTCTCTTCCAACCACGTGACCACTCTCGAGCACATGTCTCCCGACCAATGAAGCCAGACTTTTCCGGTGTGTCGGCCTGCCTAGGCTACCATCTTCTGTGTGTAGTATCTTGTCCAACCAATTCGGAATATGTTCCGAAACCCTGCAATGTAACTGTCGCTCAGTTCTGCCTATGTAGATGGCCTCGCATCTACATGTAAATTGGTAAATACAATTTGATTTGGCGTACAAAGCTACAGGTTCTTTTACTGCTGGGACTGGGATCGGTGTGTTTCTGTACCTGATGACTAGAGCTGCAGCACAGAATGTTCGCTCGACTGCTGTGGTGAGCCGGTCCCGCAGACGTTGCATTACGTCATCTCCTCGGAAGGTTAGCTGGATGAATACTTTGAGTTTAGGGACTGTAGTTACTTCTGATTTCGGTTTGGGCTGTTGGCAGTGGTGCTTTATAAATCCTGTGGAGTACCCATTCAGGTGTAAGGCATTCTTCAGAGTTTTAAATTCCTCTGTCAGTGTGTCCTGGGTGCATATCTTCCTAGCACAGTCAAACAGGGTCCGTACTAAGCCCCGTTTGTACTGGACAGGTGCGAAGCTCTGAAAATTTAAGTATTGGCCAGTCCATGTTTCTTTGCGGTACACCGATCTTTGAATTGTGCCATCTGCTCTACGTCTCATTAGGATATCTAGAAACGGCAATGCTTCGTTGTGTTCGTGTTCCATAGATAAAGAGATGTTTATATGTGTCTCGTTCATTGTGGCCTGGAACGACGTTGCTTGTAGCTCGTCTGTGGTGATAATTAGTATATCGTCCACGTAACGACGGTAAAAGGCCATGTTATTGATTTCTGAGGATCTCTTTTCTTCTAAGTGTGCCATGAAGATGTCCGCTAGAATAGGTCCAAGTGGGCTCCCCATGGCCACTCCGTCAATTTGGCGATATGACTTGTTTAGAAAGTTGAATTGTATGTTGGCAGTACATAATTTTAATAGCCTCTCTAGAATAGCTGATGATATGCCTAGTTTTAGTTGTTTGTCTCTAATGCGTTCACTTATTATATTCACGGTCTCATCTAATGGAACGTTGGTGAATAAAGAGGCAATATCCATGCATGCCATGTGTTTGTTGTTTATGTCCATAGTATCCAATAATTCCACCAGTTCGAATGTATCCCTGAGTGTTCTTGGATCGAAGGACTGTCGTACTGGCTTTAAAATTTCAGCTAGCCATCTCGCCATTCGGTGTTGTGCCGAGTTAACCATGGAAAGGATCGGTCTTAGTGGGATGCCGGGCTTGTGAAGCTTGGGTAGACCGTACATCTGAGGTGTTTGGGAGCCACGCGGTGCGAGCGTTTTAGCAGTGGCCTCACTGATGAGTCCTGCATTCACAAGTGACTGGATTTCTTTCCTCATTTTTTGCATCCAGGTCCTCCGACTTGTTGACTGTTTGCTCTACTCTGAATTTAGATGCGTCTGATAATATATCATCCATTTTTTTTTGTAGATGCAAGGCCATCTACATAGGCAGAACTGAGCGACAGTTACATTGCAGGGTTTCGGAACATATTCCGAATTGGTTGGACAAGATACTACACACAGAAGATGGTAGCCTAGGCAGGCCGACACACCGGAAAAGTCTGGCTTTATCGGTCGGGAGACATGTGCTCGAGAGTGGTCACGTGGTTGAAAGAGACAGTGCCTTCCGTGTGTTGTTCAACACACAAAGTAGTCGATTGTTAAAGTTTGCTGAAGCTATACTAATCAACCTTCGTAAGCCGTCCTTGTGTAAGCAGGAAGACATGTTAGTCAGTTTAAAATTACCGTGGTAGACAATCGACATTACTGTGCGAACATGTGTATATTTCAGTTTGAAGGATTTATCTAATTAATTCACGTAAGTTGTGTGATTTCTGCAGTATGTACCTGACGAGATGCAGCGAAATATGCCAGGCAATAAATCGTGCAATCTATTGTTTGTGTCTTCGTTATTCAAAATCAGCATAAGGTTGATACTGGCTCACTGTTGGGTGCCTGGAAATGAGATTGATTGATTGATTTAGGAATCAACATCACAGCATTCGGGGCATTCCCATAAGTGCTCCGTCCCCATCCTCAGCAGCCAGCGAAGAGTCCCAACACTAATAGTACCAGTAGCAATCTGATTATATGTCCGTCTCGCCTTTCCTCTGTGCATTGAGCGTCGGCCAGATCCCCTCGTCACTCCTCGCTGTCTCATTCTTGCCAGACCATGGTAATGCATTTGCTCTTCCGAGGTGTACACGTGCTCCCACAAGGCCGCAACCACGTCTGCCTTGTCATGTATCAATACTCCACCAAGTTCTGCAGAGCCAGCCAATCTGTCCGCCTGTTCATTTCCCAGCACACCGGCATGCCCCGGAGAAAAGATCCAGGCGATGCTTGTCACCCATGACCTCCGAAGCGAAGCAAGCCACTCCGCACGAAGCCTGCCCGTCCTCACCCTTGTCAGCATGCTTTCTGAGTCAGTTACAATCACGATGTGTGTGTGTGTCGTATTCTCCAATCAGCAGAAATGAGAGAGTTGATCAACTAGTTAACGAAGATGCAATAGAAGAGAAACCCAGTGTACCAGTCATATACTACCAAAAGAAAAGAATCATCAAGTCAATAAGGAAGCTACCAACACCAGCACAAGATGATTACCATTTTTATGGACAGACCAGACCGAATCATTCTGTGCCTCAGAATAGGACAACATTGATTACGCAGCCATATATTTACAAAATGATGAACTGGCAAATCAGTTATGTGCACAGGTGGACTGGTACCCAAGACAGTAAATAATATACTCCAGGACTGATCCTAATACAAAATATCAAGGCAAACTTTTTGGCCTGGAGAAACAACAATGGAAGCCAAACTTAGGGACCACTGAGTGAACTAAAAAAACAGTAATATTTATATTGAGATATTGCAAATATAAACAGTTTATGTAAAGTAAGCGAAAGAAGATGAGAAAGTGCTACCTACCAGGACATATACCAGCTATATCACTCCCAACACCACTTCCTCCACCATTAGCAACAACAGTTGTGGTTGTGGTGGCTGCAGGTCCGAACGTTGACAAGTCTTGAGGTTTGCGACACAGCCACTTCCGGCAGCAACAGACTACAGCCAGTAAACAGGACATGATGATCACAATGCTTCCAACGGAGATGAAGATGGAGGCAGTGACCCCCAGAGTTAGAAACTTGCACAGAAAGCCACATTCTGGGGACCGATGAGTCAACATTGCTGATCAACGAAGCAGTCAGAAATTATTATATCAACAATAAATGATCTTAACTTACAGTGTCATTACACAGGAAGGCACCATCTACTTAGTACTTTCAGGTCTCATCCATTATCCATGTCCACATATTTCCAGTGGTCTACTTTCATGCTTTCCAAATTATCTATTTTCATGAATCCTTTATTTGTAGATGGGAAGAGAGTGATACAAGAAGGAGGGGAGGTAGACAAGATGGGAGAAAGGAAGGAAGTCAAGCAGGAAAGGGGGAGACACAGGAAGGAAGAAGGTACTGGAAGGGAAGGAGACACGAAGACAGGCAAAATGGAAGGAAATAAGATAACAGAACAGGAAGACAGACAGACAACATGGGAGGAAGGATGGAAAGAAGGCAGGCAGACAGGAAGGAAGGAAGGCTAGAAAAGATGGAGACAGTCAATACGGTAGGAAAGAAGGATGTAAAACAGGCAGGCACTATTAGAAGAAAGAAGGCAAGCGTATATGGATTGGAGTAATGAAATGGAGAAGAGGATAAAAGAAAAGATATACTGAATATGGAATCATTGCACTAGGTACATTCTCGCACATGCTCTGCGCACCTCCTCAAAGGCTTACAAGATGATTCAGGGCTCATAACATGCTGATGATTCCAGTAGCAATATGATTGAAGGTCCACCTGGTTTTCCTCTGCGCTTTGAGTAATGCCTAGACCCTCTACTAACTCCATTCTGAGACAGTCTCTCCATATGTGTATCATATCATAATTTAAGCAACACCAACATCATCAAAATATCAGATAACAGAGAGTATCATCAAAATATCAGATAACAGACAGCATCATCATAATATCAGATAATAGACAGCATCATCAAAATATCAGATACCAGGGAGCTCGTTGATGTGTGCTCTAGACTTGATACACGAAGGGGTCCCATTAAAATATGCAATGCCAAACAAACAGTAGCGTTGGAAATAAAATAGCGTAAAATAGGAAGTAGGTGGGTGTCACAGTTATGACTTAAAAGTTGTTAATAATACGGTATCAGACATGTTGTATTATATATCACATTAAAGGAAGTTGCATAAGGGAAACTACTGTATATAAGCCCACGGCAGATACGGGAAGTCGCTTAAGATGAATAACCATCTCATTTTAATCAATTAAGAGGCAGAGAAGGCATCAAACAGAAGTGGGAAGCCGCCTGTTTTTAAAAAAAACCAGCAACATTTATAAAACTAGAGAGAGGGGGAGAGAACATAGAAAAGTGGGCAGCCAGTGAGAGAGGGTATAAATAGTGGACAGCCAGCGAGAGAGAGAGAGTATAGATTAGTGGACAGCCGGTGGATGAGAGAGAGAGAGAGAGAGAGAGAGAGAGAGAGAGAGAGAGAGAGAGAGAGAGAGAGAGAGAGAGAGAGAGGGAGGGGGGGGGGGGGAAAGAGAGTATAGGAAAATGGACAGCCAGTGAGAGAGTTGAAAACAGTTCCTTTACGTATCCTTTACAATACGTCGCATTTTTTGACTGCTGTGATCTCATGGTAAGTTTACGTTCAGTAGTTTGCCATTGCTTTCTGAACGACCAGCACCAATACCATTTCGTAAAAAAACAACGCAAGGTGGTCTGCTGCCAAATCGCCCGCAACTGTGTTTCGTACACGGGTATTACGAACTGCGCCCGTAACCTCTTCGCCACGGAGCTGGCCAGAGAGAGAGAGAGAGAGAGCGAGAGCGAGAGAGAGAGAGAGAGAGAGAGAGAGAGAGAGAGAGAGAGAGAGAGTACAGAAAAGTGGACAGCCAGAGAAAGAGTATAGGAAAACATAACTAGAATGTCTACTGGAACCCTTAGGGGGAAAAAAATATATAGAGAGAGAGATCTAAAAGCATACAGAGACGAGAACTAGAAATAGAGATGAATAAAATGGCGAGGACTTAGTGCGAGCTGCAGGAGATAGCAAAAGATAAGACGGTATGGCTTGAAAAGGTTGAGAGGTTGTCCAAATTGCGCATAAAGGGCATTTGAATGCCGGGATGGGATAGAAACTGCAACTGTCTTTACAATCGTTGTATTCGATAGTCTTCTTCTACTTCGGCATTCATCCGGAGCTGCGTTTTTGCGCCGTTAGGCCGACACATCTGACTTCTGCGGGTGTTTGTTGACCGGGTTAGCCTTCCCAGGTGTTTCGAAGGACATTCGACTCTCACTCGGACATAGTTGCGGTGTGTCTGTTTATAGCAGAGCTGCGTTCTTGCGCCGTTAGGCGACACATCCTACTTCACAGGGTATTTGTTTACCGGGTGTTTCGAAGGACTTTTGACTATCACTGTTGTGGTGTCGTCCATATCCCAGCTGGTCAAGTTAGAACAGCCAAAGACATCCTGGTAAACCCTCAAGGGAAGGCAGGGGCAGACCATGGGCATCCCCCGCCATCCAAGAGGCTTCCATAATTGCAGAGCAGTCACATAGCGATCTGGTACTGGGCTCACCCAAGGAATTGTCACGTCCTGCGCATGGCTGCCTCACTTCCGTATATTGGGTATTTCATTCAGCAAAGGCCGCTCCCACGCAAACCAGGAGAGGTCAGTCTGCAGACGACATTCACTTAGCGAGATTTCGGATCGGACTTTCCACGAAATAGGCTTGCTAGCCAAGCAATATTCCCATTCATGCCTTGGGCCGGTTTCTCGATTCTTACTGTTGTGGTGTCATCCTTATCCAAGCTGGCTCACAGGGAACAGCCGAAGACATCCTAGTCGGCTCTCAAGGGAAGACAGTGGCAGACCATGTCATTCCCCGCCATCCAAGGAGGCTTCCATAATTGCAGAGCTGACACAAAGCACTCTGGTACTGGGCTCACCCAAGGAATCGTCACGTCCTGCACATGGCTGCTTAGCCTCACTTCCGTATATTTAGCCTCCCGTTCACCACAGACTGCTCCTCCGAAGACCTGGAAGGACCTGTATGCAGATGCCATCCACACAGTAAGCTTTGGCTTCGGATTTCCACGTAATGCGTTTAATACAAGTCCTCCAGTGCCGCAAAGTGCTTGGATTTCTGTATAAAATAATAATCTTGGTCGTGTGTGTAACCATTCATGCATCACCTGTTGTACATTTTCATCGGACCGAAACGTTTTTAAACTTCCTATTCCACTCATACACTTGCTGGACTGACAGATATACATTACCATACCGGACCTTCATTCGTCGATGAATTTCTATAGGTTTTACTCCTTCATTAATCAAACAACGAATAACAAAATGCTGCTCATCTTTTGTGTCTGTCAAAAGTGGTGCGGCCATTTTAAAACTGTCCTTATGACGTCACAGTGTGTGTCTGCACTTTGATGTCACATGTTTAACACTCTTAACATCCTTAACAACAATATTGACAGGTTGGTTACAAGACAATGGCATGGATGTTGTAATGTCTATCACACTTTGAAGATTTTAATTTGAAGCCCCCTCGTTAATGTATGCTAGACATGCTGTTTGTTTTTAGGTGTTTCCTGCGATCTCTCTGTGCTACTCTTGTTGGTGTAGCAATGAACGATAATAATTTCATCTACATTAGTTTCTTCTTGCTATCTGAATGTTAGATTTTATTTCAAAATATTACAATAATGTTGGCAACTCCCTTTTTTCTTGTTTTACCGCCTGTCTTCTTATATTCCTCCCTCCCATGTTGCCTGTCTGTCTGGTTTCTGTATGTACTTCCTCACATCTTGCCTGTCTGTCTGCTTTATTTATGTGCTTCTTCTCATCTTACCTGCCTGTCTGCTTTCTTTATGTCCTTCCTTCCATCTTATCTGCCTGTCTGCTTTCTTTACGTACTTCCTCACATCTTGCCTGCCTGTCTGCTTTTTGTATGTACTTTCTCCCATCTTGCCTGCCTTTCTGCTTTCTTTATGTACTCCCTCTCAACTTGGCTGCGAGGCTCCGACGTCATTTGGTTCGAACCCCGCTCGGTAACTACAGCTTTCAATTGTTTATGTTATCTAGTGGACCCTCTTGTCTCTACTTCCTTCTTCTACCTTCTACTTCTGTGAGCGCCAAATCATACATCTGTGTTTATTTACAAATTCTCCAGTTTATTAGACATTAATGGTGCCTAAGAACAATTCCCATCTTTATGCAGGGATTGAATCTGGTACCTTGCGGCATCGAACCCGGTTCCTTCTGAGTTTGAGGTGGATAGCGTAACCTTTAAACCACGGCTCCCCCCTACTATACCCGGTTATTTAACTGATTAAATGTCTAAGGATAATATATCGCCAAATGTGACCGCCCATTTGGACACAGGGACGATATATTACCATACTAGTGTCATCATGTTATTTGTTTTGTTTCGGACTTCCGGTCCCCAACATAGCGGCCAGGCATTTGAACCGTTAAGGCCTCTGGCATGTTTACGCTTGTGGCTACGGTTTGCATTCGCATTTTCCTCATGTTGGACTGGTAGTGCATGGTTCCGTCGCCCTGCTACTGAGTAAGTGCATGGCGCGACACTGTGAGCTGTGAATTTCGTGTGGAATGATTTTACATCTGTCCGCGGTTGTTTGTAGCGTGAACTGCATGTTCGGAATGAAGGCGGCCGGCTGTTGCTGAATTGACTGGTTTGCCTTTTCGGTTCACGAGTGCATTTTTTCGTGAGACTCCTGAGAATCGTCGCTAGAGCTACGGAGTTCTTGCTTTGTCCTGCGCTCTTTGGCGGGTCGCCCTGCGGAAAGAGACCGAGCCATATGGGATAAAACCCGGGTCAATGAAATATTTTTGGTGAATGCCGATTCCATCGACGATGAACTGTGGTTTTCGTGGATTAATTTTGTGTTAGCATTCTGGCGGCGGCATTATGCACAGTGTACCTGTGCGAGCTGTTGGCTTGCTGAGACTCCTGTCTTTTCCACCTTTCACATTGGGCAGAGAGGAGCATTTTGTGTGATATTCACTGGCACAGGAACGGAGCATAGACCCGCTGCCGTGAAATTGGAACCGCGACTAACTAACTTGTTTTGTTTCGTAGTATCTTCCGCAATTTCAATGCTCAGTGAACGGAAATTTACATTATAATGCTTGTTCATTTTTATTATATACCATGTTTAGTCAAAACCTACTTTGTTTGGCACTGAATCGTTAAACTTTCCACGTATATTCCACATTCAGACACTGCAATCTGCAGAAGACCAAACCCCGCCCAAGCCTCAGAAACAGACGTGTGTATTCTCTTCAACTGCCTTGCTGACTGGCGTAGGTAACCACGCCACCTGCAGCCAACGCTTCTCCTGGCCATTTATCGGTTTGTATACTGCTATCCATGCCAGGATGCGAACATTTCGTGTAATCTCTATCTCTCCCTGCCTTTTTCTATCTGACACGCATCCACAAAGGCCATAAAACCCTACACCCCAATTCCTTCTCTTAATTAGTGGAAGATACAGGACAAAAAGACACATTTAAACGGGCCGGTAGGGCAGCGTTTGCGCATGTCCGTGTTCTTTTCCGGTATCCGGAAGTTGCCATCTGCCATGTCTGCATATGTGTGGCCTGAACTTTGACACCTCCCCCCTCCCCTCCAGCCTGTCCTACTCCCTGCCACATGTCAGCCGGTATTTTTATCGTGGGCCGACGTGAAAACATCTGAAGTTATCTGATCTACCCGCCTCACCAGTAAAATCTCGGCTTCTGTTACACTTTAGTCTTTATCTTCCTCCATGTTTCGCCTTGCTTTGATAACATATCTGGCTGCCCACGTCTCTGTCTCTCTCTCTCTCTATCCCCTCTCTCTCCCCCGCTCTACTCACTCATTATGTCTGCCCACCTTTCTATACTGTCTGTCTCTCTTTATTTCCTCTATTCTTTCCCTCCCCTCTCTACTCACTCACTCTGACTGCCCACCTTTCTATACTGTCTTTCTCTCTCCTTCTGCTTGCCTCTTGTCTATATTTTATCTCTCTGTCAATCTTTATATACTCTCCCTTTATTTATTTCTCTCCCTCTTTGGTTGCATATTTCTCTCTCTCTCTCTCTCTCTCTCTCTCTCTCTCTCTCTCTCTCTCTCTCTCTCTCTCTCTCTCTCTCTCTGTATGTGTGTGTGGCTGTCCACCTTTCTATACTCATATATAAATAGTTTCCTCATCCTTTCTCAACTCACAGACTTACACAACACCCCCTCCCCCAACCTCTTACACTGTGAAGCAAGCATCCTCATTTGCCTTCATTATTTGTGACGTTTTACGTACAAACCTCCACACCATCTCCTCCCTCTCCTGGTCGGTTTCCTGCCTACACCCCCCCCCCCCCCATTTTCGAACTGGTGTGAAGCTTAAATCTTCACCCCCGCCTCATTCCCTGCCCTGTCTTTGGTCTCTTACTGTCTTAGGGTGTCGGGGGGAGTCGTCAAATCATTAACTTTACTGCCGCACAGAACAGTTCCTTTAGAGTTAATTTTGTCTGAGGTACGATGTCCGTCTCTAGCTCCACAGACTAGTACACTTCACGGAATGGCTCGAACAACGCCCGCCTCATCAACAGCGTTCGCCTAATTGCTAACGCCTTAATTGTTTATTATTCGTCGAATACAGTACAGTATACGAAACTCTTTTCTTTGTTTACACTATGACCGCATTTTATTACTTGTTGAGAAATTGACGATGTTTTACCTTTCGACTGCACGGGGATTTCTGAAGACCGATTAACTCTCTTTGCCCACCCACAGTGGTATAAGTTCGGCTACGTGATTTGCTAATTGTCTTTCCGCTCTACCTATGTAAGTTGCTTGGCACCCACACTAGAACTGATAAATGCAGTTTGATTTGGTGTACGGGGACTGAATCTTTTACAGATGGAGAAGGTGGTGTGGTGTTTTTACCTGATCATTGATTCAGATATAGGTTACTGCTTCTGTCTGACAAGACAGTGGTCAAGGTTCTTTCCCTAGCAGGGGCAACATTATGTTCCCGTCCAAGTGGGCTCGGGTGTCGAACCAGCCTTATAAAAATGGGTACCAGACAATTTTTAGAATTGTGCGGAATGGAGCGAGCAAGCGAGCAACCAAACGAACTTTTATTTTAAAAAGTTAAAAACTGGGTAAGCTGTCCCGTCTAAAATTCTGCCCTTCTAATCTCTCTGCTCACATACATTATTCACATATCACCTATGAGGCTAATCTTTAACAACAAGAATAATATTAATATATGTATCAGCAGATTCAGTACCATGCAAACATGTAGGTTTCCACCAAGCATGGTGCACAATCAAATGAAGAAGTTTCATCATGTAAGTTTCCACGCACTGAGCATTACAACTGCGGAAGATAACGCGAAACGCAACAAATAACACGATGACGCTAGTATGGCGATATATCACCGTTCTGTCCATATGGGAGGTCACATATACACGATGACGCTAGTATGGCGATATATCACCGTTCTGTCCATATGGGAGGTCACATATACACGATGACGCTAGTATGGCGATATATCACCGTTCTGTCCATATGGGAGGTCACATTTGGCGATGTATAGGGTATATTTTTAATGACTGTGCAATGTTTTTTTAAAAAATGCCGGCCCACGTTTTGTATTCACCCTCTGTAAACTTCATGCAACATAATAGGTAAGTACAAAACTTGGACCGGTAATATTTTCAAACACTGCACAGTCACTAAAATTATACCCCGTACTATCCTTCGGCACTGTATCAGTTAACACGCACTGGAAACATGCAACAATAATTAACGACTCATTAATACTAATATTTACGATACAGGAAAGGCGATGAGGAAGAGAAATGGTAATCTCACCTCATAATTCGAGGCCTAGGTAGATGTGAAGGTTTAACATTTGTCACCACAATGGCAGTATCCGCTGTGGGGTGAACTTAACCTTTATTACGGCCAAATGAAGAAAACGCCTCAATGATAGCATATGTGTGCCTAGACGCAAGGCCGATTGGTTGATTGGAGGGTTGGTTAATTGGTTTGCTGATTATTTAGTTGATTATTTGATTGGCTGGCTGGTACATTGGTTGCTTGGTTGATTGGTTTGTTGATCAGCTGGACTGAACGTTTGGTTGGCTGGTTCTTGGTTGGTTGGCTGGTGGGTTGGTTGGTTGGCTGGTGGGTTGTTTGGTTGGCTGGTGGGTTGTTTGACTGGCTGGTGTGTTGATTGGTTAGCTGGCGGGTTGTCTGGTGGGTTGGTCGGTTAATTTATTGGTTGAGACTCCACTGGAATACTGTCCGTGTTTACCCCATGCCCAATGCATTGTTGTTAAGGCCGTCGCCCAGTGATCAAGAGTTCGAACCCCATCGAAACAGAGCTTATTCTTGTCTTTTAAAATATTCATCTGTTAATTCCAGGTCGACCCAGTAACTAGACTTGGGGAAGTGGAAGACTGGTGTTTAAGAAGAATGCCTAGAATATCGTGAGCAGAGAAGTCAACAAACTCTTATGAACTGACAGCTGTAGGTGTTACAAGACCGTTCATTCAAAACAATGAAAGGAAAGACACAATAAATGAGTCTTCTGCGGGAAAATAATTGGTAAGGGAGGTGGAGGAAGTCAGAGAAAAATGAAGAAGGGGGAGGAGGAGAAACACGAGGAGAAGAAGAAGACGAAGAAGAAGAAGAAGAAGAAGAAGAAGAAGAAGAAGAAGAAGAAGAAGAAGAAGAAGAAGAAGAGGACGACGAGGACGAGAAGAGGCAGGAGGAGAAGGAAAACAAGTAGAAGAAGAAGAATAAGTCTCGACTACATGTGGTGAGATTTTTAAGCCAATTTTGGTGCTAGTTTGGAGCCAAATCTGTGGCAATCGTTAGGCCAAAGTTTATACGATTTTAGAAGCGACTTAAAATGGGACACTGTAAAAGTAAAAGACCCATTTTACACTCGTGGACACTATTAGGTATATGGTGTTAGTCCCATATTTGCACAAACCAGTCGGCACTGGAGAAATGATGTGGTCAATATCACGCCGACCTCCTTTTATTCCCAAGTCATGTACTGGGACCCTTTTTGAGCTGGGTCGACATGTGATAAAAGTAAACAAACAAACAACACATTTTCTGTTTCTTCGTTCCTCATTCGCGCCACATCTAGTTTTGCATGTAACAATCAGTGTGTCCCACTTTCACATGCTTTTGTGTATGGTTTGCTTTCTCTAGACCAGTAGTTCTCAATCTTTTTTGGCCCATGCATCCCTTCACCATATGTTCAGAACATCATCCCTCCCCCCTTTTTTTTCCGTATTTCCTCCCTATAAATGCTCCCCTCCCCCTTCCTTACATAGTATACGTAAAAATGGAAGCTAAGTTTAATAAAACATACTATAACAACTCTAGACGTCTACCTAAAACGTGATTTTACTACATACTACTTACATTATAAAACGAATTTCAGAAGGGTGGAAGTACAGAACTATAAAGTATGGAGGGAAAAAACAATAGCAAGTAACCTGTTCTTATATTAACGTGATCTTGAAATAATATTAACTTGAAACCCTAAAATATCCGGGGGAGGGGGGGGGGGGGGGGGTTCCCACAGCGACTGAGAACTACTGCTCTAGACAGATTCCGTCCAAGGTAGCAGACTTTATCTGCCCGCAGGTAGATTTTCTCTGCCCGGGGGGGGGGGGGGGGGGAAGGGGGGGAATTCCCACAGCGACTGAGAACTACTGCTCTAGACAGATTCCGTCCAAGGTAGCAGACTTTATCTGCCCGCAGGTAGATTTTCTCTGCCCGGGGGGGGGGGGGGAAGGGGGGGAATTCCCACAGCGACTGAGAACTACTGCTCTAGACAGATTCCGTCCAAGGTAGCAGACTTTATCTGCCCGCAGGTAGATTTTCTCTGCCCGGGGGAGGGGGGGGGGGTTCCCACAGCGACTGAGAACTACTGCTCTAGACAGATTCCGTCCAAGGTAGCAGACTTTATCTGCCCGCAGGTAGATTCCGTCCAAGGTAGCAGACTTTATCTGCCCGCAGGTAGATTTTCTCTACCCGGGCAGTAGACTGAAGGCCTGCTCTCTACAATTTCTAACTGCCGTGGCATTTTTAACGTGTACAACTTGTACAACTTGTACATGCAGTTTCCTGTTCTTCGCCCTTATACGAGAGAGCTAGGTGTCTTATCTCACCACCCAAGAGATCAGGGCATACATGTCGGATCATTATATACACACACATACATTTACAGTCAGGTCTCAGTCAGATATGACTAAGCTACCGTATGACAATAGACGGTAATATCGGCTTTCTGTTAGCGCCAAATGTTGCGATGCGCTCACCAAACTCGACAACGCACATTGTGGCAACGGCTTCGGGCGGAGGAGCGCAATGGGGGGGGGGGGGGGGGGTACACGTCTTATCCTAGTAAGTGCGAAGAAATGCAACCTAAAGACTTAATGTCATGGCAGGGCAGTCCAGACCCTAAGCCTTGGTCGGTAACTGGTCTAGGATAGAAGCTCCGACAGGCTTTGTGCTATGGAGAGGTATAATGACATTGCTTTGCTGATTCCGCAGCTTCTGCAGCTTGCTTTGTTCTAGATGTATTGTTGTTACCTTTCCTCTGGAGTAAACTAGGCAGGCCGAGAGAGGGATCATGCTGCATGGGCAACACATGGTCTCTAAATTCAGCCCGGGCTTTGTGCTATGGAAAGGTATATCTCCATTTTACAAACTATCGTCTGTCAAGACGACAAGGTGCCAATCATTATATACATAAAACACATTTTTATTCTCCCGCCTTCTCGCTCATATATTCATATCTGACAGTTATTGCAAAAATATTTAAGTAATCTACCAGCTATCACATATGAAATCATGACTAATGTAAAGAGTGAATAATCGGCTAAAATCAACAATGCGATACATCGTACAGGTGCAGACAACTCGAATCAACAGATCATACCCGGGCGCCGAAAAGCTCACCTGCACGTGCAAGGGGTAACTTGAGAGCACAACCAGGCGCGGGTAGATAGAAAGCACAGGGTTAGACTTTCCAGAGAATAAAAAGAGCGTTAACAAGGCGGAGAGAACTAATAATGGAAAGACGGGTATACAGGCATTTGTCATTGGTTGAACGAACCTCGTGTTTCAGCCAGCTAAGAAAACAGCGAAATATAAACATGACGAGTGTAAACCCATTTTATCACAGGTCTAGAGGGCAAGGCACGTTTGGCTGGCAGGCCGCATTAAAACTGCAGCATTCCAGTTAATTTCTGTTATTCGCGTGGGCCATTTAAATTATGGCTAGTTGAACCGCTTCGTGGCTGAGTAGCAGCAGAAACGTTTACACGTGCGGGAGTTCTTCTCCGACTTCTTCGTGCCTCTTTCGAAGCAACTGCGTCGCACACAATTATGCACCTAAAAGGTCAGTGTGTCCGACTTCAGCACGCATTTGTTTACGGGCTGCTCCCTCTAGATAGATCCCATCCAAGTCTGCGAGTTCTAACTGCCTGTGGGTCATACAAAAAATGATTATATGTCCTTTGTAGGAAGTTGCAACCACCTCAAACCTATATTGTCCGTTTGTAATTTACTACGCAATGTTTCGTTCAGTAGTTTATTATTTTCTATGAGAGTCTGGTCTTAGTCAAAAATGATTGAGCTACCTTAAGACAGTAGGAACACAGGGGTGCATATACTGTATGAATGTTGGACAAAGGGTTGTATATACTGTATACATGTTTGATATAGGGATGTATATACTTGTACTGTAGTTGTTTCATATGGATGCATATACTGTATGAATGTTGGACAAAGGGTTGAATCTACTGTATGAATGTTGGACAAAGGGATGTACCTACTGTATACACGTTTGATTTAGGGATGTACCTACTGTAGACATGTTTGACGTATGGATGCATATACTGTATGAATGTTGGACAAAGGTTTGTTTCTACTGTATGAATGTTGGACAAAGGGATGTACCTACTGTATACACGTTTGATTTAGGGATGTACCTACTGTAGACATGTTTGACGTATGGATGCATATACTGTATGAATGTTGGACAAAGGTTTGTTTCTACTGTATGAATGTTGGACAAATGTTTGTATCTACTGTATGAAAGTTGGACAAGGGAGTATGATTACCGTATGAATGTGTGTCTAACTAATTTACATACTGTTAGAAACTGCAAACATCGCTGCATGTTCTCTCTCTCTCTCTCTCTCTCTCTCTCTCTCTCTCTCTCTCTCTCTGTGTGTGTGTGTGTGTGTGTGTGTGTGTGTGTATGTGTGTGTGTGTATGCACGTAAGCATCTTATGGTGCAAACAATTCTTGATTAAGCTCGAGAGAAGATCTCCCTATCCGAATCAGCATCTCCCCAACCGCCAGCTAAAATGCAACAATCTAAGATCGGCTTGTCACATTCTGTACATGTCCTGCACACGACGTGAGGTCACCGAGTAAATGCGTTGCATGTCTGATGCATGCATCAGGTCTGAGCTGTGTTGTTGTACAAAGCTGTCTTTCCGTTCTCTTTGCGCGGAGACTGGGAATGTGGGGAAGCACCTGAGACTAATTACTGTATTCCATTAATACCCGAATTCACTCTGCGCCAAGTAACGTGATTTCTCCGTAGACTGTTGAGAATCCCATGGATGACAAAGGATCTCATTAATGGCGATGAAGTTCATGGACGGCTAAAGAACTCCATGGCAGCGAAGAACGCTTTGGACGTCTAAGAACTCCAAGAACGTCTAAGAAATCTATGGAAGGCTAAGAACTCCATGGACGGCTAAGAACTCAATGGACGACTAAGAACTCAGTTGACGACTAAGAACTCAATGGACGACTAAGAACTCCATTGACGGGGAACTAAAGAACAGCTAAGAACTCCATGGACGTCTTAGACCTCCATAATCGTATAAAAACTCCACAGACGGCGAAGAACTCCATGGTCGTATAAGAACTCCAATGATAGCTAAGAACTCCATGGACGGCTAAGAACTCCATGGACGTCTAAGAACTCCAAGAACGACTAAGAACTCCATGGACGGTTAAGATTGATTGATTGATTGATTTAGAAATCGACATCACAGCATTCGGGGCATTCCCATAAGCGCTCCGTCCCCATCCTCGGCAGCCAGCGAAGAGTTCCAACACCAACAGTACCAGTAGCAATCTGATTATATGTCTGTCTCGCCTTTCCTCTGAGCGTTGAGCGTCGGCCAGATCCCCTCGTCACTCCTCGCTGTCTCATTCTTGCCAGACCATGGTAATCCATTTGCTCCTCCGAGGTGTACACGTGCTCCCACAAGGCCGGGACCACGTCTGTCTTGTCATGTATCAATACTCCACCAAGTTTTGCCGAGCCAGCCAATCTGTCCGCCTGTTCATTTCCCAGCACCCCGGCATGCCCTGGAGAAAAGATCCAGGTGATGCTTACTACCCGTGACCTCCGAAGCGAAGCAAACCACTCAGCACGAAGCCTGCCCGTCCTCCATGGACGGCTAAGAACTCCACGGAAGGTAAGAACTCCATGGACGGCTAAGAACTCCATGGAAGGTAAGAACTCCATGGACGGCTAAGAACTCCATGGACGACTAAGAACTCCATAGACGGCAAAGAACTCCATGGACGGCAAAGAACTCCATGGACGGCAAATAACTCCATGGACGGCAAATAACTCCATAGACGGCAAAGAACTCCATGGACGGCAAATAACTCCATAGACGGCTATGGAAGGTAAGAACTCCATGGATCCTAAGAACCCCATGGACGAGCTAAGATCACCACAGACGGCTAAGAACACCTAGGAAGCGTTAAGATTACATTAGACGGTTAAGAACACCATGAATGGCTGAGAATCCTACAGATGACAAGGAGCCATACAAACGGCTAAACGACCTCAGTGGACGGCGAAGAACGCTATGGACGTCTAAGAACTTCATGGACGTCTAAGAACTCCATGGACAGCTGAGAACTCCATGGACAGCGAAGAACTCCATGCATGGCTAAGAACTTCTTACACGTCTAAGAACTCCATAGACGCTTAGATCACCAATGACGCGTTATTACCCACATGGACGGCGAAGAATTCCACAGACTAGGAACTTATGAACGGCTAAAAACGCTATAGAAAGAACAGACTCGCCGCGGGATTTCACTGGAAGAAACAAAGTCACTCAACAAGAGAAGGTACAGCAATGTCGGAATTAGAGAATGAGCAAAGTCACTCAACAAGAGAAGGTACAGCAATGTCGGAATTAGTCACTCAACAAGACAAGGTACAGCAATGTCGGAATTAGTCACTCAACAAGACAAGGTACAGCAATGTCGGAATTAGTCACTCAACAAGACAAGGTACAGCAATGTCGGAATTAGTCACTCAACAAGAGAAGGTACAGCAATGTCGGAATTAGTCACTCAACAAGACAAGGTACAGCAATGTCGGAATTAGTCACTCAACAAGAGAAGGTACAGCAATGTCGGAATTAGTCACTCAACAAGACAAGGTACAGCAATGTCGGAATTAGTCACTCAACAAGACAAGGTACAGCAATGTCGGAATTAGTCACTCAACAAGAGAAGGTACAGCAATGTCGGAATTAGTAACTCAACAAGACAAGGTACAGCAATGTCGGAATTAGTCACTCAACAAGACAAGGTACAGCAATGTCGGAATTAGTCACTCAACAAGACAAGGTACAGCAATGTCGGAATTAGTCACTCAACAAGACAAGGTACAGAAATGTCGGAATTAGTCACTCAACAAGACAAGGTACAGCAATGTCGGAATTAGTCACTCAACAAGACAAGGTACAGCAATGTCGGAATTAGTCACTCAACAAGACAAGGTACAGCAATGTCGGAATTAGTCACTCAACAAGACAAGGTACAGCAATGTCGGAATTAGTCACTCAACAAGACAAGGTACAGCAATGTCGGAATTAGTCACTCAACAAGACAAGGTACAGCAATGTCGGAATTAGTCACTCAACAAAACAAGGTACAGCAATGTCGGAATTAGTCACTCAACAAGACAAGGTACAGCAATGTCGGAATTAGTCACTCAACAAGACAAGGTACAGCAATGTCGGAATTAGAGAATGAGCAGCAATTAATTGGCCGCAGGGTTTAACTGATTCAGTGCCAAACAAACCAAAAGAAAAAAAAAGAAAAAAAAAACAAGGTTTGGGTCAAACATGGTACACAATCAAATGATCAAGTATTATAATGTAAATTTATGTTTAATGAGCACTGAAATTGCGGAAGACCAAATAACACGATGACTCTAGTAAGGCTATATATCGTCCTTCTCTCCAAATGAGAAATTAATGTTTGGTGATATATTATCCTTCGGCACTGAATCAGTTAATAATCTTGCAATTAAACTTCCGGTAATGGGGTCGTTCCCTACACCGGTCAGTTGTGGGGTCGTTCCCTACATCGGTCAATTGTGAGATCGCTCCCTACATCGGTCAGTTTTGGGGTCGTTTCCTACATCGGTCAGTTGTGGGGTCGTTCCCTACATCGGTCAGTTTCGGGGTCGTTCCCTACATCGGTCATTTGCGGGGTCGTTCCCTACACCGGTCAGTTATGGGGTCGTTCCCTACACCGGTCAGTTATGGGGTCGTTCCCTACACCGTCAGTTGTGGGGTCGTTCCCTACACCGGTCAGTGGGACTTCAATGTTGACTTTTCGTTCAGCAAGTAATGGCAAACTGAACTGACACCTCGCCGTCTTTATTGGTGATAGTTTTTACATTGTGCTTCAAAAACGGCATCCGTACAAAACCTGGGCTGAATTGAAAATGTGTTGCCCATGTATCGTGATCCCTCTCTCGTCTTGCCTAGTCTGCCCCAGAAGAAAGATAAAACCAATACATCTAGAACAAGACAAGCTGTAGAACAAGCAGGATCAGCAAGGCAATACTCTAACTGTCCGCCTGTCGGAGCTTCGATCTTAGACCAATTGTCGGCCAAGGCTTAGGTCCTGGTCTGCCCTGCCATGATATTTAGTCTTTAGAATAATATTGGCAAACTAGTGAATGTAAAAGTGCCTAGAAATCAATCTGGGATTGATCGCAATGTCCTGCAAAGGATATGCCATTAAAATAAATCTCTTCATAACACGAGACAGAAGAGAAAAATGATCATTTTATCCACTGTAGATAAACCCGTCTCTACCGAACTGAACGCGTACACTCTGACCAGTGCACTTGCCAAAATGGCTCCCAGACTCCGGTGTGACCCACGGGATGGATGTGGAAGAGGATGTGTGGGGCTGTCGCGGCAACTTCCTGCTGACCACTAGGTTCAATAGGGCAATCAGATCCGTATGTATAGGTTGTCCAGCAAAGAAAACAGATCGATGAAGGAAGAAGGTGGGAGGGGGGGGGGGAACTGAAGAAGAAGAAGAAGAAGAAGTAGTAGTAGTAGTAGTAGTAGTAGTAGTAGTAGTAGTAGTAGTAGTAGTAGTAGTAGTAGTAGTAGTAGTAGTAGTAGTAGTGGTGGTGGTGGTGGTGGTGGCGGCGGCGGTGGTGGTGGTTAGAAGAATAAGAAGATGGGGCGGGAGGAAGTGGAAGAAGAAGACGAAGAAGAAAAAATACGAGGGTGGAGAGAAGGATAGAAGAAGAAGAAGAAGAAGAAGAAGAAGAAGAAGAAGAAGAAGAAGAAGAAGAAGAAGAAGAAGAAGAAGAAGAAGAAGAAGAAGAAGAAGAAGAAGAAGAAGAAGAAGAAGAAGAAGAATTGAATGCACATCAATTTCGAGCACAATGTAGTTGAGAAAGAGTTTCGTATTGAACGAGTTAATAGTTTCCAATTATCTATCCAAATATAAGTCCACAGAAGCAATGTTAAAGTTCTCTATTTTGACTGGCCATATAGAAACAAAACGATGCCATTTCCCCCTAATGCTACTTACAGATTTATTTAAAAACCCCGCCTTGGTTTACAAAATGTGCTTTTAAACACGGCCAAGCATTTCTCCGGTTGTGTTTATAGACCTGACTGAAAGTCTTGCTCGCGACCACTTAGAAATGTTTTTAACGGAACTCGACACCAAGCTCGGCACTTTACCCGTTGAGGATGTAGAAATCCCTGACGTACTCGCATGTTTGTGTACAAGTGCCTCCAGTCTTGCTGTTTTTTTGGCAGCGAGTGATGCCAGGGTTGTTTTTCTTCTCGTTCTATCAAATGCTTGCTTTCTTGTTCATAATTCATGTATCATTCGTCTTACTTATCCTGCCTTGCAATATAGAGATATCTTACAATGTTGTTTAGCCTTTCCTCGTCTAAATTGGGGTACTGAGGTACATTACAGTCTTGTGCAATCTTTCTACATTAGGATTTAAAGGTAAATTGTAGACTTGTTTAGTCATTCCTATTCTACCCTTGAATGTAGAGGTACATTACAGACTTGTTTAGTCTGTCCTCTTTTACCCTGGGCTGTAGAGGAACATTACATACTTGTTTAGTCATTCCTCTTTTACCTGGGGTGTAGATGTACCTTACAGACTTAAAGTCTACCCCGTGTTTAAATGTTGTGGTTTGTGTATTTGTTTACTGATGAAGGTTAATCGCCGCTACGTCCAATGTTTTCAGATATTGTATTCCGTAAAGCAGCATTTCCTGCTCCCTGGCGAAGGAGTTACAGACGCAATTTGTAATCCCACATACCCGCATTCAAAACACAGCTGTGGGCGATTTGGCAGCAGACCACCTTACGTTGGTATTTTAAGAAACGGTATGGGTGTCAGTCTTTTAGAAAGCAATGGTAAACTACTGAACGTAAACATGCCTAGGATTCACGAACAGCCAAAGAAATGCTGGGGTTGACTGCTACGTCCAGTAAAGGATATGCAACTAATTTACTTAAAGTAACATTACTTTGTGTTACTGTATATTGTTCAAAGGCATTTATGCGCTGTTCAGCTTGTTCCACAGGCGTGTGTTGCAATGGGAAAGATGCATGCTCTTAATAATCTAATACCGAAAGCTTGCTGAGTGGATGAGGTCTGCAGACTGACCGTTCCTGGTTTGTGCGAGGAGCGGCCCGTGGCGAACGAAATGCCCAATACATGGAAGTGAAGAATTAAAGCAGCCATGTGCAGGACGTGTCGATTCCTTGGGTGAGCCCAGAACCAGAGCGCTATGTGTCGACTCTGCAACTATGGAAGCTTCCTTGGATGGCGGATAATGCCTTCCCTTGAGGGCTGCTCGTGAAGTCTTCGACCGTTCTAACTTGACCAGCTGGGATGTGGACGACACCACAACAGAAAAAGTCGAATGTCCCAATGCAATTACGTCTGAAAAAACACTCCGGATGAACTAAGAAGAAGAAAAAAATAATCTAATTTTCGTAGTTCTCTCTATCCCACGCCACAATTTATTCAGCTGTTTTAGTTTGTGAATAGCAATAGATATTCGTCTTTTAATGTCCTTCACTGTGTCAACATTGTTGGTAATTAATGAGTTATTCGACATGTTCCACCACCTCCAATTTTTCCTTATTAACATGAGGGCAAGTCAATAAGTAAGTACCACAGTTCTGTGGGATGGCAGGTAAATGTAGTTGGTGTTTTCTACAGGTGTCATTAGGTGACAGCAACATCGAGCTTTATATTCCCGTTCGTCATGTGGCGCTAGATGTCTCATGCGCATGTGCAGCACATAAACAAAATGGCGACTGTACTTACGGAGTGTACAACGAAAGAGCAACGTGCTGTTGTAAATGTTTTTGGGGAAAAAGGATTGCCTGCAAAGGAGATTCATAAGGAAATGCTTCCTATTTATGCTGACAAATGTTTGTCCCGTAAAGTGGTGCGTAATTGGGTAGAAATTTTTTTTTCTCAAGGACGCTCTAAAATTGTTGATGAAATCCGATCTGGTCGTCCTGTTGAGATTGCAACAGAAGCATCCGTGCAGCGGGAAGAGGAGATGATTAGAGGAAAGGTGACAATGTGAATTCTGAATCGAACTGTGAAGTTCTATCGATGTTTCATGATGCAATTCAAAGAAAACGTTCAGGACTGCTGACTAGAGGAGTGTTGCTTCTTCATGACAATGCCAGACCACATACGGCTCGATTAACTCAGGAGAAAATTAACCAACTAAGGTTGGAAGTTCTGGAACATCCACCTTACAACCCCCGACTTAGCCACTAGCGATTTCCACCTTTTTGGTCCACTGAAACCCACATTGGCGGGAGACATTTCGCGAATGACGCCGAAGTTGAATGTGAAGTGAAAACATGGTTTATAAAACAGAGCATGCAGTTCTATGGAGCCGGATTGGGAGGACTGATAAAACGATGGGATAAGTGCATCAATGTTGGTGGAAATTATGTTGACAAATAAAGGGACAATGTATGTATAAAAATAAACTGGTTTCAAGGTGTTATCATATTTAGTTATTTTCTACATCCATTTGTGACTTACTTATTGACTTCCCCTCTCGTGTGTGTGTGTGTGTGTGTGCGCGCGCGTGTGTGTGTGTGTGTGCGTGCGTGTGTGTATATATGTCTTTCTCCATAGTAGTTTTACCTGTATGCATTATCTTTGTTTTTGCTATGTTAAGATATAAGGTGTGATT